>JAAGVU020000045.1:16298446-16313183 GCA_011763525.2 Mormyrus iriodes
GTCGCCGCGGCCCGGCGCGCGCTTGTCTTTTCCCCCCCCTCTTCCCCCGGCCGCCCCCCGGGGGGTCGGGGGGGCCGGGGGGGGGGGGGGGGGGGGGGGGTGAGGGAAGCGGTGACTCCGCGCACACCGACTCACGCGCACATGTGCCCCATAAAAGCGAGAGGAACTCTGAGGGAGAAATAGGCATGCTACTCACAAAGGCTCTCTTGCTCAAGCAGGGCTCCATCTTGTCCGCAGGGGAAGAGCTGAGCACATACTCCACCATGCTGACTCCGAGGCCCCCACTCTCGGAGCGCGGCGACAGCACGGAGCCCCCCTCACCACCGCCGCCATGGAAACTCTGGCCAGGCCTACGCTGCACCATGATGGGCTGCGAGACTGAGTGGTCTGAGGAGGAAGGTGGGGGGATTAGAGCGAGCAGGGGCTGGGGGATTAATGCAAGCAGGACACCGGCATGTGGTTGGGGAGGGGGGAGGAGCCCTTACCGGAGGCCCCCCAAGCGCTGTCCCGCCACTGGTCAAGGAAAATCCCCTTTGGTCCGTCCTTACTTGGGTCCTCCGGCCAGAACTTCTTTCCTGGCAGGAACTGCTACACAGAGGAGCGACAGCAGCAGTGAGGTTCACGGCCCGTCCTCCGGGACACCTCCCCCCGCCCTCCAGGAAGCATACCTCTCCCAGGGCCTGACTTGCAGGAAGACACCTCCCCACCTGCCAGGCCAGGGAACTTACCTCTCCCATGGCCCGACCCTCCAGTGCCAGGGCCTGGAAGTCATGGTTCAGCTCATCCATAGATCGCACCTGGGAATCAAGCAGAGGGACACCAATCACCCCGGTGGTTGGGTGGGGGCAAACGAGGACATGGGATTGGTGGGCACACAGAGAGCGTGCCTCACCTGGGTGTCGCCGTGGATACTGTCGCCGGTCGGCCAGCGGTGCTTGCCGTTATTGTAGCCCACAACCGGCTGCTCTCCGTGCTGCCGCTGGAAGAAGTAATCGACCATGGCGTCATCCTGGGAACGCCCCCCAGGAGTGGACTGGCCAGGGGGCGGGGCTTGGCTAGGGGGTGGAGCCTGAGGGGGCTGGCCCGCTGCAGGGGTTCCTGGTCCAGTCGTGAGCACCACAGGCATACTGGGAGGTGCGGTCTCAAGGGGGGGCTGTCTGAGGTGGGGGCTGAAGGAGTCCTGCCAGAGCACTGCTTTTCTCTTCAACACGCACGCTACGCTCATTCCACCAGCACCTGCAGGACACGGGGACACGCCGGGGACACGTCAACACTACCAGGGTCCCCGGCAGGTCCCACACCGACAAGCCGAATCAAGCAGTGCGTTTGTGCTGTTCCCTGGATCCAACTCTGTACTTCGCCAACAGCCACAACTCGTACAAATGGGGAAATAAGATTTCCAGTAAAAACAAGATGACCTTTAACTTATCAGGCTTTCAGCAGAAATACCCACAGAATCCGAGATATGCACACCGCTCAGCCAGGCGGAGGAACACATCCGAGCAGGGAGCTCTCCATGTCTTTGCACAACGTAACCTCTCATGTCCTGTCGTATATCCAATATAGGCAAGACAGATTATAAATCGTATTGGAGCAATACAGTCAAAAATAAAAATAAAAAAATTCAACTCTCACCAAGAAAACCACCACTGTGTGCACACGTGAGAGGGCACCTCGGACGGGGTAACACTGCCCTGGCAGCGACCCTGTGAGGCCACATACCTCAGGAAAACCCAGGACCCACTTCCGCATAGGTCTGCCAGTTTCAAGAATTTATATAAAAAAAAAAATACAGGAAGTTAAGTGCTCCACATGGGGCCTGACAGGGAAAGTTGTGGGTGGCCAACAAAAATTCCTGAGGGACTTTTGTCCAGTTACAATATTTTCAAATGCAAACTGGGAGAAGTCCCACTTTGTCACAGATTTGTAAGTCACAAAAATGCACAGAAAATGGAGCAAGAAGTATTTTAAAAGGGGCTCAACAGGAAGGCTGTGTGGGATTAATAGCTCCTCCCAGGGGCGTGGCTCCCTATTGGCCAGCCCACCCACATGTGCTGTTCTCACACCTTCATGCATTCAAGATGGCGTGATTTTAACGGCGACTACAGGAAAGTTGTGGGGTGTCAGGGGAGTCTGCACCAACCCGGAGACAGACACCCGCTTTCGCGCCTTAGTCGCAATGAGAAACAGGAGGGGGGCCCCTTCCAATGCATTTACTGCGGAAGATGCAGAGAACAGAGGGACAGTTTTCATGAGTTACGGTCATACTGGCTCAGCTTGAGTGACGCCAAGTCGCAAACATAGAAATCATGAAAAGCAGATAATGAGCGGAGATGTATCTGTATGAATGGAGGCCGCTGCAGGTTAATCTGGCCACTGATTTCTAGGCTGGAATCCCGGCAAGGCTCGTCTTCAGACTTTCCCCCTCATTTGTGTGTCTGGTTTTTAGCGGTTTTCAGTTCTGAATTAAAAATGACTTCAAGGTAACCGCGCATCGTTAAGTCAGAACACCAGGGAGGACATGTGAAGATGCCTGAAACCTCATGGATGGAGCAGGAATGGAGTGGAATTATACACACGAAGTGAGAGACTGCTCACACACACATCACTCTCCCACCCACGAGGGAACGCCTCTGAACTGCATAGCATTAAAAATAAATAAATATATAAATAAATAAACTTTCATTTTGAACTTTGAAAATCTCCATTAAATGCATTAGGATATGTTACAGATGCAAACATTCATTGAAGCACATTTGATATGCCTAAGGTACAGGTGTGCTTTGGGGGGGGGGGGGGGGGTTCCCCTTAACACAGGACTAATCATCACACAGTTAAGTCTGGCTGTGAACTGTTAGTACAGGTACCCTGAGGCACTGAAGTCAGCTTTTATAACAAAAAACTGCAATATCAAAGGGACCCAGCTACATACCACCATGACAGTAAAGGACAATCAGAAAGTCAGGGAGATGAGCTGCACTCCACGTACACAGATTTCAAGATCAAATGGAAAGTTTGGAGGGCAGACCAGACAAAGAAGTGCATGAAACACGCTCTGAACCTGCGAATCCTTCAGCGGCACACCGACGCCACACGTCGTAGGCTGCAGATTCCTCATCGTGACCAAGGTGCTGAACTGGCACCAAGTGCAATGGTTTGGGGATCCGGTAAACAGGCGGCACCACAAGGCCGTGCCTCCATGTGAGGCTGTTCTGGAACATTCCCAGGAGGACAGATCAGACGCCTTGTCAGAAAAGCGTCTTTTTTCAGGCCACAAGAGCACTTAGACACCTCTGATTTTAATGGCTACATCATTTCCTAAAATCTTACTAACGGACCTGAGTAAGAGAAGAATAGGAATCGGCCAGAATTCTGAAGAGGTTTTTCGTACCAGTGTCCTCATTCCATAGCAGCAAAATGATCCTAATGCCCCTGACAAAGCAAAAGGGTGAAACTCACCTTTAAAACGCTGATAAAATGAGGTTGAAAACAAGCAGTTACCTGAAGTCACATTAATTACAAAGGATTTCGTTTTGTTGTAACTCTCCTGTCCAAGTAAAAAGGTGAACATTTTAGGCTTCATATTAAACAGCCTACTGGAAAAATTAATAGCTGAAGTGGTATCATTTTTGTGCCTCACACAAAACGCCAATTAAAATCAACTAATATTTACGTTGCAGACGGAATACCTTAGACATCTCTATCGGCTGCATTAATGACGATGTAAGCGCTGGGTTCCCCTTCAGCCAGCAGGTGGCATGGGAGGCCTCACTGACCGAATCACGCCCCTTCTGACAGCCAGAGGAACAATTATCAGCTGGCCCGACAAACCGTAGCACATCAATGCGAGAGATGACACTGCTGCAGGACACGCCTCAGTCGCCGGAGACAGGTCAGGGGCCAGGGTGACTACAACAGCATGACGACACTGCGACTCACAGTCAGCACCAGCGCCGCTGCCCGCCGTGCAGTTGCACGCAGCACTCGCAGGGATTCCGCGCATTTTCGCAAATGTGATTAAGCATTTCAGCGGCTCAAATGTTTGCCACCAATTAAGTTAGCAGCTGTATTTGAGAAATGGCTCAAACAGCAGGCAGTACGGGTTAGATACCAGTAACCAGATGTTCATAATGGGCAGCTAGCCGTCCACAACTGGATCACTGCAGTATTTAAAAAAAGGCACACACACACGCGCCTGCACATATGCACACGCACTACAAGCAGCACAAGATCAGTCTCATAACCACTCCTCTGTCCACACAGTTGTTCGTTTGTAGTTTGAACTACCGCTGTCCCAGCAGAATAACTCAGGGTCAGGGCAACAAAAGCTTACGGTTAGCCCAAGTCTCCAAATCTTTAAACCACCATCCACTCAATTCCAAAAGACACAGTAGATAAACTGTTGCTTTATAATAACATTTAACTCAGCCGCATATCAGCATTTTAAAACACTGCCCCTGAGGGTATCGATAATCACTGCAGACAACTACCAGTTATCAGAAGCTATTATCAGTTTGAACTCTTATAAATCTAATGCATCCGGATTCCCTATTTAGCTGTTCACTGTTGGGGAGGGCAACACATAAAACAGAAACATTACACTTAGTGGATTCTCTGGCTTTTTAAGCCATCGACTTAACTTGGGGTCATTGTTTATCAACCTTTTAAAGACTGTTCCTGTGTCAGCAGACAAAGAGCACCTTTCAGCCTGGTGGGGGTACAGAAGCACCCACAGCTTCAGTTTAAGGGCAGGAATATTTGTTGCCCCACTGTAACTGAAAACTGCAGCCGGCCACGAAGAGCCCCCGTCAGGAAGCATGGTAGCGACTTCGCGGTTTCACCAGCAACTGTGAGCACTGAACGGAGAAGGCACAACAGAAAAGGACAAATCAGCACACAAAGATCATAAACACCACTAACACCCAGGCAAATTAGCCTGTGGATGCTAACAGACACCATTTACTGCTTCCTGCAAATCGGCGTTTGCTATTGAAAACCGCAGGATACAGGAGCCACTGTGAGCCACAACATTCAGGCAGTAGCTGAATGGCCTGGAGAGGCGCCGGGGTGCCTGTGCTCGGAGAAAGACGGCGGGACACGCACGGCCTTGGTCTCCCAATGAAAGCTGCATGTGAGCCAGCCTCTCTGCCAAGCCTGACCCAGACTCAGGACACCACTGCAGCAAGTAGAAACAGGCCTGACGGCGCCTTTGCAGTATTATCTGATAAAGAATGATTTCCCACAAAATAAGCAAGATTTAAAAAAAAAATCTTTCAATTAATTTACATCCCAAAGCTCAAGGGCGGCCTATAGGGACCAGTTAGTGTGGCCCAGACAAACACACGTCACCCACACAGCGCAAGCCTAAGCAAGCAACCAAGGAGGAGTGCAGACCCTGTGACCCCAGGACAGCGGCAACGCAATGGCCCTGAAGGCCTGCAAAAAAGACTGCATTCTGCCAGCTTCAGCCTGTAACTCTTCTGTCTCGCAGTTTACGGCACAGAACCAAAGCCAACGGCCAAGACGCTGCTGTTTGGCTGCTGAGGGTGAACACAGGGGGTTCCCGGCGTTAAGCGGCACACAGAATGGCAGCTCACCAGCCGCCACCGTCACAAAGTGCCAACGGACCCAAAAGTCAACACCACCTACAAATGCTGTTTAAGTGCCTGAATAACATCGCAGAAAGCCAGTCAAATAGCAAGGCGTCACGAGAGCCACAGCGGGGGTGTTAGCGTTTAAAGTAAATCTTAATATCTGCTGGACAAAGCAGCAACTTCACCCTGAAACAAACACAGAGCGAAGGAATGAGGCAAACAGAAAGTACCAAACCTAAACGGAATGTACCAAATCTAAACTGAGTGTATGTGAGGGGGACACTATTGCCACATAGAGGAAGTCACAGCAAGCTTTCAGAAAAACATCAATTACCAGTGACACGGTGCATCTGCGAGAGACATTCGATGCCTGTCACTGACTGGTTCTGTGAGCAGCTTTCAGTACATACCTACAGCAGGAATTCAGGTGCTTTACTATTATAGTCCTGAATGGAGGGGTTACAAATACAGGAATTAAAGGCTGGTTCTGCAGAAAAGCACCTTGCAGATGAGAGCCCTCCATGAATTTCTACAGAGCTGAATAAGCAGGCTACGGATCAAACAGGCTGAACAATAATACAGTGAAGCACTGATTCCCACAGCTGATTCTGGCAATACCCTGTGCACTGGTGCCAATGAAAAAAATATATATACGACAAATCATTCTGGGTGTATTCGTACCCCTCAGACAAATCGAAGTGTGTCTACGTTTCATTTTGGCCAAAAGCTACCAATTACTGAATTATATGACTTATCTGGCCAGAAACATCAAGGAATCTGGAGAAACAGACAGGCCTTCTTTTGTTGCGTTTTACAAACGGTTCACCAATGTTAAGCATGCAATTAAAATGTTGGTTCCTATGATCCACTTTCTCAACTTGAAAACTACATAATTGTCAAAGAGGGGAACAAAAACGTCACAGGCCAGGATTCAACTGCACAGCACACAAGCAGAAACCGCAGCGCAAGCTGGGGACAGGTACAGAGCGGCAGCCGACGGAGAAACGCTCTGCTCCCGCCACGCGCCAAACTCAAAATCCCTTTCAAATTCAGAACCATAACAGTTGTGTCATCACTCTCACGTTCGGCACAAAATCTTTATTTAATCAGCATTTACTTAGCTACGGTCACCGTGCCCCCCCCCACCCCCGCCTATTACATCTCCCTCTTCCTTATTGTCTGGGAAGTTCATAACATAAATTTAGAATATTTCAATGTGCCAACAGAGAATTATGAAGGAGCGAAGTGGGGGGGGGGAATAGTGATTAAGCAGCCAGCAAGTTTTGAGAATCAGTTTGGGAGAACGAAAGGTGAGAATGGAAGTGACCTGGCTGGAGAGAGGAGAGAAGCTGCAGGGACACGCAGAGGGACCGCGTGAGAGCACGCCCGCAGGACATACAGGGCCATTACAGGCAGTGGCTCAACTGTCCACTGGCTCCAAGCTCTAGTGAGCCAGGCTGAAGCAGGCAGCATCCTGCCGTCACTCAGTCACCCACTACACTACATCAGCCAACAGAGACATAAAACGCCCAGGCCACTTGGAAAATGACAGTGCTTAACACAGGACAGCGAGGGCCACAGACAGAACCTCGTAGCAGGACGACTAAAGTTCTGAGACCGAGTAGCAGGTATCACACGGCACGTCCCATTTTCCTCAGAAAATAACACAGCATTCGGTGGGAGGTTCACACGACAGCCATGCTCATCACTCTCTTCAGAACCGGGTCTGATGGCGCTGACAAATTCAAGAGCCAAAGGTATTTCAGAGAAACGTTTCGCAAAAAAGACGGCCGTAATTTACTGTCCGACACAAAACTCGGTTCTATCAAAATACACATTAGAAAAATGGAAAAGGGGGTTCTGACCCAGTTCCAGAGAACACTGGCATTCTCATACTATTTTAAGGATGCAGAAAATAAAATGGATCTACTTTTCACTCTGGACATGGACTGGATTCAATATCCAAGATGTCTGAAGTCAAACAATGGCTGAACTTACTACCCTAATGAGCGCTAATTAAACAGGAGTCTGTCTGAAACTAAATTTATTGTGACAGTGGGGTGACCGTGTCAAGGCTTTGGACCTCTGAACAAGAACACCATTTTCATTCACGCCCAATCAGACGACAGGTACTGCAAACTGTGGCTCAATGCCAAACGAAAGACTAGTACCTGGTTTAATTCTACGAATACAGTAAAATTTCTCCCAGGTGAGGTCTGTAATCTGCTAGTACTGCCCAAGTTCAGCACCTCTGTATCAGAGCTGAAAAAGCAGAAAGAGTCAGTGATATAAGAGGAGACACACCTCTGCACAATCCAATCGCAGATTAACAAAAAAAAAAAACATCAAAATCACCCTATAAAAGTAACTCCGTTTGGTCCAGCAGTCATAATTTTAATACCACAGTCACAGTTTTTAAAAATGACTTTTTCGTTCCTCTTCCCCACACTATGTGGCAATGTCAGAGCTTTCCCTTTTCCTGCCTGTGAAGATTGTTTCAGACTGTTCCATCAGCCCCACCCACACCCCCTGGCCATAGTCACACAGGTCGAATGCCTTTGAACTTGTGTAATTCGCAGCATTAGATGGATTCACATCATTGGTGGTAATCACCAGGTTAAGGGGAGGACACTTTGGGCTGGGGAGGCTGGCACAGAGGAGAGTGGCAGCCAGGTTTGGGAAATACCTGCGACTGCAATCCAGCCAGGAACTAAGAAACCTACAGAGGCGCCACCTAGAGATCGGAGCTTGAATATACAGGAAGCTGGTTTGGAAAATGTTATTGTGAACCATTGTCAGTGTGCAGAACAATTACAATAGTGCAGGAAGTCACCTTTCAAAAAAATAAGGTATATTATGTAAAATCTCCAGGCTGTTGGACATTCATGCATACAGGTTAACCTCGACTGGGGCCCCTACATCCTACAGAAAGTGAATCACATCGTTACCTTCAGCAGAATTCAGAAACGGGCTACATGTCGGTCCCCACTGACACCTCGGCATGAGCGCAGCCCCCCCAAGCACCAGCAACCACCCAGGCACAGGCAGACAGAAAGCCGGGGCAGGGCGCGCAGGAGCCCGCTCTTTGTTACCCGGGACACCCGGAACTGGCCGGTGCCGCGGCCGCCGTCCCGGAAACGCCGATCGCCGGCCAGCACGAGGTTAATCATCACCGAAATCCTAATCAGCGGCCGGCGGCGCGGGGCTGCACGCCGCCCCCGGATCGGTACCGTTAGTAAACAAACTGAAGTTGCCTGTCAACGCGAACAAAACATCGGCAAATGGAGGCGATGGCGGCCGAGCCGCCGCGATTCGGGGGCGAGCTCCGCGGAGAGATGCCGAGATACGCCGAACCGGGGCTGCTGCTGCTGGCTGACGGCAGCGAACACAGGCAAGATGCCCGTCTCCGGCGACAATGCACGGCCCTTTCTCCGGCGAGGAGGAGCACGGCGGACCGGTGCCGCCGGAGCCCGCGCTTCGGAAAAAGACGTTACGAATATCCGCGCAAACTCAACCTTCTCTCCGGCGCCGGGGGTCCCGCCGGTCTGCGTGTAGGTAACGACAACAATAGAGGCCCAAGCATTCGGGACAGGAAGACAGATACAAGAGAAGGAAGAGACGGGAGAAACGGGGGGGGGAGCAACACAGGTTGGAAACGCTCTTAAAAATGCCCGTAAACCCGGAGAATCTGCCAAATGCACGCGACATTTTGCGAAATGAGGCTTTTCGCGGACGCCCGGCTCCGGTCGACCCGGTTACTTACAGGCGGAGTGGGTGGATGGTAACGGATTTCAGCCCCAGAACTCTCCGACTCCCTAGCTTTCACTCCGACAACATGGCGGCTCGGTAGGGGCAGGCGGGCGCGCTGCATGATGGGAAGGCAGGGCCGACTGCGCGCTCCACTGCGCCAAGAGGGGAGTGTCGCGCGGCCCTTTGTTGTGCGGGCCGAGCGCTCATTCAAAGCTTTTACTTCATCCGACGTGCATATAATTCCACCTCGTTGCTGTTCTCTGCTTTACCATGCGACATATTTTCTTTTGTCATAGTTTATCGTGGCTTACGCGGATTCATATCGCTGTAATACTCCATTACACTGATTAGTGTGGTCAGGCTAATTATGCTTGCATTCAATGTTGAAAACACAACACGCATGAAAGTTACATAGCTTTACAAGTTCACGCAACATGCATGTCAGGTGAAGCAAATATTAATGCAATGGCATGTATCATAATTTGCTAATCACCCCTCTCCATAAAATAATCGATACTAGTGCTTTGAGGCTAGCACTTTGCACGGAGCCATCATCGCTACAGAATGGTGATTTGTGATTCGTTATATCGCTGCTTCATAAACCAGTCACTGTATTGAAGATTCATTTGGTCCCGCAAAAATCTCAGAAAATACTCTCTGTAGCTTTCCCAATTTGAGTTTTAACCCCAAAATCCTAGTTAGGTTCTACAAGACCTCTTTTTCATTTATATCTACATACCTCTCCAAGTGCCCTAGAATTGTTTGGAATCATTTGCTGGAAGTTGCTGCACTGACAGATTGTAGCAGTGGCCATCAGAAAGAAGAAGAAGAAGAAAAGCCACTCCTCAATAGATGGATTCTCGGGGTCGTCAGGAAGGTCCCCCTGAACGTAGGACTTCATCCCTGGACACCTGCTTGGTGAAGCTGAAGGATTCTCACTCCTTCTGTGTGTGTGTGCGCGCGTGTGTGTGTGTGTGTACGCGCAAGCAGAAAGCATTCCCTCTTGGGCCACAAAATGTTTAAGGTCATAATCAGGAATCAGTGCAGGTTCAAAAATCAAACCAGGAACCAGGCAAACAATTGTGCAAATGGACAACAATGAAGCACCGCATGACGACACAAGCAGACGCAGTCTACAAACAAATCTATTTATTTCCCAAAAACCTGAACGCCCCCCCCACCCCAGTAAGTAGTAATAGAAGGGTCGTGTCCGTTGACACGTTGTTACAAATGAGTGCGCACACACAGACGCGCACACACACAGACGCACATAACCAAGCAGCTGTCACACATGAAAGAGGACGACGCACTGCAGGCTAACGTGAGTGACAGAAGGGAGCTGCCGTGTGACAGGGCCCCGCTGCAGCCCTGCGCCAGCCTCTGGGAGAGGGGGACAGTGAGAAAACATGAAAGCCATGAAGTGAAAGGAATTCTGTGCTAAGAGGACAGATGGAAATACAGTGGGAAAGGGAGCTGCTGTGAATGCAGCGGAGAGGCGTGGTCTGAGGCCAAGAGGTATTCTGACTTCAACAGAAAGGGGGCAAGACATTGTGAGAGTAGTGGGGGGGAATATGGTTGGTTAATATTTACATGCACACAAAACCTACATAATTTTCCTTAGAAATACTATTCACCAGTCTAGTTTATATAAAGTGGATGGCGAGGCCACTGGGCATGTGCAGGCTGCATGAGGCGCGAGTCGAATACCACGGCCTGATTGGTGGGGTAATAGCCAGCTGCCCCCACGTGACGCAGGCCGCCTGCACACACACCCCACAGGGCCATCCTGCCACGGGTCGGAGGCCCATGCTGAGCGACCGCCACCATCTGGAGTAGAGGCGGGGCCAGCAGACTGGCGGAGCTCCACCGGGGACGCTTGTGAGCCAGCTTCTCACTCCCTCTACTGGCCTTCGGTGATGTTTCCAGGCCACACAGTTGCGTCTGAGGCGGTCAGACTGAGCTCTCACGTGTTCCGCCACTGTAACCATCACTGTCAGCATCTCCTGGATGCCACTGGAAAAGCTCACGGGACGATTAGGGACAAATCTGTATAGTGAGTTTCCCAGTCCTTAGTGTGGAAAGAACCAAATCATTTCAAACTCAGCCCCCACATTTCAGATAAAAAAAAAAACATGGGGGACAAGAAAGCTGCTGCACTTTCAGAAGGGAGGAACTACACTAAACCAACCCTGGCCCCCCATGCCCCAGCCGACCCACCCCCAACCCCACAGAGTGAGGAAAAAATACCAAAGGTAGACATCTTCCCAGTTAAAGGAGGGCGACTGGGCCCATTTTGTTTCTTGGTTTGCATCGGGCGTGTGCGCTGTCCAGTCAGTCAGTCAGTACTGCAGTTAGTCTCACCTGCCAGCAGGGGGCTCATTGAGACAGTTTTGTTTTTTTCCTCGCCACCCCCAGGTTCAATCAGAGACTATACAGAAACGAAGACATCTACAAAAGAAAACGTTCTGAAGACCGTGCTGTGCTCCTCCTCAGACAGAAGCCTCTTGGTGATCAGTGATTCTCCTCTTTCCCCCCTTTGGGCTGCTGACCTCGCCTACCCTGCGCTGGGAAGGGGGGGGGAGGTAACAGAATCTGTGTTTAGACAAGGAGCTTGAATATGGCATTTATAACCAAGTAGACACCTTAAACATATTTTATAAACGCATTCAGCAGAAGAAGAGCAACTTAAAACAACTATGTCAGGGATACTCAGTACCGAAACAGGTGATGCAGCCTTTCGATAATATTTTAATTAACATTTCAATTAGCACTACTTCAAATTAAACTACAAAGTGATGTTAGTTACTACATCCAAATATAGCAGTAAAGCGATTACAAGCTGAATGGGACAGGGAGCTTGCCCCTCCTTCTGCCCCCGATGGCCTGCCTGGCACCTCCTGCTCTATAAGGCTGCTGTGATTCTCATTAGCATTGCTCTCCAAGAGCTGATCATTCAATAGCCTGCAAATCTGAGCAGAGTATAAGGGGGCGGGAAGAGGCAGCAGGAGGCTGCAGGATACTGGCAGGGCTGAAGCATGTCAGGCGAGGGAGCCCTGCTTTTTGTAACGAAGTATTTGGAAGATCGTCCAAGCTGGCTTCTCCTGTCCCGTCTTGAACTATCCACATCTATAATAAGAAGTGGTGTTTGGCCTTAATCCGGCTATTCATCATGCCACGACTTTTAGGCCATATTCTGGAGCCTGGCCTGGTTTGATTTCGGCCGATTCACTACAGGTAGGTCTTGTGAGACATTAAAGGACTACAGGAACCAGGACCTTGTTTTACTGATTCATCTGTATGACTCCTTCAGATTTAAATTATAATACTGACTCAGTGGTGGGCAGGGTTCTGCTAATGCGCTAACCGCTAATTAGCAAAGCTAACTTTTTTTTAGGGTTGCCAACCGTCACGCATCTGGTGTGACTCACGCTTTCAGACTCTCAGGCTCATGCAAGAAATCTTATGGCAAATCTATATTATCTCATTATAAACCTAAAATTAGCTACATCAAAAGCATTGGGGTAGTTTGCAAACCCTACAGACTATTTCCAATATAATAATACTGCTATATACATGTAAATGTGCATGTGTGTCTCGAATTGAAAATCTCATGCCAGCCAGCTGACCGATGTTGGCAGCCCTGCTTTTTTGTTTGCGGATTAGTGTTTCCTCTAACGTTGAGAACCATTAGCGGACCGATTAGCTTCCGCTAAATTTAGTTCTGCTAACTGTAAACCTGCTAACATTTTTTTTTGCCGGAAAATTGAATCAAATTTAACATTTGTAAACCCTAAAATCACACATAATTCTTCCTGTCGGTTGTGAGCATGTCAGCAACAGTCTATGTGGGCACAGTGTTGGCTGACTATGAATAAAATAACACAAGAAATGATTGGTGGATAACTTGTGGGATTTAAGGTAGTCTGGGCTAAATGTAAGTGAACAAACAAAGTGCATTTAAACTGGGGCACCCTGAACTAAGTGGAGAACAGGGGCCTGTATCACGAAGCTGGATTTCTTACTTAGCCGGATAACTTGTTGGATTTCTGATTGAGAGAGCTATAGACCAAAAAAGAGCTGAGACCCTCCTTTCTAGTTCTGGGTAAATGATACCATGTTTGTAGTCCTCAAACGGCTTCACTGAGGGCAACAAAAACACTTCGATCTCATAGAAAGAAAATTTCAATGCAGATTTATTCCAGAGACTCTACAGAATCCAACCGTACCCAAATAGGCAAGTCCTAAATATCCCCTGATAATCACTCTAGTCTAACAGTTGAGACTTTGATGTTAAATGGGTTAAAATTTCAGGTATGATTTTAAGGGTTTCATAGCCAAAAACCAAACCGTAGATAATACTGCTATAGAGAAACATTGGGGGCAATGGTAAACAGAGATGTGTGAGGGGTACTGACGTGTACAGGGGCTGCAGTTGGAGATGTGAAGCCTTCTGTGGTGGCTGGTAGCCATAGGAGTCAAAACCTCCAATGAAGTCAACTGCAGCGAGAAGGAAAGAGGAGTGTCACCAAGAATGAGCAAAAACTGCTGGCAAACTGTAGTATGACATCATAATCATCAACAAGGGCCCAGTACTCATCCCAAATGACATCACATCTCTGTCTGCTCAGAAAAAAACCACTCACAGCTGTCCTCATCTTCCAGGAACACCTTGCTGACGTAACAGGCATAGACAAATCCGAAGAGCTAAGGGAAAATGAGAAAACGCCATCAGACCTTCTCACATGACTTAAAGGGAGGAGCTCCACTAGGCTGGTTCTACTCACTGCCAAGAAGACCTGCAGGGCAGAGCTGACCACCTCGATGTACTGGTAGTCTAGCAGGCAGCCGGAGACGGTGATGACGTGGTGGTCATCTGGGGCTAGGGGGGAGTTGGGCACTAAGGTGACCAAGCAGCCTGGCCCATTCTCCATCCACCAGGACCGGTGCAGAGATGTGTTAAAGGTCATGAGGAAGTCCCTGTCCTGGACAGAACATGTGGGAGGCCATGAATGGATAATATCACAGCAGCACAGACCAAGGACGTGTAGAAATTACAGTGTCAGTGTCATCACATTACAGGATTAAAACTGGCCAGACAGTGTCAGTGCTGCAGCGGCACACATAGGCTGTGTAACACATCGCTGTAGGCTGCTTTGAACACACATTAAAAAGGAAGCCGGAAACTCACCTGGGACAAGTGCCCGACCTCCAGGTAGAAGCAAATGATGAAGGAGTTCCAGCCAACCCAGAGCACCAGCCACACTGCGTACTGCGGGACACACACACACACATATACAAACAACAGGTCACTGCATCTATACATACAGTACTGTGCAAAAGTCTTAGGCAGTGAAAAGAAATGTTTAAAGCCATTTATCTGGGTAGTAAATGTA
>JAAGVU020000045.1:16318126-16330667 GCA_011763525.2 Mormyrus iriodes
CCCTGACCAGCCCTCAAACCGGAGTGGTGCGAGGGATAAAATGCGAATTACCAAGTGTGTGTGTGTGTGTGTGTGTGTGTGTGTGTGTGTGTGTGTGTGTGTGTGTGTGTGTGTGTGTGTGTTCCCAAGTCCAGCAGGACGTCCAGAATCACTAGTGCTGAACTCCTGAACATCCCATCAGTTTCTAGGGGGACATCGGCCACGTGATCCAGGTGGCCCAGCCAGTGTAACGCCATGAAGATGATCCGGGGGCTGGGGGGCTCGCCAGCATGTAGCGAGACCATGGACCCATGACAGAGGCCCTATTGGATCTCCCCCATGTAGAGCCGCTTGTCACTGGACCCAGAGAGGACTGCAGGGGGAACGAGATGGAGGTCAGTTAGCATCAGGCTACATGCTGCCAAGACAGTGATCATGTCACAGCAGATCCTCAGAGGAGCTAATCAACAGCCCACGGTGAGCAGGTACAGGCTGCTGGTGCGAGTGTCACTGAGAGACGGGCCTCACCGATGGGCTCCGTGGGGTGGAAGGCCACCTCATTGACAGACCCAGCGTGCCCAGGCAGCTTGTACAGGATCCTCCTGGAAGTGGTGTCCCACACGTACACGAACCTGAAACAGCCCCCCGCCCCCCCTCCCATGAGTCAGAGCCACGCTGATCAAGTGTGAGCACACGCTCTGTGTCACACTCTAATGGGGGGGTGCCCTGAATCGGAGCCGTGGCTCTCACCTGTCAGCAGAGCCCGCTGCTATCTTGCTCCCGTCCGCCGACCAGGAGCACCTCAGAAGGTTCTAGCAGGGAAACGGGCCACGGTTATACGTTTACGGTGACCTCACAAGCAATGCATGTGCCACCAGCAGATGTTTTCACAAACCAACATCACACACTTTTGCACGAGATTGGCAGTAAATGGCTTCTGTTCATTTTTAAATCACAGAAGAACTGCCCAGCATATCAAACTTCATACGAAGGTATCTGTACATAGTCAGTCTGTGGCTGAACATGCAGGGCTGGCTGTGCTGATATTGCTAAGCAGATGGTGCAGCTGTCCACCTGGGTGATCTGCACCGTAACCTGGCTCACTCAGCTGCCTTTCAGCACAGGGTACCTTTTCAAAGTTGTGGACATTTCCCTGGAAGATTTTCACACATCTCTCCTTAGGGGCGAAGGGGCGAACGTCCCAGACTCGCACTGCAAGGGGGTGACACAAATGGGCAGGGCGGTCACCGCTGGAGAAGACTGCAGCCCATTTGGAGAAGCTGTACAGAGGGCTGTGAGCGTGAAGCTCACCTGTATTGTCCATGGAGTTGGAGAGAAGGTAGGAGCCCTCGGAGCTGAGGCTCAGGCCTGTCAATGAGTCTCCGTGTCCTTGCATGGTGTAGATCAGCTTATTCTGACGCAAGTCCCACACCTGACAGGCGCAATGGATGCACAGAGAATCAAGCAAGATCCAAACGGCTGCCAATCTGCTCTCTGCTTTCAGAGGACCAGCCAACGGACGCCTACCTTAATGTCGTTATCGATGCCGCCAGAGATGATCTGATCGCTGGTGTCGTTGAAGGTGACTGCCAGCACCTGATAGGTGTTCTGGAATGTGTGGACAGATGCCTTCTTCCTGATGTCCCACAGCTGTACACACACATCACAGTGATCACTCTGCCGCCCAGAGCAAATCCTTATAAATTCTAACGGCCGTCATGCAGTCAGCTAATCAGAAAGAAGTGCTGCGAGATGCTGAGATCAAGTAGCATCCATTTAATATTCAGCTAAAATTACATACCCCATCATTGCAAAACAGACAATTGCCAAGTAAAATTATTTTGACATTTCACAAGAACTGCTGTGAGTCATTCAGAAATATACTGCTGCAGTCACCGGACGTGCGGCTCGTACTGTCTTCTATTAAGATCTCATATTTCAGATGATAAAACAGGCCACGTCGACTGAAAAGCAGTGGGGTAATGATTTTAATGCCAGTTCATATTGCTCTTTGAAAATACTGATTCCTGCCCCTCGCTGACCTCACCTTCACAGTCCCGTCATCACTGCCTGTGCAGACCACCTGTGGGCCACGGCGGGCAGGGTAGCACGAATTCACAAAGGAAGTATGACCCTTCAGGCGCTTGATTCGCTCTCCTGTCTCACTGTCCCACACCCCCACTGTCTTATCAGTGGAGGCAGAAAAGAGAAGGCTGCAGAAACATCCAATCAGAAGACATCAAATCAGAACACATCCAATCAAAAACAGAGATGGATCCAAATACCCTGTCAAGCTGAGGTCAGCTGTGTAAGCCAGCACCCACAGTGTGTCCTATTGGGAGCAAGATCTATTTTCATGAGATAGCCAGGGGGGAGGACATTTCAGAATCTTTAAAATGTTACGAATTATGACTAGATGGGGAGTACGAAGGACACAGGCACTAAACTGGGAGACTATAAACTAAGACAAGGATTAATGCCTGTGCTCTGAATTATGTTATCTAGCACATATTTTCTTTGCTGAGTTTAAGCCTGAAGGAGGCAGTAGACTCAAGCCCTACATGGCTCACAGGTATGTTGCCATCTTTTCTCATGAATATTAATTAATTTTAGCCCCACCCACTATCCATATCATACCTGCCATCTGTGTTATAGTGCAGCTCCATGACAGCCCCACTGTGGCCCTTCAGGGTGGCATAGTTGTCACAGTCACCATAGACACTCCACAACACTGAGGATGAGACATTGATGAGATCCATTAATGCAACTGCATTACATGCCTGCATTTGTAAAGTGCCCACATACTTACATTTATCAATGTAAACGGTCCATATTTACAGAAAAATGATCAAGCCTTCTGTCTGTAGGTAGTGTGCTATATCACATTATATTATGGGTCAATTTGTGTTTAAATTCAAGGAAAACCTATTACATTCTTGCCTCAGCTCTGATACTGCGATTACATGTAAATATCAGATCGAGATGAGGCAACTCACAGATGAGTCTGTCGTAACCAGCGGACGCCAGCGCTGATCCGCTGGGATGGAACTTGCAGCAGTACACTTCGCCTTCATGGCCTGACAAGAGCATGATGGGAGCCTGGAGGCTAGAACTCCGAGGCGGGCCCTGGGGGAGGAGGGAGAATGTCAGCAGTCGGCACTGTGATGAGAGGATAACATATCTGACGGACACACGCAGAACAAGGAGGCAAGGAGCACAAGGGAGAATGGGCGAGAAGCTTGACTGGAATTGACCTGGATTTAGGTCAAAGTTTAAAATAACCCAAAGAAGGGTGAGAGAAGGACGAAACTCATACTGGGTGACATATTTACACAGTGCAGCAAAAAGTAACATTTTCTGTCCTACTTGAGTCCAGCTAGTGTGTTAAGTGCATTACTATCAACTGCAGTAACCAGTGCAAAACACTCAATGTACTGATGTACTAGGGGAGGTTCAAACACACAGACACCAATGTTTCACTCTGGAGAAGGAAAAAAATACACCTACACATTTTTTGCGAATTTCAACAATTGTAAGAGACCTGGAAAATCTAAATCTAAACATTTATTTTTTAAAACCCACTTCAACAAACCCAGTTTCGATTATGATTATTTATAATTGTTTTTTTTTAAGAGTAGAAACAAAATATTGTAACTACTACATTTTGCCAAATATTCACCCATATATCTCCGGCTATTTAACATGATACTTAATTATGATGTGAATCTATTATAGCCTCTTTGAATCAGTTTCAGTCAGTTACGACTAACACCCAATTTTCATAGGTCAGATTAGGCTTTGAAATAAAAAAACCGAATCTATTAATGTTTAAAGACTTATTGTTCTTACCGCACGTAACAAAAGTTGTTAATGAGTATAGATTTCACTAAATGTTAAAGTATAAATACCATTTAGATCAATCGATTCATTCATTGATTTTGTTCGCCCAAGCATTCTGCCGCAAACTTTATTTTGTGTGACGTGAAGTGATCACACCTTAGTGCATTCTATTCTCTGAAGTGCATAACTGCAAAACACGTTTCATACATTTAAGTAGTTCAAAGGGAGAAGCAAGGTAAGCTTTTAAACTTAACAAAACAGCCGCGATAATGTGAAAGGCACTACCAATATTCCTACCATCGTCGCTAGCTGCTGCGACTGCGCCGCGGCTACAAGTTCCGTCCTTGGTCTTTTGATGCCAGCAGGTACCACAGCCATCTCCGCCGCGCCCCTCTTTTTCGGCTCGATCATGATTACGCAGTGTCAAAAACTTGGCTTTGTGTCTATTGATTATGTTACTTTTTGCGGTCCCTTTCGATGAAATTAAATGAAACGTGATGCACTAACGCCTGGTTTAAACTGCACGAGCCAACTGGCAACACCAGTTTCCGGCATCCCAATTCGCACGTAATAAGATCAACGATGATTGGTTAACTCCTGTAAAGTAAAATGTCATTGGCTGGCGCAGGGGGTTCGTGAATGTATTTGCTCCGGAAGTACATAATACAGTCAAGGGGCGCCTGAAAATTGCGGCGGTGTGAGTTTGACTGAAGGTTTCTGTTATTTGTAATAGGATAGTTTCACGAGTCGGTTACTTGAACACGAATCAAATATGTAGCGCCAAGGCAGCATATATACGACATTGTTGACTGGCTTGCTAGTCATACATTTTCCATTGCTGGTTAGGTAGCTAGATAGTGAGTTTGCGAATGAAAAGTTAATACAGTCAGCCGTCAGACAGTGCAGCGAAGTGACATCACCTATCCGTATCCAAACTAGTAACCCAAACCGCAAGCCTTGATTATCAGTAATAAGGTAGTGCGCTTTTAGTAGCTGCTTTATTCCTTATCTTGTTAAAAGATTCTCAGTTGTTCTCGAACAATGCGCACTGGACAAATGTGCCAAGCTGACCATATAATATTATTCAACCCTGCAGATCGATGGCTGGCTATCGCGGCAGAGAGCGGGGGGACCTCGAGGAGCTGCCCGAACTGTACGCCATCCTGCGCGGAGAGGTGCGGCGCTTCACAGGCGTCACAAACTGTCAGAATGAACGAATGAAAATGAATTCTAATTGTTTTAATATACATCATTTGAAATGTTTAAGTCCTTATTTAAAGGAAAACAAATCTCTGTCTTAATTTAGTTTTAATATAGTTCCGTTTATTGCCCCACGCTTTTAGCTGCAGGCCGTTATTTAGCCGTTCCTCAATGCATAGTCCCCTGATTAAGAAGCGTTTGTTGCGTGAACGTCACAAATGAAATAAACATCCTGACATTTACCTTCGAGCCCGTTTTTCATTCAGGTGGCATCTGTCACAGCCTATGGAGCTTTTGTGAAAATTCCTGGCTGCAGAAAACAAGGTAACATTGGGCACTTCTGCCCATTCGGAGCAGTAAGGGCTGCTCAGCGATGAGAGCCAGGCACTGAGTTTGAAATTTTTTAAAATATGGGCCATTGGGAGAAAAAGAATTTATTGTCCAGGTGAAAGAGACTGCCTGAGATGTAGTATAGACTCTCCTCTTTGTGATGGCATGCTGTAATGCTCACTACTATGTCAGGGCTGGTCCATAAGAGTGAAATGTCATCCTGCCGTGTGGAGAACCCCTCAGAGATCGTGGACGTAGGAGAGAAAGTCTGGGTGAAGGTCATTGGGCGCGAGGTAACTTTTTATTATTTTTCTCTTTTTTTTTACACAACATTATTATATATCTGAGCCATTTTAATTGGAAATATTAAATTAGAATGTACAAGTTTACATAAACTTTTAAGAAGTACTCAGTGTTGAGTCGATAAATATGTGTAATAAATTCATCTGAATCATTGGTCCATGAAGTATAAACCATATAGAAATCCTCTAGTGCAGATGCAGGGTGCTGCTATAGATCAGTGTGAATGTTGTGTTTCAGATACAGGATGGAAAGGTGAAACTCTCATTTTCCATGAAAGTTGTAAATCAAGGCACTGGAAAGGACCTGGACCCCAACAATGTGGTGTTAGAGTACGTGATTCTTAACGCCTTCTGATCTGCTTGTGGATTGAATTCGGGGGTGGGGGGGTGAGACTTGATTGCAGGAAAACATGGCATTGTCTCTTACACAGGCAGGACGAGAGAAAGCGACGGCAGTTCAGAGACAATTCGAGTCAGAGGATAACGCTGGAGGCAGTCCTCAACACCACATGCAAGAAGTGTGGCTGTAAGGGTGGGTCAGGCAGAAGAGCCTGTGTGTGTGCGTGCGTGCGTGAGAGAGAGAGAGGGAGACAGAGCGAGCATCGGGCTGTGATTGGCAGATGAGCATGTGTGTGGTTAAAGAGCAGTGAGCGATGCTTGCCTGCCTTCCAGGACACTTTACAAAGGACTGCTACTCTCAGCCTGGCCTGCAGTACAGCCTGGTACCTGAGGAAGAGGAAGAGGAGAAGCCCAGCCAGTCTGCCCAGACACAGGTCCACAGTAAAAAGGTACCTGACTGACATCTGACACATCCAGTCGTGGTCTGGCCCACCAGAAAAGGGTGGGGACCTCAAAATCTGAAGAGACAGCTGTGTTTCCTTGAAATATATGCCTATCAGGATGCTTGACTGATGGAACATTAAGCTGAAATTAGACAAGACCATTACATTTACATTCAGTTATTTTATAGAACAATTCTATTCAGGGTGACTGTTTGCATACAAAAAGCATTCTGGTTTTTAGGGGGGAAACACTTTACACACATATGAGTTTTTCTTGAGCCAATCTAACTGTTTGATTATTGCAGTATATTATCTAGTAAGTTACATGTTCTTCATTCAGAAGCAAATTGCTGAATGACTTACTGTTTATGGCTGAAAATGATGAATCTCACCATTTGCGTAAAAAAATCCAAATATGTCAGGCCATTGGTCTTATTTTTTAAGTACAATCCCAAAAATGACTGCACAATTTGCTGTTAATATACAATCCTGTGCAGAGGTCCTAGGCTGTCTGAGAAAATTATATTTAAATTATCTTTATGTTGGTGGAAAACATGAGTTTATGCCTGTCAAAGTCTGTTCGCTTAGCCATTTAAAAGCCTCCCTGGATGTGACCTCAGGGTTTTCAGAAACCCTTTAATATACCCATGTATTTGTTGATTCAACCTCTAGAGTACCATGCTTGGCCAATCAGTAATCATCAAGGTGTTTAATTATTTAAGTTGTTTAACAGAGCTGGTGGTGAAATTTACCAAATGCATGGACTGGCTGTGGTGCCCCTGAACAGGGGTTTGCGAACTGAAGTGGTACTTTCAGGTATCAAGATACATCTTGTTTTTGGAGAAACAAACTTGTTACTTTATTGTACTACTGTCCTTTTTCATGTTAAATTGTGTTTTTCCCTGAGTACTATACACTTACTGCCCAGATGAATAGCATTTATTAAACATTTTCATTTACGGCCTAAGTCAGTACTGTATGTTAAAAGGCCTTTTCCATAACTCAGTCAACAAGTAGGTAACCAGCTGTGGTCTTTCCACTGGCTCCTTGCATTAAGCCTAACGTTACAGAGGATCTTAATGTTCAGGCCCTGAAAGTCAAAGTGCGTGATCTGCAGGAACTTCAATCATCCAATAAGATGGCAGGATGCAGGACAGGCATCTAGAAATGGATTCAAAGTGTCTCTAAGGGAAGTGAAAGGCTGTGACTAAAGCAGGCAGGCTGAGGGATGGAGATTTCAGATTCAGGGCTTCAGCTACATGTTTACGTTGCCCTTTGTGTATTTTTGGAAGAATATTTAAAAATGCAGTAGGGATTTCTGGGTTCCGTGTGATGATTGCCTTTGTGGCCTTTCGTGGGGAATGCGGCCGCCTACGGTGGTGAACCATGTAGAAGCAGGCATAAGGTGATCTTGACAGCTGACTGCGTTTTAATATGGGTCTGATGCAATGGCCTGAAACTGTGGGCCAAAGCAGGCTCAGCTGGGGTTAGCAGGAGTGGTAATGCTTTTCTTGCTCTGAGAATGGATGGCCACATTTTAAAAGCATAAATATTTAAAGAATTCCTCCCTGACCAGTGAGCGGAAGTAGATCTGAGCCTCCTGCCATGTGCTGTCCTGCTTTGGCTGTAAATCTCTGGCCTGATTAGTTTCCCACGTGTTGCTGAGTCTCACATGGTTGCTTCTCTCCCTTACACCAGGAGAAGGTGAAGAAGAGGAAGGAGAAGAGAGAGACCTCCACGGACTCCAGCGACAGCGAGGACTGCCCCGGGCCGGCCAAACGGGGGCGCTCCGCCAGGGAGACGGGAAGCGGAGAGGCCAGGAAGAAGGAGAAGGAGAAGAAGAAGAAGAAGAAGAAGAAAAAAAAGAAGCCCAAGAAAGGAAAACGCAAATGTGATGGCAAGCAGGAGTGAGAAAGGCGTCCCTGGCGGGGCAGGCAGCCCGGGGCCCCCGCCGTCCCACGTGGCTCTGCTCCAGCAGACCCACCTTGGTGCAACCAGACCTCTGTCCTTTTCCTGGGCTGCATATCACGGTTTTGTCTTTTTATTTTTTTATTTTTAATGTGTTTAAATCGCTGTTTCCTTCTCACTGTTAACATAGAGCAGGAGAATTTCTGTGTCGTGTAAATAAAAGGCCATGTGACAAAGAGATGGGCTGATTCTTCTGTACCTGCTGTTCTCCTGGGCAGTGGCTGACAGGAACCGTGTCACCAGACCAACAGTCTGCCCTCAGCCAAAACAAGCCCCGCCCACCTAGCCTTTCACCCACTTGCTCTCCATCACAGGACTCGCAGACATGCTCACGTTACAGCTGTCAGCAGACCTGACCCAATCACACACGCACACTAACACACACCCGCCGGGTTCAGTGGACACTTCAGATGATGCACCAGTGCTCTGGTTACACCACAAACACAGATGGTCAGATAAAGTTACACTGTCTTGTATTATTTACTTGCTTAGAAGACTTTTAGCAGTCATTTGGGAATAATTATAAGAAATCCACCCATTTAGGCAGCGTCTGACTAAAATATTTGCTTATGAGACAGGCCTGGTTTCTGCTGGAACTTCGAGTCATTTCGCTCAAAATTTGAGCTCCTCGCCCGCTATGCCCCCTGCTGTCCTGCAGCTGTCCTCTCCTGCTGCATGTGAGAGGTCAGATACGCTGGAGTATTGTCCTGCTTTAAATGTTCCTAATGGGTTTATTTCTGTCCCTGTGTGTTTGAAATTACATCACACTCTGACACTGATGACCTGTGGCACATTCCTGGGCTGAAATAGAGCTGGCGTGTGTGTGCAGCAGTGTGGGTTACACACATGCCACTCTCCACTCAGACCTGCTGGAGGAGGGAAGGGTTTAGGACATTTTCTCTCATGTTTGCTTTCCCTTGAGTTGAAAATGATGGCGTGGATTGTATGGCCCAGTGAAAAAACAAAATGTGGAATTTTTTATTGTCTAACAGAGGATGCAGTACAAAGAGGGGCGGTGGTGTGGGGGGGGGCACAATGGGATACCCATAGCAGTAGCAGCTTGCTGGATCCCGTAGTGATAGGCTGGGAGCAGGGGCGAGCGGGAGGGGGGGTCAGTCCTCTATTCGGCCTTTACGTACGAGCGGGTGGAAACCACGTCACCCAGCGTCAGGGTCTGCGGAGCACAGCAGAAGGTCAGCTGACACGCAAAGCGCACACACCCCCCCTTCCCTGCTCGCACACAGGGGTACTGACCAGTGTTAGGCTGTTCCCGCTGACCTCCCTGACCAGGGTCGTCTCCTTGCCGTCCCACTTCTGAATGTGCACCAGCTTATCTCCATCCAGCGTCATCACAGACTGGGGGAGACATGGAGGGAGAGCCAGTGTGTAGCTATACGCCTGATCGACAGGGAAGTCAGCGTGTAGCGATATGCCTCATCTACAGGGAAGCCAGCGTGTAGCTATATACCTGATCTATAGAGAAGTCAGCGTGTAGCTTTATGCCTCATCTACAGGGAAGTCAGCGTGTAGCTATACGCCTCATCTACAGGGAAGCCAGCGTGTAGCTATATGCCTCATCTACAGGGAAGTCAGCATGTAGCTATATACCTGATCTACAGGGAAGTTAATGTTTTACTATTAGTTGTATTCAGGCAGTCATTGTAACAATATGCGAGGGAGTTATTGTGGGTTCATGCATTAATAGAGAACCCTGGGTATTTGCATGTCAGCACTATTGATGTGTACATGTGCCTGTCTAAGTAACTGTCATCACAGATGCTGAGATTGCAGGACCGACAGAAGCTGCAGAGCTGTATGTGAAAGCACGTTTGTTTGTTGCGACCCTCTGGTCCCGCCAGTTCTGCGCACAGCAGCAGTGAAGCACCTTCACTTTCCTGTCGTCTGCGGTGGTCTCGTCGAACTCCTCGCCCAGTTTGAAACTGATCTCGGTATTCTTGAAGGTGCTCTGGGTCCTCAGGGTGATGGTGTCACCGTCCATGGCAATGATGGTGGTGGGTTTGGTCATGCTGCCCACCTGCCGCGTGGTGAAGCCCACACCTGTCACAGAGATGCCGTTCAGCATTAGCCCGCAGGTCTGCACAGGTACCAAACTGAGTCTTTGTCCCAGACCTGCGGGGGGCCCCAATTTATATGAAAAGCCCAACATTGTAGAGACGCCTGAACCCAGACCATTCCCACAGCTGAGCAATTACCAGGGTCAGCTACTTAAGACAAGCAATCATATAAATCATATGACATATCTCATTGTAGTTGTATAAACGGCAAATAAAGCTGGATTCATTATAACAATCCATCCATTTTCTATTCCACTAATCGGCTCGGGCAGTCTGTAGTACACCGCTGGACACTCACACCCAGACACCATCGTAGAACAGCAGTGCACCTGAACATGTATTCTTAGGAGATCTACAATATGAGTCAGCACTGCTGTCCGTTGAAGTATTTAAGTCCTCAACTATCTGACTGACTGGATGAATAACCAGCACCTGCTGCTGTCTGTACTGGAATATTAACGTCGTTACAGCCCAGCACCTCAATCTATTGTTTTTTCCCCCAGCATTCTACGGGTTTGACTTTTTAATTAAGAGTTTTGCCAAACTGGCTTTTCAAACAGGCAGACACACTAATCAAGGTAATAAACAGAAGCGATAGTAATGTGGCCAAGACTGAGGGAAAAAGAGGTAAAAATTCACAAGGGTTTAATCGTTGGTGTTACTGTAACTAATAAAGCCTTAGGCTCAGCCTCTACGAGGATTTTCCGAGTTCTTCTGGAAGTCCTGTCTGCCCTGCCCCTCCTGTCCGCCCAGCCCCAACCCTTCCCTGAGCAGTGTTACGGTGAATCGTGCTTCCTATTTCTTATCATGCGTTTCCTCTTTATGCTCTTTAGCTGGCCTGCACGGCAGACACAGGCCAGGGCGGCACACAACACATTCTCACATCCCCAGACAAAGGCGAGGTCACGTGACCAGCCAGCGAGTCGGCTGCCAGGTCCAAGTGTGGCAGCAGGCGATCGGACCTGCATTCTCTCATTGATTTATTACCGTTCGGTAAATAAGGTACAGCACAGCGTGACCCGTCAGCGGTCATCGGGAGGGTGCCTGTGTTACACTGTCAGCGTGCAGCTGCTGTAGCGGCCTCCTGAAATATTCAACGAACTGCTTATGCTGGGGGGGGCACGCCACTCTGGTCCCCCCACCAGCTGTGTCAGCCACTGTATTACAGCATATACATGGGTCATTGTGGCCCAAAATGGGGTGTGTCAGCTACTCAGAGTATCAGAACTGTCCTCTGTGGAAAGGTGGGGAGATAGGGAGTATCCCAAAAAGTCACACCAGATAGGGTCTGTGTCAAGGGCTGGTGTGAGAGGACTACAGAGGTCAAAAAGGACACCAGCATGTCAACGGACACACCTCTTTAACACACACACACACACACACACACACACACACACACACACACACACACACACATTCCACTGCCTCATGCTTCCAGACCTCCAAGGTTAAACTGCAAAGCTGAAGGGAACGACATGATAAAATAAATAATGGTATTTTTATTAGCTGTGTCGCAGGTGGGGGCCCTTATCTATGAAGACTGATCTGTTCGCGAAATATTTATTCAAAGTCTAAAGCCGAGTGGCTACTCAGCGGGATCTGGATGTATGTGCGTACGTGGGCGAGGAGCACAGGGCGTGTGTGAGTGCGGGAGGCGAGTTGTAGCTGTACAGCAGCACCTCCGGGGAGTGCCATAATCTCTTAGTCTGTTTGTCATTATGAAATGGCTTAAATCAACAGGGCTGTTCCCACCAGAGAGGCTGACGGGGAAAAGGGTGTATTTACCTGCAGGATGCACCGTGCGTGCAGGCTGAGGTTGCTCGCGTATTCACCACACGACAGAAATCAGCCCTTCCTGGTCGCTTTGCTCATCAGCCCTGACTGAGGATATCTGCTAGTCTGAATTGCCCTCCACTGCACCAGGGCACTCCCCTTTCATGCTGATGTAGGGAGGGGTAGACGGAGGAGCATCTGCCCCTGGGATACCCCAGCTCATACAACTGTGGGGCCCACCTGCCTCCCTCCACCCCCCAAATCCCTGCCCTCCCCTCCGGCTGTGGAGTCG
>JAAGVU020000045.1:16344146-16356536 GCA_011763525.2 Mormyrus iriodes
TGGGCACCTCGGTGGGCGTTATCCCTCACTGCTCAGCGTGAGGAACACGACGTGTGGCCTGGATGCAATGTGTGGGTAAGAAGATTAGAAAATTGTTAATATTTTAAGTTGTGCGTAGATGAAGCATAGTAAAAGCGAAGTAGACTAACGTAGTGTGGCAATAAAAGTTTTATATCCTGTTTTAGAATTTGAAGGAAATCTGAAAGACTGCAAGACTTCTTTAAGCTCGATATTTATATTTTAGGGCAAGTAAATGTTATTAAAGGTTTCTGCACTGGGTCCGTAAAAGCTAACCAAATTTCGCGGGCTCGTTTGTCTTCGACTTGCTTAGTTTGTGGTCAGACACGATGTGACAGTTCACACAAACTGAAATTAATATGAGATTTTTTTTCCCCCACGTTTGTGATTTGACAAAAAAGCATTAGTTAAGTACTGACAAATCAAAATTGTCATATATTAATGGATTTCCGTTACATTTTAAGATCTGCATTTATAAAACCATGGCGCCATGTTGCGCTAAAATATTAACGTTTATATCCGTACAATTTTTCAGTATTTCTAAAAAACAGTTTCCATTCGTTTGGCTAGAGTCCGGTAACAGTGTCGTTTTGAAGTGTCTTTTTAAAGAAACACCCTTATGTAGATAGTTTTAAAAATAATTGTTAATTTTCATTTGTACCAATATTTAATAAATAAATATTGCTTCCATACATTCATTTCTAGTAACTGACCTGCCAGCCGGACGCAGTGAATCTCAGGCACTCCCTCATAAAGGTACTTTTAGCCCGCAGCACACAGACAGGGCCACCTGCTCCGTTTATCATGTTCCTTTCAATTTCCATTAATGACAGGCGTTTTATGTTTTGTATAACTGGATGCAGAAGTCCAGAGCCCTTCGTCTGCTGGGAGTTTTCATAACCCATCAAAACTAATCGTTTTTTTAACCATTAGAACAAGAGAGTCGGAAACGCACTGACCACCAAAGCCGGTTTTGCGATGCAGCGGTGTAATGCTCCCTTTCATCCACAAGGGGGTGCAGGTGCGTCACAATAAAACTCAAGCAGCGCACAAGACATTTGGGCGTCACTGTAGGTCTATTAAATCAATTCCGGCAAAAAAACCCAATTTGTTACATGCCAAACCTTTGGGGATTAACACATCCGAAAGATGTCTAGTTGGACCCCAGGACATCATACAAGCAAGCGGGGTATTTTAGCGGGTACGCACTTAAAACGTACATTTCACGGCACGTATCCCTTAGATAAACACACGATAACATCAGTCAGCCCAATGGCCGCTTTAAATACGCCTTTCCCACTGCCATTTCTCACATGCTGTACAGAGTGTTTATGAATGCTAATTGACGTAATTGATTTGCTTGGATAACACTCCCCAGGGAGCGTCCGCGCAGGGGGGCCGCGGGGAGGGACATCAAACCGGGGAATCAATTTGGGGCCCCGCGCTCCTGCCTGGGGGCTTGATTAGCTCTAGATTGCCGGCTTGATTGCAGAAACAGAGAGGATGACATCGTAATTAGCGTGAAAGCCTACCTGCCTGTCTGCCTGCAGTCTGTTTATCCCGCGCGCCATTATTCGGTTTCTAAAGAAAACAATGTAATAGCGATAGAGAATCGTTACAGAGCACTTAACGTTAACGTCTCCATCAAGGCTAAAGAGAAACGCAAACCAGTGACCCTACAGACAGCATCCGCGCCGATGCCTGTTCATTAGCGGGACAGCGCCGCCCACCGGCCGGCTCCCCCGCGACCAAGCCTGGGCTTTGCTGCCTTTCATGCCTGGAGTGAAGCACTCAGCAGTGAATTGGCCAAAGGACTGTAACCTATGGCAAGCTGGGGCTGGACTTTGGCCTGACTGACAAGCATAAAATATCACAGTGTCTCCATAACAGGGTAAGGAGCAGCTTCGCTCTCAGCAGTTAAGATGCAGGGTGTTAAACCCCTTCTTTCCTGTAGCATGGTGATTGCGTGTAAGATGCATGCAGATACTAAGTATGAAATGTTTCGACTCATTCAAGAGATGAACTTTACAGTGCCAGTTTCTGCATAGGAACTTAAGCAGGCCACAGTGGTTGAGGAACTGGTTTCCAGCTGAGCTTTCTCATTTCCAACGACTTTATATATACATATATGTATGTTTTTTCCCCATTTTTCAGGCCAGAGAGCTTGCATTGTAGCCAATAAAGCAACTATATCAGCAGCCCCATGCTTCTTACTGACAGCACTGCCATTGCAGAGAACGCAGAACGCACCACTGATATCCAGTCGGCCACAATGTTCTCACTCTGCACTTTGCCTTCTTTCTTCATTGGCTCCTTATAGGTGCTCATATCAAGTGCAAGGCCTTGGTCTTGGCTTCCAGAACCATCAGTAAACAGACACCCATCTCATCTCATCTTACCTCATCAAGACCCTCTTCAATCTCTTCGGTCAGCAAGTCAACTCTGCCTAGAGTTTCCCCACCATGTGAAAGGTCTCACTGTAGGTATTTCTCTGGTGTGGTTCCTCAGTGGTGAACAAGCTACCGTCCACATCTGGTCATCAGAACCACTTTTAACTTTCAAGAAACGCCTCAAGATCCATCTGCTCCAGAAGCACCTCAGCTAGCCCTCCATCCACTGGGCTGCTGTCTTCTGCATCCAGAACGACTTTACTTTCACACTTGTCTTTGATTCACATAGTTCTCATATTAAGTTACTAGGTTCTTGTTATGTTTGTGCCATAGTGTCCAGCTCTTCTGTTTGCTACAGTCCTGTTAATATATAATATATCATTTCAGATCTTTATTTATTTACATCTGCTTATTACTAGGTGTTCAGCGGATGGTCGGCTGCGTTACGCTATGTAGCAGCAGCCCTGTGCTTATTGCCATCACTTGTACGTTGCTTAGGACAAAGGCACCCGCTAAATAAATAAGCATAAATAAATAAATGGCAATTAGACTGAGTCTCCTCACTGGGGTTGCGTCTTCCTGTGAAAACACGCATTAGGCAGCTGGGTGGTGTAGACTGCCGTCGAGCAGCAGAGTGAGGTCAGCGTGTTATTAATGTGGGCTAATGGCAGACAGGCCTGTGTGCAGTGGCACACTCACGCAGACCGATGTACTGGGCCGCGCGTGCAGTGGCACACTCACGCAGACCGGTGAACTGGGCCGCGCGTACAGTGGCACACTCACGCAGACCGCTGAACTGGGCCGCGCGTACAGTGGCACACTCACGCAGACCGCTGAACTGGGTCACGCGTGCAGTGGCACACTCACGCAGACCGCTGAACTGGGCCGCGCGTACAGTGGCACACTCGCGCAGACCGCTGAACTGGGCCGCGCGTCTGATGAACGAATTGATTGTGCTTCAGATGCTGTTTCTCCTGAGCGTTTGCCTGCTATGAATGTGTTTTTGCACGTGTCTGAGATGAGAAGAACAGAGTTAGCATAAACACCAGCAGCAGAAGAGGATGGCCTGGGAAATGCGCTTTCCGACCCGGCGGCGGCGCTGACAGAAACGCTGCTCAGCAGCATTATGCCTGATGACTGATGCTGAACTTCTCTGGAGAAGAATTAAGTCACATTTGAATCGTGTAAATCTTTCTGTGGAGGGTTGTTCTTAAAGAGGCTTAAAGTTCAATATGAATATTTCCCCTGCAGGGACTTCAGGTAAAGTCAAATACAAACCCTCTGTTATTGTTGTCCAACAAAATATTAGGAAATATGAGGAAAACCTACAGTTTTTTTCGATTTTGCAGTTTAATTTCAACATTATAACAAAACAAATGGCTTGACTTTCCTCACTAGGTGTAAAATAATGTTGAAATGTTTTTGAAATCATTTCTCCAAAGCAGTAAATTGTACATTATTAAAGTGCCCTGAATGTCATCTCTGAGGCTGTGCTGTCCATGTGATAGAATATGTGTATAAATATCCCTGTTAGTTGTGTATGTCCTTCCAGGGGGGGTCCTGCTCCATCCACTCTGCTGTCTCTCTGTTTGGAGACGCGTCTGTTGATGCAAATAAGGAGGTAAACCAGACAGTGTGGAAGATGCACAATAAAAAGTTTCTTTCATCAAAACCACTTGGCCTGCTGGTGTGTGACGGGACAGGACCCCCCCTCTACCCCCCTGGGAGAAGGTGAGCAGGCGCATGTGGGCGCTGACTGATGTGGGGGGGCATTATGACTGGTCGGGTTGCATCCATGTCATCCCACTTGGCAGCCTGGTCTGCTGGGTGGGGCTGGGGGGGGATGCCCAGTGCCTGGACACTGGTCCTTACTAGCAAGACTTAACAATGTGCCTGCTGCCTCCACTGGCTGAAAAGGATGTCTGCGTCTGGGAGTGTGTGTGCGGGGGTGAGTGTGGCTTTGTGTGTATATGTTTAACTCCACCCCCAGGCCTCTGTCTCACCGCTGGAGAGAATCCTGACAGGAATGTGCCCGACACTCATAATACTGACCTATTGCTGCCTTTCTCTCCAATTAAGGCCCAGGAGCTGAGGAGGACTGTACAAAACGCAGAGCATCGCAATTTCCTAAATGATGGCGTCCCTCTGGGAATTATGGGGAAAAAGCAGAAACACGCATCCACACATACTGACAACCACACAGCCTCCCCACGTCCACACACACACACACACACACACACACACACACATACACACACACACACGCAAACGAGCACAAAGACTCAGAGCCTTGGAGAGCTCCTGTCGCCTGGAGCGATGCTGCACACATCCATCAAGCTGGGCCGGGTTAGGGTCTGGAACAGCGTCCCTGAAGAGACCAGGCAGCAGGCAGCACAGTGCTGGTGAGCTCGCTGGGTCAGCGCTGAGTGCTCATTACACTGTACAGCGCAACTTGCTTATTACACACGGCTTGTCATAAATTAAACAACGAGTCCTTAAGTGTTTAAATACCTACAGATGTCACTTAAGAAATGAAAGAACCATGAGAGCTTTATGGGGCTTCTGTACAAATTACATTTTGAAGCAATATTAATTTAATTATGACTGTTTTGTATTAATGGCTAATGGAGTTTGATGTTCTGTGTTAATGGCAAAGGAGTGACTTTGTCCCTTTGGCTTAAGTGATGGGGAGGCACGTCCTGTCTGTCTGTCTGTCTGTCTGCACTGAAATGGGAAGATGCTGAATTCGGGATCTTGGTGCTTCGGAGAAAAGCAGGGCCGTCATTGCAACATGAAAAGTAGAAGGATATCCTGATTGAATAACCTGCAAAATGACAAAAAGGACACACTGTCAGGGGTGTAGAGAGAACGAACACACACACACACACACACACACACACACACACACACACACACACACTCCTCTCTCCTCTGCATCCTACATCGACGAAGCCCATGACGAACAGCATCAGTGACTCCCGCCTGACGACCATCTGGCCCCATCTGTTCACTCGCGGTGAGACAGCGCAGACCAGGGCGAGCAGCCCAGAATCCTCTCCTGTCGTCCTTCTATTCACCTGACCACCTGACCCAAGATTTCACGCAGTGACTTATCAACACTGCCCTGACGTCGCCAGCGATGTAATCAGGAACTGAGGGGAGCGGAGCGGTGCCCCCCCCGCCACCTCAAGGATTAACATGCCCGTCACATCACTGTGTGGCACATTCTGTGTCTAAGGCAGGTCCAGTCATTTAAATGTAATTAAATGACTGTTCTTCAAATATATGTACAAATTATTGGAATTAAAATATGTAAGTTGCAACAACTTAGTGAGAACCTTTAAACAGATTCTGTGAATTTTCCTGTTGTGACATTTTATAGATACTTAAAGTGCGTGAAAGACCTGTGTGTGTGTGTTTACGTGTCTGTGTGTATCTGTGTGTGTGTGTCTGTGTGTGCCTGTCTGTGTGTGTGTGTATCTGTGTGTGTGTGTTTGTTTGTCTGTGTTTATCTGTCTGTGTGTGTGTGTGTGTGTGTGTGTGTGTGTGTGTATCTGCAGCTAGCTTTTGGGGTCTTTTGCTGGTTTTAAAATGTCATTTCAGCAGTATTAATGTCAATGACTTTAATGGAAATGCTTGTGCTTTTGGACTCTCACATGGTGCTGTGCAGAGGAAGCCCTCAGTCGCTGCAAAGCTTCATTTTGATGCAAGATACCCACAATCCTGTTTAAAAAGGAGAGCTGTGCTAATAATCTCAAAAATGCTGAATTTTGGCATGAATCCCATGGGTGTAGCCATTTTATTTTTGTACACAGTATTCAAAATAAATCTTCCTGGTTTGCAGTTTTCACCCACATGCCCCTTTGTGCTCATAAAATATTGCAACACATGTAAGCTCATTTTCTGATGGAAGTTTATTAAGGCAGGGCTCTGCCCACGTTAGCATAAGAAAAATAAACAACACACTGCAGTTTTTAAATTTAATTTTAATTTCTTAGAGCACTAGCAGAAACAGCTCCAGTAAAAGTGCCTCAGTTTCTCTCTCTTCTGATCACCCGCTAACCTGCTCCATGTTCCACCTGCTGTCACTTGGTTCTGGTGCCTTGACAGTGCAGGACACTCGTAAGGGGGCTTATCCGGCCGGCTCCTGGCCATCAGGGTTTGAGCAGCTTTTCCCTGGGCTTCTGACGATGTTGTTCTGATGCATTGCGTAGCTCCAGTGCAAACTCAGACTTGTTACTCATCATTCATTGTAAGATGAGCTTAGCAGCACTTGCACTGCTGAATAAATACATGTGATTTGATACAAATGCAGCTGCATGCACTGTATTAGTGCCTCCGCCACGGCAATATGCAGAGGACAGATTCCACAGCTTCTGATCACTGTTTTACGCCGGGAAGAGATTCACAGTGTAGAGGAGGAGGCAGGGGCGTTTGTGCTCAGGGCCTCTGTGCTGATGTCTCGTGGTGCTGCGTGTTACCTTACGGAAATGTGCTGTTTCGCGTTGAGACGCTGTGGAAGGCATCTCTGGGGTGGAGGATCCTCTGCAGTAACAGCGACGGCCACCGTGTGCTCGTTAGCGCTACGTGTGTCTTGTGTGTTTTTGCAAATATTACATCGTGGGGACCAGATATCCCCACAACATGATACAAACCTGTAACTTGTTACCTTGTGGGGAAATTTTTTCAGTCCCCACAAAGGTAATCTCAATTTTATAAAATTCTGTGACTGCAATCAAAAAATGAAAATGCCAAAAGTCTTATATTTTGTTTGGTTACTTATGGTTAAGGTTAGGGCGGGTCGGGGTTAAGGTTAGGGCTGGTTAGGGTTAAGGGTGTCATTGTTGGGATTTTGTTATGCCCATAGAAATGAATGCTGTGTGTGTGTGTGTGTGTGTGTGTCTAAGTAAGAAATAAAAAATGAAACCAGACGTTGATTAGAAAGGTGACCTTTCTTCATGAGGTCAAATAAGTTTTATTGTGTTTAAACACTACAATACAGCATATATCCATAAAAAATCTATTGTATATAAATTACGCTTTCAATACAGCAATTCCATTGAGGCTTTGGTACAATATCATTTTTTAATGCATGTATGTATTTACGTATGTATATATACATATACATATATGTATACACACATAAAAATAAATGTATAGACAGATAAATTGCTGGAGATAGATATTTATATAATTATGTGGTTATATATTTACTATGCGTATATATATAATATAATTTTTAATACTTTCAGCTTCACAAACTCAAGACAAAGTACAAAACTAATGCGATTTAGGTTTATTACAATCTACACAGTGGATCAGTGAAAAGGAAGGTTCACCCAGTGTGAGCAGATCACCTAGTGAAGCTACAGAGGCCCTCCGCCGGGCCGTCGCCATGTGCACCATTTTCCAGCCAGCGTTTTCAGTAGATATGGTCTTTTTTTGTTTTTTAAACCTTTTTGTCTTTTTACAGAATAACGGCACTGGCTGAATAGTTTTGACCTCTCGTTGGCCCCCACAAAGGCTGTGATTGGAAGTGCTGGATGCCCGGCCTGCGGGGGGCGCCATAGAGCCCTATGGAGGGCTGTGGCGGGACGTGGTGGCAGGTGTCAGTACTTCAACTGCCAGCCTGGGCTGCCGATGCTGGCGCAGTTGGTGCGGCAGCTGGCCTGTACGACAGGCACCGAGCTGGACGGGCCGCATGGCGCCGCCACCAGGCGCAGGCTGCCCGGGGGTGAAGGGGGCATCATGCTGCAGTAGACAGGCACCCCGGGGCTGGAGAGCGCCCCCTGGGGCGGCTGGCCGGGCAGCAGCAGGGGCTGTTGGTAAGAGGGCGGGGCCATTGCTGGGGAGGCCTGATTCATTGGCACCTGGCAGGAAGGAACAGCATCAGCGTTATTATTATTATTAATATTATTATCATTATTATCATTATCATTATTATCGTTATTATAATCATAATCATTATTATTATCATCATTATCGTTGTCATTATAAGCATTATCATCATTATTGTTATCATTATAACCATCATTATTATTGTCATCATTATTGTTATCATTATAATAATCATTATTATTGTCATCATTATTGTTGTCATCATTATTATTATCATCATTATCGTTGTCATTATAAGCATTATCATCATTATTGTTATCATCATTATTGTTATCACTATAATCATCATTATTATTGTCATCATTATTGTTATCATTATAATCATTATCATTGTTATTATTGTCATTGTTATTATTGTTATTGTTATTATTGAGGAGCTTCATTCTGGGCTCTGTTCCCCACGCTGCTCTGCAGTGCACAGGTCACTGAGCAGCGATCAGCCCACGCTACGTTATAGATCAGTGGCTGCTGATCGGTTGGTAACTAGAGGTTTAACTGGAATTAATTACGGGTGATTTTGATGTAAAATTGATTATAAGTGGGAACAAAATGTACACAAGCAGCTGCCTGACTGATGTCATTTATGTGCCTCTTTATGGGGCGGACTGGAATGCTAACTGCCATTTGGTGACTCGTCCACAGCGGCCACAGGAGGGCCGGATGCTGGAGCATCGCTAATCCACAGCTGCACACCTGATATGAAGACATGGGCGGGTACGGCACCATCATCGCTTGAACTTGATTAGCTGGCTGGTTCGATGAAATCAAGTTCTGGCTCTGGGGAGGCGGCTGTACGCCCATGACGCTCTGGAAAGTTTGCTGCTGACTGGACGACAGAGGCTGGTATCCTGTCAATGCAAAACAGCCTCTATTTAGGAAATACTGATACTGCACAATTTAACCATTATATACCGTTATATAACATTTTGTTCAGCTTAAGCGCTTCCTGTTTTCAGCTTGACGGTGGAGTCAAGTGCAGAGATCAGGCGAAAACTTCACCTGACTGCCTTAACACGGAAACACTGACCATGTGACATTGGGTTTAACCCAATCAATATTTGCTTCTTAGCCGTCGGCTTTGTTGGCCCTTTGCTAGGCATGAGCCATTAACATTTCACCTGTTGACCGCTGCATCCATTTATGCAAAGTGCACTTAAAAAGTTGGGCATTTCTCTTTATATATAATGAGGTTCAGCTGAAAGCATCACGCCGCTCGATGCTGGCTGCCCTTTTACTGCTGCGTCTTCTTTAAGCAGAACAAATTCGCTTCTCTCACAACAGCAACCGAACAGACCACAACCGAACAAAAAGTACATTTGTACCAGCGCGAGGAACAGAACAGGAGCCAGTTCACTCTGAACGTAAAGTGCTTTGGGATCAAACTCGCTATTAGAAGATGAAATGCATCGGAGTGTGCGCCGACGCCTCTTCCAGACCGACAGCCCGGACCTGCGGCTGGAAGCTCCCTCGGAGGAGCAGGACGTCCAAACAAGCCATGTTAACATCAACTCTGCGTCCATCAGCAAGCCTGAAAGCACACGCCAGACAGCAAGGCCAGCTCTCCACAGCTATCCTCCATCCGTAACGGCCCACTGCCTTGGCACTCTGCTGCATATAACAAGGCAATTACTAAGTTTGGTGTGGAAAGCGTAGGGAGAACATTATCGGGCAGCTGGAGGCGATAGAGGCCCCGCTCTTCTGCGATGGCTGATGGGTCAGTCAGCTGGATAGCTCATGTCATCCTGTACTGTTCAAAACATGTATCTGTATGAGATAAAATCACAGTATTGGGCTCATGGGTAAGCTAAATAAATATTTTGAAAGCTAATTTACACTGTTGTCAGAGAGATATATACATACACATTAAAAATGGAATACAGCCCTTTTATTTTGTTAGAAACGCAACACGGCGCTTCTCTTTTGGAGGATTCCTTGTGCTGTCGCTGCCGCCGTTGGGAGCAAAGTGGACAGGGGATGTGGAAAGGTGCTGTCAGGAGGAGCGAATCCAGCAAGAAAACGGAATCTCCCACACGGAGCGAAGGAATGCATGAGCACTATTACAGAAGCATTGTATGCAATGTATTATGCAAATTTTTGGGCAACACGTGTACATATAAAACCGCTGTCATTTATCACACATATATCAGACACGTCTGTCTACAGACTGTGCTTATAATTCTGCTCAGTCAGGAAAGTCAGAGGAAGGATGAGTGTGTATATGACTGATCTCACCTCATCCTGAGGAGGCTGACTGATGGCTAGGGTGTGTGTGTGTGTGTGTGTGTGTGTGTGTGTGTGTGAGCATGTGTGTGTGCACTGTGCATATGTGTTTGTGTGTGTGTCTGTGTATGTCTGTGTGTGTGTGCACTGTGCATATGTGTGTGTACGCTGTGCGTGTGTGTCTGTGTGTGTGTGCACTGTGCATATGTGTGTGTACGCTGTGCGTGTGTGTCTGTGTGTGTGTGTTTGTGAGAGCGACATAATCGTGGTGTTGCCCCCAGCAGGGCTAATGGGATGTTAATAAAGATAATGGTAACCATCACCATCAAAGCAGAACAATAAGGACGTGTGGAGACACAGGAGACGCACAACCCCCCCCCCCCCCCCCGGCACCCAGCATGCAAGGTCAGTGCGTACATCGCAGTGTGCAGGCGGCTCCCGGCGGCACCGCCGTATGGGGGGGGGCACGGATCCAAACGCTGTAATAAGACCTGCAGTAACTTTTGCAAGCGGCGTTCCCTCCCGGCCGGTATCTAAGCCAAAGTCACAGAGTCACTCTGTGCCGGCTAAGCGACGTTTGTTAGTCTGCCCTGCCTGCAGGAAAAGCAGCGGCCTTCACCTGGATCCGCCGTGGGTACAGACTGGTCCAGTTAAGTCTGTCTGCTCATCATCCACATGGCAGCTAGACCAGCTCTGTGTGCCCCTGGGGAGCGAGCTGTTCCCTCAGCTTGGGAATAGCAGTGATTTTCCCTGCAGTCCTTGGGCTGCCCTTTGGTGGGGGGGGGGGCGTCTCTATCACCACGGTGAATTTTCACTGTTCCCCCCACCTCACGGGAGGCCCCAGGGGGCTCGTGGGCTAATTAAACAGCAGTCAGCTTAAGATTCCAGGCCCATCCTTTCCCTGTCACTGGTGGACAAACAAAGCTTTTACAAGCCGGCCAGCCTTGAAACTCTCATTCGCAATAATCGGACTGCTTTGCATATCCATTAGTGACATCGTTAGGCAGAGATGGGAGGCAGAGCGGGTGTGGGGGGGGCACTTATTTCACACTCATTCTACTTCATTAACGCTGGCACTAATGAGACTTCTTTAGTATAACCCCCCCCCCCATCATCCCCCACACCCCTACATAGATGCTGGAATAACCACTGGGGTCCGGATACCTCAAGTCGAACTTCTTAGAGGTTGTAAGTGGACTCCAAGCCTGAATCACAGCCACCTCCATGGATTAAGGCCTGGGAAGCACTGCGTTATGTACACGGGGGTTGGGGGATCAGTGAGCTGTAAAGTGCCCCGTGTGGAGGCTTCCAGGTGGTGGATAGTGCACTGCTTCACGGTGGTGGCAGCACCCTTGGCAGTCAATAGTGATGCCTGAGGGGGGGCGTTCCCACCAGACACACCAGCTGCCACCTTCTGCGGGCCGCGATGGCCGAAGCCGTCAGTCTCCCCCTGCCCCCCTCCTTCAAGTTGCTCTAATAACACCCTTGTCACAAAAAAACCCCCAAAAAGACTTCCCCAGTCATATTTGGCTTCGGAAGTCAGCCACTCACACCACTGGCCTTTACATGGTCTTGTCAACCCCGGGTTCACGCATGGCGGTTAATAGCAGAGTAATTTCACAGTTAAGCCCACTGCGATTCCTTAACTCAACGCTAACCTTAACTCAAACCTTAACTCTAACCAGCTGCAAAGCGGTGAGGAGCCGCTGCCCAGGCCTAACCCTAACGCTAACCTTAACTCAAACCTTAACCCTAACCAGCTGCAAAACGGTGAGGAGCCGCTGCCTAGGCCTAACCCTAACGCTAACCTTAACTCAAACCTTAACCCTAACCAGCTGCAAAGCGGTGAGGAGCCGCTGCCCAG
>JAAGVU020000045.1:16356815-16374059 GCA_011763525.2 Mormyrus iriodes
TAACCTTAACTCAAACCTTAATCCTAACCAGCTGTAAAGCAGTGAGGAGCTGCTGCCCAGCCCTAACCCTAATGTATACCTTAACTCAAACCTTAACCCTAACCAGCTGCAAAGCGGTGAGGAGCTGCTGCCCAGGCCTAACCCTAACGCTAACCTTAACTCAAACCTTAACCCTAACCAGCTGTAAAGCGGTGAGGAGCTGCTGCCCAGGCCTAACCCTAACGCTAACCTTAACTCAAACCTTAACCCTAACCAGTTGCAAAGCGGTGAGGAGCTGCTGCCCAGGCCTAACCCTAATGCTAACCTTAGCTCAAAGCTTAACCATAATCAGCTGTAAAGCGGGGAGGAGCTGCTGCCCAGGCCTAACCCTAATGCTAACCTTAACTCAAACCTTAACCCTAACCAGCTGCAAAGCGGTGAGGAGCTGCTGCCCAGGCCCGTGGCAGCTGAACCCTGCCGCCCTCATCCATCTCACAGGCAGTAGCTCTGTGACTGGTGTCACTTTGCCAAGTGGTTCCAAAGCGGCCAGCTCTGCTCTGCAGAAGAGCGCCATGACTGTCACCCCTAATGCTGCCACACAGGCCGGGCGCCCCGCTGTCCACCGCCATCCCCTAGAGCTCATACATGGTGCGCACTCAGGCCCTTCCCCACAGCGTGGCACTCAAGGCGAGACTGGCTGCCTCGCGGCGACACACACATTAATGAAGAGAGAGTGGAAGTGAAGCGAGACCCCCAGATGAACCGCCATGAATATTTACCGAGGGCCACGGGGCAGAAGCGGCGGTGGCGGCGGCTAAGTGTAGCCGTTTCTTCTTCTTTTTTCCACATCATTTGACATGTTTATGGAATTTTTATGCTTAAAGTGGATGTTACAGTGTCCCTGGGATTTGTTTTCAAAGCGGAAACTTTCATATTTTATACTCTAATGTAGCCGCCTGACTCTCCCCACTGCCCCCCCATGGTTCCCGGTTAATGAGCATCCAGTCTAAAAAGGCGTATGCAGGATGACAATTTAAAGAGGAAAGTCTTTCAGACGTAAATACAAAGTGCCAAGTTGATAAACTTTTAATTATTTCTACTTTAATTTTTATGACCATATCTACATCTGCAATATAAAAGATAAAGGCACGTATCCAATCCTTAAACATATTTGAATATTTTCTGTATATTTACACATATATTAACAGTGAGGCATTGGTGCCGGATGCTGTATTCAGATGTATCTGTCGGTGATTTCAAACGGTTCATAAGGAGGGTCGCCGGCCCAGTAGGTGACACACTCCGCTTCTGTTCAGCGAGACGTAGCAGACATGGCATAAGATGGATGCCGTTGGCAGCAATGGACTGTGGGGGGGGGGGCAGGGCCTGTTCCGAGCTGGATGCTCCATCTGAGAACACCATCTGTAGCAGAGGCCCTTCAGAGGGAAGCTTTCCATAACTTCATCTGACGTGAAGATCAGACGTATAAATCAAAATGCGAAACAGCCACACGCGGCTGTGGAATACGCAGCTGTGGAATCTGGCATGTACACTCTTGTTTGCACGCATGTGTGTGCCTGTGTCTGAGTGTGTGTGCCCATGTGCTAATTACCAGCTGCCTCCATACTATCCTGGTAGCTTCTTTAATAACTTTAGTACCTCTATGATGGGCAACATAGACCCACGATTTTGATAAGCAAATTTTTATTGAGTCGATGTTGAAAGTGAAGGTGGGGGCTGGGGTAGGCCCAGGTGATGGCCACGCTGCCTATTGCATCACGGCTGCCCTTTGCAGATGGTCTCCACACAGCACAGATAGCTTTGCTTATCAGAAAGCTCAGATATGGGGCATTTCCTACCCTATAAAATCAGCAGCATGCCTGTACTTAGGGTACACACCGAAGGTGTTGATGCACAGGTAGATGTTCACCTCTGCGTTTTGTTTGTGACACACGGCTGGGCGAAAAACGAGGTAAAATAACGGATTACTTCTGCACGACATGTCAGGTCACGTCCACATGGCATGATGGTTCACTTCCACACGGCATATCGGGACACTTCAGCACAGCATGCCGGGTCACTTCCGGGTTCCTTCTGCCCAGCACACGGGGTCACTACCACATGCCAGATCACTTCTGCCCGGCATACGGGGTCACTTCTGCCCGGCACACGGGGTCACTACCACATGCCAGATCACTTCTGCCCGGCATACGGGGTCACTTCTGCCCTGCACATGGGGTCACTACCACATGCAGGGTCACTTCTGCCTGGCACACAGGGTCACTACCACATGCGGGGTCACTTCTGCCAGGCACATGGGGTCACTACCACATGCGGGGTCACTTCTGCCCGGCACATGGGGTCACTACCACATGCCAGCTCACTTCTGCGCAGCACGCAGGGTCACTTCCAGGTTATTTCTCGGTTGCTTCCTTTACCAAGCTTTGCTGACTGCATGCAGAGGCCTGTCAATGCAACATGCATTCTGCAGGCAAACAAACTCACTGAGAGCAGAGAGCTCAGTCCAGAGTGACCATTACATATAATTAATTCTATGAACCTGAGAACTTAACACTTGTGTATTTTACTTCTTCCGTTCTAAACTCTAGAATCTATAGAATTTAACCTCATTTTGAAAATGGACTGGGGTCACTTCAACCCCAAAAATAACATGGGGGTTAAATGGGGGCAGGCGCATCATGAGCAGTGACAGGAGACACGCCAAAGCATTAACCTCCCCACCCCCCCGCTATCTTCTGGCTTTAGTCACTATTACCCTAAACTGTGGTCTGTCAGTAAGAGCCACTGCTGTTTGCTTCTTTGGAGCAACCATGTTGGGAAAGGCACTATATTAAGAAGTGCAACTGAATTGTGCGTTTTGGGATTCATTCCTGTCAGTGCTAGATCAGTGTGCCTAGATTTTGCTGTTAAATATCAAAAAGCTCCCATGTTTTCCTGAGTGACATACACAGAAGGTCTTAATTCACCTTGACTGACACTCTGGGTTATTTAATATTTAATACAGGAACAAAGACAGGAACAGAGATGTACCCTGTTACTCTGCACATCACCATCTGTTTGTAGTCGTTAGCTTATTGCCAGTTCTAACCAGCACCGAGTGCGGCCTCAGTCTGCTGTGTGCTGATTGCAGTGACGTGCTGGGGGGGTCACCTACATATGAACACAAGCGTGCTGTCAGCGGTGACAGAGACTCGTCACCTTTCAGAGAATTGCACCAAACAATGTCGCCGCTTTCAGCTGAATCTCTGAAGGAATTTCATAAAACTGGACAGATTCGAATACACCCCCCCACTTTACTGACACAGCAAGGGCTGAGTAGGCAGCCACCTGTTTATTACACACAGGCAATCAAGCTGGATGCGGGGCTGCAGTTTTTGTGAGCACCGAGTCCTTCTCCTCTGCGATTTACACGAGGCTGCTCTGTACACCCCCCGCCTTTGTCAGACCCCCCCCACCCCCACTCAACTGCCTTTGTTCTGTCTGGGTTAGTATGCAAATGAGTCTGGAAAACGGAGATGGAGGAATGGTAACCGCAGCGCATATCGAGATGCAGTGTCGCCCTGAAGCATGCGTTAAAAAAACAACATGTAAATGCTGCTCATTTAAATTGCAAATGAGTTTCTCATTGACGCAGTTGAAGTCTACTTTCCAGAAAAGAAAACTTTCTAGCACTTTTATTTGAGGAAGGAAATGTGCCACCATTCCCTCCCTCCTTTCCTGTAAAACACAAAAGCCAAAACAAAACATAAAGAACTGCTGTATGGAACTCAAATATTAAAATGTCAGGTTTCAGTTCGATTGCAATTTCTGCTTGCTGTTCATGCAAGGCACCTCTTCACACAGGCGGGCTCTGCATGGCCCTGCACTGGAGTGATGACTTTAATGCATCACCCTGATCATCGCTCCAGCATTTCTCCAAAGGAAATCAGGCTAACAGTTTCTGTACTGTAGGTAGAGAGCTCCACAAGTAGGCATGGTCAATTTCATGTGGCTGCAGCTGAACAGGTCCAAGGTCAGGGTCTGGAATACGCTGGACTGACTGATCACCAATGCAGAGGCAATTTACTCGAATAATCCAGCCGAAATCTGCCTGTTATTTTTAATCAATAACCTCGGATATCCAATAAAAAAAAGTGTCAAAGATTGAGCGGACTCAGGTACCACATAAATTTGAAAAACTGAATCAGTGACTTCATTGACTGAACAGACTCCAATCAACAGAACAGCACCTCAATATAATGAGAAATGGTTCCATAAACCACAAGACAAACTGGATGAAGAATACCAATGACACACCACAATACTATCTTCTTGACAGATATAGAGAAGGTACATGGAAGCTAACCACTTAAAAAAACATTTACTTTTTTTAACTTCAAATAGATGCTAGCATTGCTGTCAAAAATTGTTAAACCTGTTGGTTTCAATGCAAAACCTGCCACAATCAGAAGTAAGACAATTAGACCAAAAAAAGAATATTAACATGTAGCAGATGTGCAGTAAACAGCCAGAAAAGAGACCGGTTCACTGTGAGACCATGCTACTCAATCTCTTACAGTGCCACGGCCCCCTGTCATGCTGCTGAACTCCAGGCGCGGCACAGAGGCCGAATGGCATCACCAGCAACTCAGAGATACCGAACTTGCACACGCATATCAAACAGACACACACAGAGCCTACATTCTGACAGTCAGGTGGCATTACACTGGACGAAATTGCCAAGGACATACAGATTTAGTGTTTGGTGCAAAATGCTCTAGGCTGAACAAACTGCAGTGTGCTCTGGATGGCTTGTGTTAGGGGTTAAGTCTTTCGTCATTCACCTGCCCCCAGTGTAGTTTAGGAGCTGCCCATGAAGTGGGTCGTGGGCTCATGTACCTGTCTGTTGGGATCCGTTCTGCGAAATCTGCTGGTTCCTATGCGAGCTGTACTGGACTGGGGTGGTCCTGTACTGTGTACTGTTTGAGGTAGGGTACTGGCCAGACGAGAAGTAGTACATGGGCACCTGTGGGGTGGAAAAGACAGAGTGAGGATTGAGAGTGGTTGTGCACTTACAGACAGGGACTTATCGACAGCGTAGGGAATAAGGAGTGGAAACTACAGGCGAAGATGCAGCAGCAGCGAGGGCCCAGAAACTAGACAGTTCTGAAGATGTAAGAGTGGATGGAAAAAGATTGGTGATTTCACTCCAATCCCCACAACCTGGAACTCAAGCATAAGGGACATAACGGGGACGTGGTAGAGGAAATGGCCCAGGAAGTTGCAGCATGTAAACCCGCTGTTCCTAATCTGATCCTGTCAAAGGGCATCAGAGAGATGCTGCGCAAATCAAGATGTGTCTGGCTGCAGAACCCTGACTCACTACGTGGATTTAGCTACCTGTGGCACCGTGGAACAGCTAAAGTAAACTGGAGCACGTTCTGTCCAGCTGGTGAATCTCCTGCTCCCCGTCACCTCTCTACAGCAACGTCTGCATATTTGCATATTTTCGGATGGAAGCCAGCAAGAAACAGCCTCCTTACATCGCAAACCCAGGGATTGAAGGGCACAGGGTGGCTGGGAGGCATGGCTGTAGTGGACGGCACCCCTGGTGGAATTAAACAGATATTACAGACCAATACAAAAGTGGGGAAATGATAAAAGTACACTGCATGATGAGGTATATGGTCATCATATGCGTGTCACTGTGCTTGGTGCTGAGGCTATCTCCATCCGCACAGCCCATAATACTCTCCTGCTTTGCCGAGGAGTCATTTTATATTTCAGCTTCAGCCAAATATTTGTTGCATTGAAGTATAAGAATTGCCTAAAAGAGAGCTGAATCCTCTCATTCAGATTAAACCCCTAAGCACTTACAAGTAAAGGCCGCACACTTTCTATGGGACTCCATAGTTCGCAAATATTTTAGTTTTAGTTTAAAAAGAGTTCTGTGGAACTACTTTTTCTGTAGCGCCTGAGAAACTTTTCCTGGTGATTTTCATTAGCCTGGCAGCTTTTCCTGACTAAGGACTCTCCTATTATAATTGGCTGTCACCTGTGACTGAAAAAAAGGTAAGAGGGGGGACGGTGGAGGGGTGTCAGAATGACTCTAGCCCCCCATTCCAGCTGACAGCAAGTCACGGTAAAAATTATGCTTCTGGAAGGCCAGCCCCCCCAGAGATGAGACGGCTGGTCTGTATGAGACGGAAGACGGGCCCTGTGATCGTGTCTGACAGTAAATCAGCCAGCCACCGTGTTCAACACGTCCAAGTCAATTACATGTAATTAATCGTCGCCGGTGTCACCCGGCTCCCTGATGGGGCCCCATGTGCCATCACATTCAGGTCTCTGGGGCCGACGGAACAGCAGCAGCACAAACACTCAGCAGGTGGGGGGGTGTCTTTAAAAAGGTAATTACATAAACAGAAGCCCATTAAATTATTAGGAGGAGAAAGCAGCAGTCAGCCTCAGTTTCTGCAAAAACACTATAAATGTTGTTTATCCCACTGAGCTGCACCAAGGCCCATGTGCTTATTATGGGATGTATTTACTGAGTTAATACCCAGGCATAAAACAGATGAATACTCCCCTAACCGTTGCTATTTCTAAGCTTATTTTTAACACTATGACAGAGCTGTGGGCAAATCACTCCTATCCTATTGGATGAGTCCAGATATGTTTACACAGAGCTCCCATGTGACCTAGCAGAGTTAGTAGTTTGCAGCAGGGATAGACAGTGTGATCAGTACAGAGTTAAATTTGCCCCAACATGCCTCAGAAGAACATCCCCTATGAGATAGAGCATATGGGAGCTGACTGTGCTTGAGATCAGACCCCGTAAGATTAGTCAAGGTATACCTGAGATAAAAGCTGACCTGGATGGGTTATGTGTCAGATAAAAGCTGACATGGATGGGGTACAGCTGAGATAAAAGCTGACCTGGGCAGGGTATTTCTGAGATAGAAGCTGACATGGATGGGGTACAGCTGAGATAAAAGCTGACCTGGATGGGTTATGTCTGACATAAAAGCTGACCTGGATGGGGAATGTCTGAGATAGAAGCTGACATGGATGGGGTACAGCTGATATAAAACCTGACCTGGACAGGGTATGTCTGAGATTAAAGCTGAGATGGGAGGAGTTTGTCTGACATAGAAGCTGACATGGATGGGGTACAGTTCAGATAAAAGCTAACATGGATGGGGTATGTCTGAGATAAAAGCTGACCTGGATGGGGTATATCTGAGAAAAAAGCAGACCTGGATGGGATATGCCTGAGATAAAAGCTGACCTGGACGGGATATGTCTGAGATAAAAGCTGGCCTGGACGGGATATGTCTGAAATTTGGCCGCTCTCTCTGGACCCACCTGAGATGGGCCCTGCTGAGCAAATGTGGGCGAAGCCTGCAGAGTTTGCTGTGAGTGGGCAGGCCCAGGCCCAGATCCGGTGAAGCCCCCCGTGGGGGAGGTCATGACGAAGCTGGCCTGCTGGGGGGGCTGTGCGAGGACCCCAGGGGGGTACACCGGGGTGCTGGGGAGCTCCGTGGCGTCCCCTGAAGGCTGTCGGCTCAGGCTCATCTGCCCGAACTGGGAGGAAACGGCATCCCTCTGCAGAACGAGCAGAGTGGGACATTACACGTGTGCAGGTGACACCCCCATAGCACATGGCACACGTGTGTAGGAGACACCCCCATAGCACATGGCACACGTGTGCTAGAGACACTCCCACGGCACGCGGTACACGTGTGAAGGAGACGCCCCCACGGTACATGCGTGCACGAGACACCCCAACGGCACACAGCACACGCGTGCAGGAGACACCCCAACAGCACACAGCACACGCGTGCAGGAGACACCCCAACAGCACACAGCATGTTCGGCAAGCAGGTGGCCTGACTCAGATGGCATGGATCCCGCAGAGCTCATGCAGGACACAGTCATGCTTCATGCTGTCCCGTCCTCACGGAATAATGCACCTTAACGCACACAAGCAAAGGCCAGGGTGCCAGGGCTCACACCAGGACACAGGGGATTGCCATGATGTCACTGCCTGAAAGACCCGACGGACAGTATGGCCAGGGACAACGGCGAGTGGGTCTACGCATGGGGACACGCGAGGTGGGGAGAAACACGCACACGCATGCCACACACAGAGCCAGGCACACAGGGACAGGCGGAGCACGAGGATGTGTGTGAACCGAGGCATCGAGTCTGATGGCTCCAGTAAAAAGCCAGCAGCTGGGTGGCACCGCTTCGGGAAAACGAATAATACCATTAACAGAAAGGGTGAGAACGAGAGCACAGACGCACACATGCAGGCGCCGACATGCATGGAGGCAGGGGGCAGTACCGGCGAGAAGGCCTGGCCAGGAGGCGCCGGCAGCAGGTGCTGTGCCGGGTATGAAACCGACGAATATGGCAGTGCCTGGGTGGACGGGGCCAAAGTCTGGGCGTACGAGAGGAGAAAGAGGGAGAGAGAGGGAGTGAGTGGGATGGAAAGAGAGGGAGGGAAAGAGAGGACGAGAGAGGGAGAGAGAGGGAGTGAGGGGGAGACAGAGGAAGACAGAGAGGGTGAGACAGTGAAAGAGAGGGAGAACATCGGAGGGAGAGAGGGTGAGAAAGAGTGAGAGGAAGAGAGAGGGAGAGAGCTGCAGTGTGATCTGTGGGGGGTGGGGGGGGTCATTTCCAGTCAACACACTTTGGATATAAAATATTCCATCAGCATGACAGAGTTGGCAGGAGGTGTCTCAGGCATAAAACATTCATAACACCATATTTAAGTAGTGTAATTAGATTAGGGAGAGGACCAGGAACTGAAGCTGAAATTAAAGCCAGCACTTGGCTCGTCACACCTGAGGTCCCAGAACGCGGCTCTGAATCCGCATGCGGCTGTCGCTGGCCTGGAGCTGTCTGCAAACGCACAGTCACACTCTGACGACAGCTCACACACACGAGCCGGCAAGCTGCAGCCTCCCCTCCTAATTACAGAGTTCCTGATGGTAAAGTGGCTCCAAAGCATCGAGGGTGTAGCTGCGGGATGTCACAGTGATGGCTGCGCTTCATGAAGCGGGTGGTCTGTGAGGTGAGGCCGGGCACTGTCATAAAGCCCTGCCTGTTTAATCACGTTTTCCAGCTTTTAACATCTGATCTGGAACTGATGGAGACTTTGTCCAAAATAAATGCGCGACGACGCTGTGACGGATGAGAGGAGCCCCTTGGCTGATATAAACGACATCGCGTTGTGTCCGTTTCTGAGTCCACATGCACCTCGCCGACTCAGGTGGCTGAGTGACCAGCTCCATTCCAGGCACCTCCGCTATCGTGCGGGTCGCTGGACTCGGCTGATCGACTGGCTACAGTAAGCGAGGACTCAGGGTTTCCACACAAACCATGATGATGCGAGGGAAGCCCATGTCTGAATGTCACACAGACACACCAGGCGATGGAAAGGAGGAGGTGTAGGGGAAAGGTAAAGGACCGGCAGAGAAGTCTGGTCTGCTTTAAGGGTTTTTTCACTCCCTGTAAATTATCGATTTAACAAAAAATAAAATATGTAATTACATGCCAAGAAAATGTTACCTAACATCCACCAGCAAAACTGGAATATGCTAACAGCCATCCGAAAAGACAAGAAGTAATGACAGTACCTCAAAGTACGCGGTGAAATGTAAGATATCCCCCCACGCATGTAAATTATGCTAAACTGAGTTGCAAATGGTGTTTTATGAATGTGTACTTCCTAGGTATACTTTGCGAAGGAATCAAAATTTAAACCTTCCTAGGAGATGTGAGAATGAATTACAAAAAAACAATGATATTAAAATGTGGAATAAAACATAAAGCAGAGATAGCAAGAGGTAAAACTGCAGACTTTACTAGTGTAAGAGCCCGCACTGGTGCCCTGCTACTGTCTAATGCATTCTCTTGGTGTCACTGTGCACTGTGTCATTTGAGTACACTGTAGCAGTAACCATTGTGAGCCTACCCTTCAGTCTCTGCTGTCTTGCGCATCACTGAGGGAAAACCAACAAAGAGAAAATTCATGGTGTGGAATGTGGGCATAGCATAGATTTTATCAGTAAAATGGAGCGTGGGAGATTTTCTGAGCCTTCGTATTTTACAACTTTATTGTAACAATCTGAAGTCTCACTGGCCAATTTGGTCACCAGTATGTCAGCTCACGCCATTCTTACGGGGAGGACTGTGCTCATGAATAAAATTCCAACACATCAGTTGAGGGTAAAGGCGAGTGTGGTGATTAGGGGAAAACCCTATTCCCAGCAATGACAATCATATCCCCTACTCAGCCCTAACATTAACCGTAGGTAACTAAACAAAATACAAGGCATTTTTAGCTTTTTATTGCAATCACAGATTTTTATAAAATTGAGGCTCTTTTTGTGGGGTCCAAAAAAATATCCCCACAAGGAAAAAGGTACAGGATTTTATTACATTGTGGGGACATTTGATCATCTGGACACAGACATACATACACATGCACAGAAACACAAATACAGACAAACACACACACACACACACACACAATTTCACTGCAGGTAATTCAGGTAATTCACTCCTAACCGTGTGCGTTTCAACTGCAACAGGAACACAGAGCACTGGGAGGTAAAGAAAATCCATATTGGAATTTATAACTTATTATCTAATAATAGATGCAAAGAATAGTACAGTCCGAGAGCCGTATGACGCATGTTCATGGGCCGTATTGCACTCAACGCTCATTAAAACAAGGAAGCAACTGTTCTGCAGCTTCTTCTGGATGCATGTCAGTCACATGGCTGCTGAAATGCCCTTCAGGCGAGCGACCTCACAGCACCAGGCCTCCCCACCTGCCTGAGGATTTACCTGCGGGACCAAGTGGCTGCTCATTGGTTGCTGCGCCTGCGTCTGGCCTGGTGGCTGCTGCAGAGGCTGCTGGGATTGCTGAGTGCCCTGGTGCTGCGACTGCCCAACCAGCTGGCTCCTGATTGGCTGCTGTCCCACAGGAGGGTTGTAGATGGCGGGCGTGCCATCTGGGTTTACAAACGGCTGACCTGTGGGCAAAACCACGTGCCGTCAGCTGGCGGGACCGATCACTTTCAGAAGACTGCATTGCACATCGTGGAATGAAACACTCGACACTGGGTCACTGCTCACAAGACTATTTACCATTTGGAGTTTCACTGTGATCAGCCCAAAACCCCAATAGCTTCATACTCGCTAAAACGTGCAGCTCGATTCCATGGAACAACCAGCTGCACCTGAAGCTGGCATCTAACCTCACAGGGGTCGGCAAGTGCAGATGGGTCATAAACAAAATGTCATAGAGAGATCATGTTTGTTGCCCTGGATGTCGTTGTGACAGGTGGATTGGCAGACTTTCTCTTCTTAATGCTTCAGCACATGTATTTCAAGGGGGCTGTCACAAGCTCCCAAAAAACAAGCTCCTTCCTCACCATGACCATTCTCCTTTCTCCTTGGATTTGTCAAGCACTATAATATCAGCTCAATGCTGTTTTTACTCCCTTGAAGAAGCTGTATTATTTATTAATACTATATAATTAAGATCTCAAGTCAGAACAACTAATTCACTGATGATTTACTAATAGATTTTGGCTGTAATAGTGATTAATTACAGCAGGTGACATTTCCAGATCAATGCCTGAATGCAATATTGACAAATCTGTTACAGCCAGCTACCAACCGTAAACACAGCTCTGTCTTTTATTGACAAAAGCGATGCCTCTCCTGACACTTTGCAGAAGCGATGATCCTTGGTATGTGGGTCCACACAGTAGGGGCAGCTGACTCGTGTGACCACGTGTGATGCAGGGATTGCTGTGTGGGGTATAGGGACTCCTTTGTGGAGTGTAGGGACTCTCACGTGTGGTGAAGGGATTGCTGTATGAGGTGTAGGGACTCCTGTGTGTGGTGCAGGGATTGTTGTGTGAGGTGTAGGGACTCCCACGTGTGGTGCAGGGATTGCTGTGTGAGGTATGTGGGGTATAGGGACTCCTTTGTGGGGTGCAGGGACTCCTGTGTGTGGTGCAGGGATTGCTGTGTGAGGTGTAGGGACTCCTTTGCAGGGTTGTAGGGACTCCCACAGGGACGCACCTGTGTGCGGGTTGAGCAGAATGCTGCCAGGCGGGATGCCAGCCCCGTCCAGCGACACAAGGATGTAGCTGGGGCTACTAGGAGGCCCCTGACTCTCAGGGAAGGACACGGATCCCCCGGAGTTGGACGGAGCAGCAGGGAGCAGGGCGGGGCCTTGCAGTGACAGATGTACCCTAGAGAGGGAGCCAGAGGAACCGCCACTACTGGAAGACTCAGAGCCTGGCGGAGGGCAGGGAGAGAAAAGAGCCTTCAGATACTCGACAGCTTCCATGGCACATGAAGACACACTGTGAAGACATGCGGTGATGCAGCGTTCCCGCAGTTCCGGTCCTGCAGGGTCAGTGTGCAACACAGTTTGCAGATTTCCCTGCTCAGACACATTCAGATCAACAGCTAATTGCCAGGTTTAGTAGGTGTGTTTCAGCAGGGAAATCTGCAAATTGTCCAGGACCGGAATTAGGGAACTCTGCTTCAATGCGACAGGGCCACCCGCGTACCTGCTTTGGAGAGCTTTCCGGAGCAGCGGCCGCTGGCGCTGCCGTCGCCGCGGGTCGGCACGGTGATGCCCCCAATGCTGGCCGTCTTGGTGACCGCTGGGCGGTAATTGCGGCTGGAGCTGTCCGAGTCGGTGCTGCTCCAGGGCCGGGGTTCATTCCAGCGCGAGTCCATCTCCGTGCTGCTCTGCCGGCTGCCCGAGGCACGGCTCGATCCGTCCCGGTTGCCCCTGCGGAGCCCGACACACACCAGCGCGCTTCAGTGACCCGTCCCGCTCACAAATGTCTCTGCCGAGGTGCCAGCTGCCCGCCCTGCCTGCAGCTCTGAGCCTTGATCTCCGCTGGGGCCCTTTAATTCCTCGAGCTCATTAGAAGGAACACTTTTCCATGCCACCTCTGCCTCCTTCACCCAGAGGAGAACAAAGGAACCGCTGTACAGCTGCATGCTGTCCTTGGTACCCGCCCAGCTTAAATGTCAGTGCGAAGAGAACAGGGCACTTTTATGGCCACTTAAGGCTGATTTCGGTCATCACAGGCCGTTACGCAACAGCAAAGCTTCTCCCTCATCTGGCAAAAGCAGAGTGCCCCCTGGATCCATCTTTGAACTTCTGTTTTTGAATCGTCTCCTTCAGATGTCGCTGGCCGTCATGCGGCAGGTCAGCGCGGCTTCCAGCGAAACAGGCCCTGCCTCAATGAGCTGAAGAAGACTTTGCTTTAAGTGAAGAGTAAGATTCTCACTTAGGAATCATTAGATCTGGGGTCTGTAGGCAGGTAAATCCATACAGCACATTGTATTCTGTGCTGCATAGACCACAGGAATGCGAGAAAGGCTACAATAACAGTAATAAAATAAACGGGTTCCTGTCTCTTTCTGGCACGATGCTGCTGAGCTCCGCACTGTCAACACCAGGGGTCTGTGAGTCACGGTGTTGCCCGCTAGAGTCCCGCCGCTGTGCGCTCATTAAACCTGCGGATTACACCCCCTGCCAGAGGCGCCACCCTCCTCCCCCCAGCGAGAAGCAGCTCCCGAGGCCATGGAAACCCACCGGAATAGCTGGCGTTTCTTCTGAATGTCGTTATATAAATTGCAGTCTTCCACGATCCTGGGGGGGAAAAGGTGCAGCCTGTGTGTTATCAGATTTAAAAAGCAATTTGCATGACCTTAGATTCTCCTCTACTGATTCCATGTGAATATGTATTCAGACTCTCTCTCTCTCTCACACACACACACACACACAGTCCATGTATTCCTATCTTTATGGGGACTCTCCATTCATTTCTATGGACAAACCCCTAATCCCAACAACTTTAACTGACAACCCTAACCCCTACCCGCCCTAACCTTAACCATAAGTAACCAAACAAAATACAAGACTTTTGGTATTTTTAGTTTTTTGATTGCAGACACAGATTTTTATAAAATAGAGATTTTTATCACATTGTGGGGATAATTGGTTCCCATAACCAGTGTTGGACATTTCAGGTCCAGAAGTTATAAATCCAGACCATGATTTTGTTTCTGCCAATTAGTTGAGAACTTGAGACTGTGACTCTTTATGCTCAACTGGTTGGTAGGAACAAAATCTTGATCTGGATTTATAGCTTCTGGACCTGAAATGTCCAACACTGCCCATAATGTAATATATAAATGACCACACACACACACACACACTCCCCACTCACTCACACTCACACATACACACACACAGACACACACTCCCCACTCACTCACACTCACACACAGACACAGACACACACAGACACACACTCCCCACTCACTCACACACACACATACACACACACACACACACTCCCCACTCACTCACACTCACACACACACACACACACACTCCCCACTCACTCACACTCACACACAGACACACACATACACAGACACACACTCCCCACTCACTCACACACACACACACACACACACACACACACACACAGAGCTCTGGAAAAAATTGAGAAACCACAACACAATTTTTTGTTTCACCCATTTCTTAATTTATGGGTGTGCACCTTTGTGAAATATAGATTTTACATTTTTCTTATATTTTTGAAGGTCACTTAATGTCATCCTACGATTCATGAGAAACGGATAAGTTAACGCTCATCTCTGGCATTAGAAAGTCGCTTCTGCCCTCTTCCTGGCTGGTTTCTGGTCGTTCCCAGTGTCTCCCGCTAAACCTTATTCTTGTGTCCTGCCGTCTTAGAAACTTTGAGCCCGTCAACAGGCTGCCTCGCAGCGTAGCCTTATGCCAGCAGAACCACGATTTAAAAATGCAGATTTTAAAAAAATATAAAGTGGTCTCTTATTTGTTTCCAGAGCTCTGTATGATGGATATGAAATGTGTAATTGGCCAATTGAAAGCTACAGCTTAAAAGACATATCTAATGTAATGATGCTGAATGGCCAAACAGTATCGCCAAGTCATTAAGATGCTCCGGAAGGCATGACCCAGAATATCTTTTCAGCCGTGGAATATTCACCATCACATACGGCATTATTCACCCCATTGATTCACCCCTCTCCTTCATGTTGTTCATTTGGAGCAAAAACACTAAATTTGTTTCTGCAGAAATCAGGGTAATTGGTTTTCACACTGAATATCCATTTACCTTGTTTCGATGTAAACATTTTCTTGGGAAGAGACTGACTGTAAAACAAGACGGAGGAAGAGAGGGAGGGAGAGAAAGAGAGGGAGGGAGAGGGAGAGAGAGAGGGAGGGAGAGGGAGAGGCTTGAGAATATCATCCCAGACACATCAGCTGGCTTTTGCTTTGCCTGATCAATCCTGACCACAGCAAAGGCTTTTGGCTGTTATAGTAATACCCAGGTAATACCCAGGTAATACGCTGATATACAAAGCCAATTTTGTGATTATACCGTTTCCCTGAAATGATGCTGACAGACATTCTGTGCTGAATGCAGAATCAGGCAGCTTTTAATAAAGTCTTCTCTCACACCTGAATCCAAAAAATAACACATATTAAGCATTTCCTTCTGGCTCCGCTGCTATTATCTGCTATCGAAGCACCATCACATTCACTAAAAATCACACAATGGCTGTTCTCCTCCTCAAGTTTAGCATATTCAACCTGGGACTTAATTTGCTAGGTAAATAGTTGTGCTGCTGTACCAATTAGATTACAGCACTGCTTAGCTGGCGATTTTGCCACGAGGACCCAGAGAAGGGAAATAGCCTGACCCTGGTGTGATACAACAAGTAATCAGCTGGATAATGAGCGCTGGTTTAGTGGCTGCACTAATGGCCACGGCTGCTTTGGGCCGCTTCTTGGGCTACGCAGCGCCATCTTGCTGCTTTGTTCAGTTGGCGTTTTTCCCCTGCTTGGTGCCTCAAAGGCAGAGTCGTCTTTGGAAGGCCCACGGTCTCTTTACGCAGTGTGGGTTACTGTGGCTCTTCCAAGAACGCCAGCCGACACCACTGGCAGCTTGCAGGCAAAGGACTGGCTGAAGACCCAGTTGCTCAGCAGCCTCTGACAGAGATAAAGCCGTTCCCAAACGATGAGCCGCTGTGCATTACTAACACATGGCCAAGGTCAGACCCCAACAAGCTTCGATCTACAAGATACAGTCTTCAGGGAGGAGATCTGCACTGGTATCTGTTTTAGTTTAATGCTATTCACAGAGCGTTAAATGGGGACTTGTTATTCTTTCATGGTTTTAAAAAATCAATGCCATTGTTGTATTGCTGCGTTACAATTGAGTGAATGGGAATTATGCCTGTCAATGTGTCTTTCAGGGCAAGATAGCTTCAGCTATTGACAACTTCAGCGTACGACCTCTTAGTTTAATCCCTCCTTGACATTCAGAGACATGCGTGGACAGACACTGTGCTGTGGATTATTGCAGCGGGTTTTGTCTTTTAATGCCGCCTGACGCCGGCGTATCAGCCGCGAGCGGGAGAGGGCTCAAGCGTCGTTTGTCTTTCACGAAGGCAGACAGACGCGTTTGCCATCTGCTGGTGGGCAGACGCCTTGCGGGGAGCCGCTTCTGGCTGCGTGATTCCCAGCACTGCAGGGTAACCTGCCAGCTTCCTCGTTTTAATCTCCAGTGAAATGTGGCTTTATGATTTCCCCCTGCACTTCATATTGAAACGCACACGCATACGTGTCATATTCGGCCGTACATGACGAAACATAAAGCGCATTTCTCTGCCATCACAGTAGCCAGCAACATGGCGGTGTGACTCACATCCTGGGCGAATATCCTCTCCCGGGCTCGCTGATATTCCTCCTCCCTCTCCTCCATGGACTTACTCCTCCTGTCCTCCTTAAATGGATGAATTCTGTGCTGCTGAGGTTATGAAGCAGTGGACAGAATGCCTTCATTAAAAAGGCCCGCGGTACAGTTGAACTGCTTAGCTGACATTTTTAAAAAGTGCTTACTTAGTGCAGCAAATTGGGCCGACCTGCAGAGCCGTGCACCTCTGACTGCTGCAGGACAGGTAGCATGTTCAGGGCTGCCAACCGTCACGCATTCGGCGCGACTTTCAGACTCTCACGCTTTCAGACTCTCACGCTTTCAGACTCTCATGCTCACACAAGGAATCTTACAGAAAATCTACACTCACCTAAAGGATTATTAGGAACACCATACTAATACGGTGTTTGACCCCCTTTCGCCTTCAGAACTG
>JAAGVU020000045.1:16396854-16414947 GCA_011763525.2 Mormyrus iriodes
GAGCAGCGCCCCTGTGCCACGCCCGCTCTTTCCGGCTAAAGGTCGGCCCGTCTCTCGGCAAACGCTCATGGATACGGAGCAGCCTGCCTTATGAGCAGCGCCCCTGTGCCACGCCCGCTCTTTCCGGCTAAAGGTCGGCCCGTCTCTCGGCAAACGCTCATGGATACGGAGCAGCCTGCCTTATGAGCAGCGCCCCTGTGCCACGCCCGCTCTTTCCGGCTAAAGGTCGGCCCGTCTCTCGGCAAACGCTCATGGACACAGACAAATGAACAGCCACCTTTCGAGCATGGCTTTGTCTACACCATTCCCTGCTTCCTGCTGCCGTAAGGTCATGGCCTGCTTCTCAGAAGCTCCTACTGCCTGGAATTCTGCTAGCTCTGCCTTCATGTCACCGCTTAGGCCATGAGGCTTTTCTGGGTGGGGAATCACACATACCGCTTAGCGGGTGGTTTACCACACAGAATGCCGTAAAATAACACTCACCTGGTGACGTTACAGGAAGAAGGTTACTCTGATCACACCCTTCATGTATTTGGACAACAAAGGCCAGATGTGGCATAGCAGCTTTGTACACCGCTACACCCACACTCTGCCATTGATTAGTGGTGCGGAGAACCAGACAGGCGAGATACAGAACAACCACCCCCCCCACACACACAGTAGTGTAAATGCATGAATTACCCCTTGGGAAGTCTGTCTCTCCATAGCAAAATTATTTATGCTGCCTACTCTGGCTGGTAAATATAGAAATGCATAAATCAAACTACTGACACCTAGCTGGCTAATGTCAAGCTGTATGTGTGTCACAAAAAGTTTCCTCAAGCAAGTGCAGCAATAATTAATAAACACAGAAGACGTACAAGAACTGGAGGACATGAAACAGCTGTAACATCAACAGGGAGATCATTATAAGCTGTGATTATAAGCTGTCATTATAAACTATCATTATAAGCTGTGATTATAAACTGTCATTATAAGCTGTCATTATAATCTCTAACCTGTCTATTACTGTGTGCATGTGACATAAGTACTGAACGTAATGGAAGCCATTTAGCAGTTATAAGAAGAATCTATCCAGTGAATCAAACATCACATCAGGATCAAACACATAAATGCTTTTTATGTGGAAAAAGAAACTGTCCTCTGTTGAGAATTAAGGCCAAATAAAGATCTAACATACTAACATATGTCTAATATCACTCTACATCTCACAGCAAAAGGCTGCTGCCAGTTCTTTATGAATAATTTATCCATTAAAATGGAGCTTTACAACAGGAACCAAAGACACATTTAAATCTCCATGCCACAGTTCTGTCTTCTCAAAACCATGTGACTGCACCCAGTTCATTCTGCATCAGTGTCTGGCCTGGACAAGGTGGAGATCTTCTTCTAACCAGGCCACACAGCTCTGGTCCTCAAGGGAACCACGATGCACAAAACTCCCTTAAGCTCAGATCCCTATTGGAGATATAAACTGTGACCTAATTAAAGCATTTCCGTACAGTCTGCTTAACTCTGGGAAGCTGTTCGCCCCATCTCCCACCTCCTTCACTCATCACGCCCCTGAGAGAATCTTAAACTTGAGGTTATGCTTGGACCCTGGTGCTGGTTACCACAGGCTGTGGAAGTTTTCATTCACCTCAAGCTCTTAGGAACTCAGTCAAGCGGAGTATTTCTCTAATTGATGCAATCTGGCCTTGGCTCTAAGCACTGAGGCTGTTACAGCTGGAAAACAGACGCACCGTGTAGCCCATCAGGACCAGGTTTGAGAAACGCTTTCTCTAAATGGCTGCTTGAATTCCCAGGCTTTCCAAAGAGCAGAATTAAAGGGCAGCAGGCAGCAGAACCATCAGAGGGCTTGGCGCTGGTGCTCAGAGGTCCTGGCTGCAGGTGGATAACAGCTAAAGGTAGAAAAATTTGACCTTAATCATCTTGAACTAAAAGGAGTCTGAAGCCCAGGCCTCCTGTGACCTGCAGAAACTGAACGGAGGCTGCCTCTATTCCTGGATGAGGTCTGGCCTCTGAGTTCTGCTGCCTCGGTCACAAGCGCCCAATAGCAGCTGTGACGTACTTCTGTCTAATGGACGAAGACAGATTGAGGAAAGCCTGTAGAATGTTTAGGATATATGGCAAGTGAAACATCTGTAGGAACCAACCAGGAAACAGCACCAGTGATGTCGGATATGGGAACAGAGACACCTGCCCAAGCGCTGGGAAGAGGTGTGCACTCAGAGAAGAGGTCACCATGTCCATTGAGCCCCCGACGACACGGCCTATTCAGAAGCTACTGTTAGCCACTGCTATTATTAAAGGCCAGTGCACTGTCCATTTGCGTATCAGTTTGCCCGTCCGTTTGCCTCCATACACTCAGACCACTGAGAGGTCCACACGGCTCACCATGACCCTGCAGGGGAGTCGAGCTTGTGTGTTGTGAAACAGAACTTTCAGAGATCCCTAACAGGCAGGATGTTTGTGTATTTGCACGACGTATGAGAAAGAATGGGGAAAAATACAGAAATGACTGCTCTGGGTGAGTTTAACTTTGAGCAGATGTTAAATGTTTAACACTTACAGCCAGGACCGGTTAGCCCACATTACGTTTCTTCCACAGATATGACAGGCCCCTGCGGCCAGGTCAGTAACCATCACTAAATGTGATTTTGCTGGCTTCAGCTAGGATACACAGCTTGTTTTTACGCCAGTGCTAATGTATCGTTTAACGTTCATTCCATTTCCAGCGGCCTGAACTCTGCGTACAGCACTGTGCAGACAGAGGGTCTACGCCTGTAAGAACAGCAGTGTCTCCCAGTGAATGCAATGACAAGGAATCGAGAGCCACTCCTCACTCACCAGTTGTACCAGCTTTTGCTCAAATGCAGGTCATAACTGCTTTCTTTAAGTAACTAATTAGATATCCAGTCACCTCAGCTGGTGTTCTGGGTGTCCGTGAGGCACTAATTAAAATGTGTACAGACCCGAAGGCCCACAGGATGACAGCGGATTTAAACAGCTCCAGCCTTCTGACACTGCACCCACTCAGCCACAACTACCAAAACTGCAGGACCGAGTTTTACACTTCAGAATGAATGAAAAGCAGATGCATCATAAATGTTATTATAATTATTTAGGAGCATTTCGAGAGGCATAGAAATAAATTGGATAAACCACAAGGTACAAACGCGATCATTTTAAATGTATTTACGTGGAATAATCGGTTTTGTAATATAAAAGATAAGTAAATGCATAAACTTAAACCAAAGCGTGAGGAAAAAACCCCCAAAATGTGTTGAACATTCAAACCCCGTTCGTTATGTTCTTACATTTTATGATAAGACGAATGCCGCTAACGCACCCCCATTAAGAAGCAAAGGAAAAATGCACTGTTATCCTAACTACTGTGTGTACTCACTAACATATTAAAAATCAATCAAATATGGCGCAGATCAGGTATCATAAGAAGTATCCGGTAACTGGAGGGTGGATTGCTGGCTTCAGCCCTGCCGGGACTTTGATGGAGATGGGGTAGCGGTGAGCGGGTTGGCGCGGTGCCCGCGGTGCCCGCAGTGCCACACTAAGGAAGGACGGTGCGTCCGCCGGGCATGTCGCTGGGGCGGGGAGAGAGACCCCCGGAATGTGCCGCGGCAGTTTTCCCAGCCTGTACTTGGACTGTAAATGGAAACACTAGCTCTAAGAACGCAGAAACCTACAGCCTGTGATATTAGAGTCGATTATATTTAACGCGCTATTAACTCGCTACGTCACGTCCCCAGACTCAATCGCCAAAGTATCGCTTTTTCGTTGACGCGAACCCCACATCGGATTTATCACGCTGCGTAAGTTAATGCTGTTTTTCAGCTTCGTGGATTTAGGAAAAAAAAAACAAAATAAAATGTTCCAGTTAGACTGGTTAAGTTAAAAGACCCATCAATTTTGTGTTACTGCATCACGCACCAAAAGATTACATATCTGCTTGTCAAGACGTTTCGGATAAAAGTATTCGATTGGAGGCGCTTGCCTTGTCCCATTAATTCAGTCACTGATAAAGGAACAGTTTCTATTTGAACCGTTCAGTAATAAACATGTTTTGGCACTTGGCCTTCTGCATTGTTCCTCATGGATGGCTAAACATATCTTATACTTTATTCTCAATATACACATTATTAATCATTCTGGGTGAGGAATTGGCGAATTGCGCGTGTTTTCTAATGACAGTGAGTAATGACAGTAGTAATCTTCAGGTTGACGCCGAAAAAGAAACATTCAGAAACAGAATGGCCTGAAAAAGACTGAAACATAATGGATGTGACCTCCACCTCGCCACCTTAAAGTATAGACAGCCCTCCCCTCCAGATTCGCAGATTTGACAGTTGAGGTTTCGAGGCGCCCGTGAGCGATTAGCTGGGAATATTTCACGTCGACGCATAAGCCAAATAGATATAAACCATACTGAAAATGATTTGGATCACATAAAATCATACATAAATATTGGCGTTATTTAATATTTGTTAGTGTAATTGCATACTGTAGCCTATCTTTAATATTAAGAGGAAGTTATTTTTGGTTTTAAAAAACGGAGGGATCTCTGGCATCTTGGCTTTGGTACGCGGCGCATTTTCTCCTCAGCAACCGGCCTCACGCACGTGACCTGTCTCTGTGCCCATGGAATAACTAAGATTAGTATTTAACAATACAAAAGTATTTAAACTTTTCGGTGCCATTAGTTTTGAATTTTTAATAATGGACCCAAGTATTACTTACTAATTTTCACACTGGCAGGGATCTTCCGCTCCTAATCCTCACCAATGTATAGGAGTGACTATGTATGATACATTATTACAGTATATTGTATATGGTAATAAATCCTGAAATATCCCAGTGAAATGTAATACGTGCTCATGTGATGTAGCTGGAAGGTGTCCATTGACTTTACTAAACTGCCAAAGGGGTCCATGATGCAAAAAAGGTGAAGAAGTCTAGCTATAGACTTATCCACAGGGTCAAAGTGAGGACAGGTCAGGCTGTCTGCTGGCCACACCCAGAGGAGGTAGGGGTTCACAGTGAGGCCCCGCCCACAGCCCCCCTTGCCAGCACAGATGCGAGGTGCTTTACTTAGAAACACCAGCTGCTGCAATCATTAAATTGCCCATGGGGGGCAGTAATGAAAACCCCCGTGTGGGATAGAGCAGCCTCAGGGCCGAAAGTCTACCTCTAGTGTGATGGGGCCATTTCACCCCAGAGGAGTGGCATTCCTTTGAAATACTCTATTAACTAATTGCTCATTTGGGCTGCATACTCTGGTGGACAGGACGGTACAACGTTTAAGAACTTCAGTTTAATCATGCAAGCAGCAGGTGGCCTAGTGATTAAGGAGCTGGACTTGTGACTGAAAAAGCCACAGTGGAGCAGAGCTCACTCGACTCGGCTAATAAATATATCCAGCTATATAAATGTGTAGAAGCACAGTCCAACATCTGAGATCCTGACAGACACCAAATAATATGATTCAACCAAATGTATTGAGCGAGTCCCTGTAACTCCCTTCCTGAGCTTTTCACGCTGTAGTGAAAATGTTTAGGTCTTCACTCTCCACCCTCTGGAACAGTTACCAGCCAGAAGGGATACTGCGTGCAAACCAGATCTTATGACAATACAGTGGGATGTCGATGCAGAGCCAGTGTTACGTGCATCAGAGCAAAGCACGATCTGACAAAACATGACACTATGTGGGCTAATTAATCCAGGGAACCACTGATGGCTTTTATAAAATGAATAACACTTTACACCAAAATGACACTGATACAAATCTGTGCTAAAAGTTTCATTGTTACCCAAGTAATTGTAGTGTGGATACATACATGGAGCAAGTGCCTCCGCCCTGCCACAATGTAGCCTTTAGTGACCACCCAGTGTAAAGCCATCGTTCAATTAACTTAGCACTAAATAATAACTATTCTGTTGGCATTTAGTCAACATGATGGCTGTTTCGTAAAATCTGCGGTGAGCTGATAGTGTGTTGAATGGACACACAAGATAGTTAAAATCCTTCCTGGGGTGTAATTCAATTACTTGGGTCAAGGGTCAGGTCGATACATCAAATCAATTTCTTCATGTTAAACAAAAAAAATCAACCGCACAGCTAATCGCAGGCTTCTTGGTGGCAGAATTGCACAGGAACTGAAACACACCATGACAGAGTTCAGCTCATAACATGCAGAGAATTTACTCAAACACTGGGGGGCGTATTTATCGACTAGCAAGCTTGTCTGTGGGTAACAGAGATGCTAGCAAAGGTTTTAATATGTTTATTGGAAGCAGTATGAGCTCTGATTTCTGGGGAATCACGGAAAACATTTTTAATTTACACTAAAGTCACACTGGACAGAGAAATAGAAAGAAAGAACAGACTCCAAGAAGAAAATTAAAATATAACAACAATTAAAATGTTAGGGGCCTTGCTGACAAAATTCTGCATGTGAGTTTGAGCTGCGGTTTTGCTTACTGCGAGCAACAGCCCCAGCGGAGCCTAACAACTGGATCAGAAAGCTCTCTGCCATCCCTCCTATTAGCCGCCAGCTTCAGCTTTCAGACAATGATGGAAAAGCGATCATCGCGATACTTCAGGCCTGGATTATCTGAGATCTTCCCCGATTACTTATATGTTGTGCACAATTAACAAGAAACAGAGGGCTATATGTGAGAAGTGCGACTGTTAGACGTCTGGAGACGCTAACAAGCAGTACAAGACAATCATTCTCACCCTGTCAGTGTTCAGCTGGAGGATCAGGCGACAAAGAAGAATCAACTTACAGCTCACAAGCAGAAATTCATAAGCATTCTAAGTGATAAATCCTATTCTATTAAGAATCCTATTAAGAAATTTGAATTCTAATACAAAATTCGATTCATCAGTTCTGATTTCAGTTATATGACTAATATATCTTAATTCTGACATAATTTATATTAATAACTGATTATTCCAATACTGTATATTTTGCCATACATTTTCTGTAACCATTCATCCCATTCAGGGTCACAAGGCAGGGAACAACCCAGGATGGGGCATTTTCACACACCTGTGGACAATTTGGCAAGTCCAATTAATGTCAGCATGTTTTTGGACCGGGGGGGGGGGCAAACAGAGCAGCTGGAGGAAACCCCCAGCAATAACACAGGGAGAACACGCAAACTCCACACACATGGTGAAGACTTGAACGCTGGTCCCAGAGGTGTGAGGCAACAGTGCTAACCACTGCACCACTGTGCCGCCCAAACGTCGTCTCATAAATTATAAATACAATGAATAAATCAATATAACATTGCAACCCTGAAATTCAAATGAATAAAAGTCTAAGTATTCTTCAATCAGAAATGCAAAAAATTCACCTGCTCTTAACAGCAAGCATTTCCCCCAGGCAGAGACGGGGCCCGTTTGAGAAGCTCATTACAGACAAGAGGTGGAAGGAGAAGGTGTAGATATAAAATGTCTGGATGACATCATCCTTCTTCTACAGGATGTACCACAGAGGAAAAAGAATCAAGTTGTCATGTGACAGTGTGTGTGCGTGTGTGTGTAATATCTGTAGCAGTCTTAAATATACAAGCATACAAGCACGCAACATATGTGCAGAGTCCTGTCATTGTGCTGTGCGATTCTGAAAACATCTATGGGGAACTTGGATACATTTGCGCACAGCCTCATTGCCTGACAGATCGAATCAGTGGTGGGCTGCAGCCAATTAAAACCACCCGAAAATGGAATGGGCGGGGGGGGGGGGGTGCTGAGCTGCAGGGTGCCACTCTGTTGCGGCTGCAGGACCCGGTCAGCCTGCAGGGCGGCGACCAACTTAAAGGACCCCACGGCACATTAGAAATAAACATGCATTTGTCAGAGCACTTCCGTTAACGGGTAAAAGAGAACAGCACGCCAGCCATTGTGTTTCATTAACTAAGCAGATGCTTTTATCCAGAGTGGATAACGATGTCATCATACAGCCGGATATCTGGAGCTGGGAATTAAGGGCACAGCAGCCAGTCTGCCCTGGCAATGTAAGCAGCCGGCCACTCACCGGAAGGGCCATCCTGCCCTGCTCTACTTTACGCTATTAGCTCATTGTCTCCCCGTAAAAGACTAAGTTGTAATTATGGGAAAGTAATTGTCTCACTCTTTAATTTCTCCGCAAACAACGTTTCCTTTCCTGAGATTGACAGGGGGCCGCAGAAGCATGGGGTAACGCACTGTTTCAGTAGAAGCAAAACAAAGGCACTGCCGCGGAGATAGATCCACAGGAGGACGGCTTTTTTTAGGGAGAAAAACGTTGCCTTTGTTATCTCTGTCATCTCAGGACCGGTGCCATTAGCAGATGATCAAAACGCCCTCCGTCCTTTCAAATGAACAGCGGCGCCATGTGTAAAAATTCCCCATGAATATAAAAGCAGTTGCGGTTCTGTGGGGGGGGGGGGGTATGATTGGAGATGGGAGGGGGGCGACTGGTCATTTTTAGATTCCTCCTGCTGATCTGGTGCTCTGTTTGGTAACCCGCGGCGACGGTGAGGCCGCACCCGGCTGCGTGCCACGAGAGGGTGACCATGCTCGCCCGGGGGCTCCCGGGGGCCTGTCAGTGGCAGGTGTGACAGATTGGGGGGGCAGATAATACAGCAGCGTTGACACAGTGCAGGTGGCTCCCAGGGACCGCTGGTCAGGTCAGGCGGACGACGCCACGCTCGATAACCTCTGCTGCTCATACTCAGTCTCTCTCTACGCACAGGTGATGCAATCTCTCTGCCTGTTACCCAGCAAAGTCCCAGCTAACATGGCCCCACACAGCATCACACGGCACTACAAACATACTATATATATATTATATATATATATATATAAAATGATCTACACATCCTGAAAAATAGTTACCTTAAATCTCCTATAAAAGTATAAAGATGTACATTTAGACACAAATGTATGTAAGTATGAATATTATGTGAAATGTTTCCAATGTGTTGATTTCATTCTTTTTAATCTCATTAGTTCCTGATAGAAACATGGCATTAGAGTAAAATGGGTTAAACAACATCCACGTCACACAGAAATATCAGAAGTGGCAAACAAAGTCAACATGTCCACAGTTTCAGCTGCTCTGGCACGATCTGTGCACACAACAAAAATTGGCTGCATTGCAGAACTGACCACATCGCAACTGACATCCCTCGTGGGGGACCGGGGGGGTGGGGAGCAAGCGGCCTGCTTGAGCACCTGGCATGGACCCCTGACACCGGAGCGGGAGGGGGGTTTATAGGGCAGGATTAATAGCCATGGGGAGCAAACCAAACATAGCATATTCCAGCTGCTCCAAAAATAGCGATTTTACTGAAGGTACTGAACAAGATCTTTAATATATTATCGGAGCTGCCGTGTTCTCTCCTCCAGAGAGCATGACAGGCAGTAAGACGCTGCGGGGGAGTTTACAGCTTGCAAAACATATTACTCCTTTGCTCAGCTCCTCATAATAAAAATCGGGATTGTATAAGATCTGCGATGTTGCTGCTCTGGCACAGGGATGCCGATGCCTGAGCTCAGGGGTCTGCGCGTCCCCCTGATGTCAGCAGAGCCTCCTGGGCGGAAACCAAAGTTACTGGGAAGTGCCTTTGGATCATAAGGGAGCTCCTAGCTGTGACTGACATGCAGTGCAGCCTATAAACTTTCACCGGATTGGAGCGGCACTCCAGTGACTGGCCAGTGATTCAGACTGGTCTTTGGCAGAGATGTGCTGTGGTAACAGAGAATGGTGGAAAAGGTGGCATGTTGACCAGGTGACCAGTTAGTGATCCAGGAACCCTGCTCTTACCCTACCTGCACCCCAAATGGCAGGGATGGGGGCGCCGCCAAGTCTGCCAGGCTCCGTAACTCATGACCGCCGTCTTGCCGCCGAAAGATGCGTAGAGTTCCTCCTATATCTCTTCCGGGCGTATGTCAGAAACGAGCCACACTCCATCACTCTCCATTGGCATATCCCTCTCTGTCCCTATTCATGCAGGTCCCACCCAGCCATATACCCCCCCCCCCGTATCGCTGATGTATAAAGTAGACAGTGTTTCCTCGACTCACCTTAGACAATAATTTTAACCATTCAGGCTGTCTGAGTCTTAATAAGTCATCTATGTTACAAATAAGCATGTATAGTAACCAAATAAGTAAACAGAACTGACAGTGTTAAGATATGTATCATTATTTGCAAATAAATACACATCACTGATACTCCTAAGTCTAATCGTAGTGTAACTGTAACATTTAAATGCTGCAATAATTTAACAATTATTATTATGAAAATTACTTACGCCGTTACGGCGAAACGTGTACAGCAATTGATATATTGTAATGGCTTAATAGACACATATTTGGCTTTTGTATGTGTGGATAGATGTATGTGTATATATAGTGAACATGCTATATGATGGAAATAAAGACTGCTTTTTCAGCCTCTAGGTTAGCTACTATTATAAAATTTGTTTATTTTCCCTTACTCGGGTCAAACAAAATCATATATAATAATTTACTACAACAGTAGTAAATAATAAAACCGTGTTGAATCATTAAACAATCATTTGAAACAAATGACGAATTAAATACATAAAATCATTACAATATTTGGATGCGGGAAGCTTAAGTTCCATAAAACACCGGCATACTTTATTCTATTAAGGAAAGAAAGGATTTTTCTGGCATCACCAAGAATGGAGGGGTGAGGTTGTGGATATTTTCCCCAAAGGAAATGATTTATCTGCGTCAAAATAGCTTTACAGCGGGGACAAATAGCGCTTGAAGAAATAACACACGGCTGCAGTTTTTTCCCTTTTGCTTTTTAGACGTGCGATTACTGCGATGCGATGAGAGTCGCTTCGGGTTAGACTCGGCAGTGATTTGCAAACGTGGGCTGAACGTAGAAATGGAACCAGGACCGGCGCAATGTGACGCGACGAAGCTGACGAGACAGGGCTGAGGGGGGACTGACACGGGCACAGGCGACAACACCACCGATGACAACCAAATACGAGCAACACACAAGGAAATGCATCACCGAAGGAACAGACAGCAGCGGAATGCCACTTTAAACCTCCGAATTATACTTGTCAGTGCTGATATATAGCCTACTGGCAACACTGGTGGTCTTTTGGTGAAAACAAGCTGATTTCCACTTCCTAAGCGCGGAGTATTTTATAGTTTTTGTGTAGCCTATATTCTGGATTCTTAACGCTGTTGTTTCATGACTATTTAAAAGGACTAAACGCAACCCAATAGTTGCCCAAAAGCAGAAAACCGGTTCAGAAATTAAAGCCGTCGATAATAACACTAACATAAAACACTAATATCCCTCATGGTAGAGCAATGTGATCCATTTTTTTCCGGGGACTTTAACAATTTGTCAAAAGCTCTGTGACCGAATTCAATGAAAAAACTCATTCAGCTGCTCTCCATCTACACAGGCAGCAGTGCACTAGTGGAGTTTTTATGCACTTAATTAAATCGAGTTTCTGATACAGAAGGCAGAAGTTTGCGGATACAAATCACCGGAAGGCGCCCCGTTTTGGCGTACATGAAGCGACGCTCGCCGCACAAGCGGGCGGACAGCCGTGTCCTCACGCCGCTCCCAGGGACCGTGGGGCCAGCAGCCCTGCGCCGTCCCCCGCCGCCCAGCCATCGCCTCCCCACGGCATTCCGCGCACGCCCTGGCGCTCTATATTTGGCAGCTACTTAGGCACCTCCTGGCTGCGGACTTCATAATAATGACAAGTGCACAAACCTGTTCACAAAGACCGCACCGAGCGGCAGCTGCTGTTTCTAAAAAGGAAGTCAAGTATCTAGTCTAGCGGATTACTTTTCTCCGGCGCTGTATTTAAACATAAAACTACCAGTCCTAATTTTGAGATTGCATGTATAAGTATGTATATATTTTCATTTCAAGTATATTTATGCTCCGGGTGAAACAAACAACAGATCACAAAGAAAGTGAAAGACTGAATTGAGACAGAGATGTAAAGGAGCTCACTCGGGCTTTCCGGAAGGTAGCAAACAAGAAGCTTCTCGGTGTAGCATTTTAAAAAACATTACAGGAAAAAACGCCTTTTAGGCAGCACGAGAAATAAAAGAGACTTGAACTTTGATTAATGAACCTTAAGTATATAGCGCACCATATATTTAAAAATGACCGTTAGTAGGTGACTTGTGATATATATGCTACAGTGACTGGTTCTGAAGCAGCAACAGCAGCATATGACGAGGAACCGCGGCAAAGTGGCAATTATAAATATCACCAGTCATACCGTTTCCTCACTGTAACAGCAATGTCACCGTTTTATTTTACTAAACACGTGAAGATGTCGTAACATTCAAACCCTTTAATGAGTATATGATGTCACGAGCAAATAGTTTACTTAAATAGTTTATAAAGGTGATTAATTATTCCGTAAGGATGGAAGACGGCGAGCTGAAACCCGGACTAGCAGCAGGTGCGTGGATGTAAGAAACATCCAGATAGCGGAGAAGCTGAGGTCAAGACGCTGCGCTTTAACGGATTTCAATACGGTAACCACACGGGAACACGATTATGGACAACTTGCCGATACCTAAGTACGCTATTAAGCTCATATATTAATAATATGTCTAGCCCCCTCCACTCATACGTAAACCCACCCACGCAATAAAATGTAATTTTGCGAAGTGACAGAACTTCTGAAAACAGACAAAACGCATCAACAGGGCGAGGTTTATGATAAACGCGACAGAAGGAAAATGAAGAAATGCTCAGACACTTAAAATGACAACAATGCACATTTTGCTGGAATAATCTCGCTGTCATTTGCTGTGAGGCAGCTCGGGCGGGTTACCTTGAGTACGAGTATCCCCGTCCAAAGAGCCGCTCGCTCCCCGTCCGTCCCTCAGCCGAGCGATGCGTCTAGGCGGCCGCCTGCCCGGACAGCATGATTTCTGCTCGCCTCCTCTCTGCCGCTGCGGAGGAACAGGCTACGGACAGGCTCTCTCCACCCACGCGCTCGCACGAGCACATACGCAAACACTCACACACGGGCTGCGCGAGGACGCGCGCGCGGGCACTCGCCCTCCCCGGTATGGAGCACGCGCGCGCGCGCACTCACGCGCAAACTTAGCGCTTATTTACACCGGGAAGCGAACGGGCGCCTGGCGTTTTGTGCGTTTGTGTCCTCACGACGTGTTGGCGGCGGGAGAAGGCGCGGCGCCCCATTGGCTGCACTGAAAATGCGCACCTAATAAGTTTGCTTATTGACATTTTATATTCCGTTCTTTTCCTGCCCGACGTTACGCACGAAAACCTACGCAAACACTCGCCAATAGACGCAAGAGAAGGAACGTCATGACATCCTTTATTTCACATATTTCACATATGTTCGAAAATGAAAAAGAAAATTAATTTGGTTGTTTGCCAAATCTGCACTATATACATATTATTTTAGTCCTTTTAAATATATTAATTAAGTTCTTAAACTCTTGGTCCTTAGATGAATGATTCGAGGAAAATCCAATTTATTCTTAGACATGAGATTGACCACGAAAAGTAAGTCAGAAAAACACGATAATACCAGGGTGCGTGGGTGTGTATGCACGTTAAGGTAAATGATGAAAAGACCGTCGTTATCCCTCAAAATTATACCAATTCGGATTCCTTCTTACAAAATATAATGGGTCGCTTGACATTTTGTTAACAGTAAAATATTAATAAAATAATAAAGCTATTCCCAGCTGGACGAATTATTTTAAAAAATTGCCTAAAGAATTAAGTGAGTTAAATGCATATTGCAATGTTCCTGAACAGAGCAGGTTATAAATTGTAAAATAATAAATAATCGACATCCGTGGGATTAACGAATTATAAGTGGGCAGCATTCGTGGGTAGTAAGCAGGTTCACGTCCGATGTTACAAAACACTTCACCTAATATTCATTCAGTGCAGTTCAGCGATCCAGCTGCATAAATATTTGCATAAATACATACAACAGTAGAATATGTATGTGACATCAAGCAAAGCACCTGCGGGTAAACAATATGAGCATGTAAATAACATTACGGCGTGGAATGCTTTTAACAGTCTTTGACCTAAACAAATTATTTGTTGAAATCTGGGGATGCACAGCTATCTTATCAATGGGAATGAAGCTGCAGGTGGTCATTGTAAACAGATCGTGCTTTCTTTCTTTCCAGGTTTGCTATGTGAGCTTGGTATCTGAAAAAATAATAATCTGATCTGCACGATGATTTCCGTCGGGCACAGATGAGCAGTAGCCCCGGCATAAGATGCCTGTTTAGCGGGATAGCGGCGCCATCAGCCGAGGCGTCCTGCTCTGCGCGTCTCCCTCCGGCGCGGTCACGCTGTCCTCAGCCCGCAGCGCCGGGGGCCTCGGGGGTGTTGGCGCAGAGTCTGGTGGCATAATAGGTAACTTTTTTCCCACTAGCAATATCTCTATGAGACGACATGCTCTTCCACTATTGTTCCTCCTCAGGCATTTTGCTGCGGTTTTCTGTGTCTCTGCATTTGCCTGTACACCCGCGCTGTCTACACAACTACAGCCAGAACATGCCAGCGCGCAGCCAGTGTTGCGTGCCGCAAGGACCTGGAAAACCTGTGAGTCACTAAAATCAGGACCCTGTCCATAATCATAACATGCTGCCAGATGGGTCCCTGCTGTCCTCTCCCCTCTGTCTGTGGACCTCCAAAGGGCAGGGGGCGCCGTTTGTGTGCTGGGGGTGTCAGACTGAGCCCTGTCGTGAGGTTTCATGGCACCCGCCTGAAGGCGCGTGGGCCGAGCGGCTTCCTTCACGATCTGGCCCAAAATGGCGCAAGTTGTGCTGAGATGCAGTTCTGCGACGGGTGGCTCTGGGGAGGAAGTGGACGATGCTGCGGGATCGCAGGCAGCACCAGCTGTGCAGCAGCAGCCGCGCCGGACTCCTCAGCGCTGCACTCCTCAGCACTGCGGGCCCATCTGCCATCACGCGTGCTCGAAGGCTCCAGCTCAGCTTCTTGCTGGTATATTTCCCCTTTTATACTGGTCATGCGCACTTTTGTACCACATCCCAGCTCTGCTATACGTTAGGCTAACTGCTGTCTGTAACTTGCTCACAGAGCAGGGGCCTCAGCTACCCGTGTTTAATAAATTAACCCCCCCACAGTCCACAACTTTCAGTGTTACCACCAACCCCAGGCCCTCTCGCACCAGGACCGGCAGGCAGAAGATGGATGTAGATTCACAGTGTACACCGTGCAACAGTTTACTATGTTTTGCAGTCTGTTTGGGCTCTTTCGTTTTAAGGAACCGGCTGATGACACACTGGGCTTGTGATTCAGACTCCAGAGGAGGTTTAGTCCTCAGCCACAGTTTATGAAACATCAGTTAAAGAAAAAATGCTTATATCCATCATTTTTTCCGCAGCCGTGCCAATTGGCTGGTGTGGAGCAGCAAGGCCTGTTCATTGGTGCAGCTGTCAGGAACCAGAGGCGCTGATTGGTGGGAGTCGCCTGCCCTTTGACCTCACTTTGGGTCCCTGTCTTGCTCATATATGGCCACTAATGAATGTGACTGAGAGCTGTGTTGTGGCGTTTCTGTAGGGGTTTCTCTCAGTGCCTTCTGCCCCTACTGGTTGTTCTGGTGACTGAGCCCTCAAGCCGCATTTGGCGGCGTCTGTAGGGCTGTGTGTGAGGTCCACAGCCTGCTGTTTCTGGTGAGTCCCCTCGGCACTCTGATAAAACAGTCTAATGGCGATTTCTCGCCTTGAGGTGCTGAGGAGGTGGAAAGCGCACACACCCTCCACAATATCTCGCTCTAATGTGCCGAGTTTGGGAAAATGCATGTCTGTTATTTTTGGCATTAAAAAAAAGTGTATGCTGACTGCTGTGCTCCTCGGAGATATATTAGCACTGTGCCGTTTTAATAAATCTTTGTGCAGTGAAACAGTAGGTGTGCAAGTTTTGTCTTCAGATGCGTTGCCTGCTCCATACTGTAGTAATCATTTTTGGGTTTTTTGCCCCCTATAGGAGCTTTTAGGGTGAAACACATTAATTAGAACTATAAGGGCCCCAGCTTCTAGCATGCAAATGAAGACGTTGTCCATTCAAAGATCGACCAGCTCAAAGAGAAACAGACAGCCGAGGACAGGCAGCCTGGAGTATTGCCTGTTAGGCTAACAGCCCGATGCCAGCTCTGAGTCATGGAGCAGCTGGTGAAGGACGAGTTTTTAGCTTAATCTGAAGCATTTAGGTTCCAGTTCCGATTCCCAGGACTCCCCTCGCTCTTTATATCCTGAGGTGAAACACCTAAAGGTGGCCATTGCTATCTATATGTTTATATTTTACTACTTATATGAAATAATATAAAAATGTTTTCGTGATAGAATATGAGGGTACCTAGGGTAAACTACTACTAATAATATTAATTTTAGTTTTTTTACACATTGTCCAAACAATGCCAGTTTCTAACCGTCAGTGCCACACACACCCCACACACTCTACCAATAACGGCCAGCACCCCCTGCTCACTCCCCACCTCCCATCCGGCCCAATAACGGCCAGCACCCCCTACTCACTCCCCACCCCCCACCATCCCACAGGCTCCATTTGCACATTATTGGAGAGCTGCACAAGAGAGCAGCCTGTTTAATTAAGCCTGGAACAAATGTTTAATATAATTAGACAGGCATGTCTTTAGATCTCTTCCGGGTCCTTCGAAACGGGTGGACGGCGGGCTTTATTTTGAACGACGTCTTACATGCTAATCAAAGTATTTCAATTCCGCTCCATGGCCTCAGGGGTAAACCTGGTCAAGATCGGGGGTGGGGTGGGGGTCAATCCTCCTTTTTTTTGGTTTTTGCAAAAGAGCGGTTTCTCATGGCTAATATTGTGCCGGCTTTTTAAAAGGCACCCCCAGCTAATGAGGCGCCTGGGAGCTGTTGGGTGGAACCGGAATGGAAATCCATACTAAACCCCAGCCAATCAGGAGCGCTTCGCTCCCGCCTGCTAATGCTGTGCTGGGGCCCAGAGGACGCTTTGTCTTGCATGAGTAGTCTGTAAATGAGACTGTGAGCCCGGCTTGGCGCACACAGCCCCCCCACTTCGTGCGAGTGCGGACAGCATCAGAGCTCCGCGGAGGCAGGAAGGTTTGCGCCAGTCCATCTGTGTCTGTGCTGTGGCCATACTTTGATTATTACTTTCACAGACTTCAGAAGACTGGGAAAGTGAGAGTGTGTCCCAGGCTGGCCAATTTACCAGTTTGTTGTAACTTTTCGGTTTCTCTCCCCAGTCTTACTTGGTGGTCCACCTGTCGCCGGTGTGAATCATGCCGGCTCACCACCCAGCGCACGGAAGTGTGTAACGCAGCAGAAATGTGCGCTGAGATTACCGAGCTCACGCATGAGAGAGCAGCATGCCTCATGGCACCCCCATGCTGGCAGCACCCGCATGCCGGCAATGTCGGTGGCACTTCTAGGCCAGTGACAGCGGTACAGCGAAGACTGGGCCACAGAGCCACATCCTAGCTGCTGGGATGAGCTTAGCTGCCAACATCCTTGAGAGGCGGGCCCGGCCCGGCCTGCTCTGGCTTAGCACACCTAAACCTGGTGGTACCAGCCGACAACAGATCATCAGACTGTCACTTCCTGTCATAATTATACCTCATCTGCTTAACAGTCAGATCTTATCAAAGCTTCTGTATCGCTCCATCAACAGCAGGATAAGCTTTTCACTGTCATGTCATGTCATGTGTGCTTCAAGCTCTGGTTTGGATTTCTTCTCTGCTAGTAAGGTAGGACTCTGTCTTTGTTTACTTTCTGTCTTGGACCCAGTTGAAACTGTTGTAGTGTCTGCTAGTTTCTGTTGTTGTAGTGTCTGCTAGTTTCTGTTAATCAGTAGTTTCAGGTGGCCAATCAAGCGTAGTTTCGGTCTCCCTGAAGGTGTAAATTAGGGGTGGGGCTAACTGAGCTATATTGAAGGTGAGTCCAGCTCAATACTCAGTGTGCTTCAAGCTCTGGTTTGGATTTCTTCTCTGCTAGTAAGGTAGGACTCTGTCTTTGTTTACTTTCTG
>JAAGVU020000045.1:16418955-16438836 GCA_011763525.2 Mormyrus iriodes
ACACAGACACACGGGGACAGACACACGGGGACAGACACACGGGGACAGAGTTGTATATCCACACATAAGAGGTAAATGAGCACCAAACAGCTTCCTTAGAAGAGCACATAAGGAGACAGATTTACGGAGAAGGAAGATCTGCGGTGCTGCGTAGCCTCTGAACGGCATGCAGGAATCGCACAGGTAAGATCAGCAGCCAGGCTGAGCTCCGACCGAAAGGCAGCCTCTTCATTAAGAAACCACCTGTTAGCAAGACGCAGTCAGGGTGAAATTGACAGCTGGTCAAGGATCAACACAGGGAGAGCAACGGAACATTCTGGAAGTGGAGGAGATTAAAACAGCAACAAGCAGGAGGAAGACGATGTATCTCAGGTGCAGATAGTAAACCAAGCTGTAGCACGGGGACATTGTGCTTTAGTGTTATAATCAGTCGCATATTAAAAAGCAAATGCTGGGCCAAGTGCCAAGGAAGAGGGTGCTGTGTGTACCGCATGGCCTGGAGGAAGATGTATCACACAGAAATATACAGGGACAAAGAGCAGAGCAAAAGTAATCCCTAAGCACATGTAAAGGGACTGCCAGAGATGTTACGGAGGCTGAACTGTACGGTCGTCACGTTATTTACAAGAGATGTCCAAAAAGGGCCTGGGGGTTCTGTGTACGTTCAGTAAAATGATGGTGAGCTGCAGAATTCCCCAGTGGCCCGGGAACTGGAGCTCGGTCCGCGGATGACCGTGCAGCAGGTGATTGACAGAGTTCAGTTGAAAATACGTCACCATAAGTAATGGAGCTGCTCTTCATATGTGCGTAATTAAATCTTGGTTAATTGCCAATCAGAATGGCTGTTACAGAGAACAGAGAGAAGGATGTTTGATGAAGCTGTGCCGTTATGCTGTAGTATAAATAGAGTGAAATGGATCGATTGGTCAGACGGCAGGACGGGTGCCACAACTACATGCTGCCTGTTTGTATGAAATAAAACCTCTGCTTTATATTTTTGGAGGCTTTGGGGAACGATGGCTGACTGTCATCACCCAGACACCTTCAAACAGCCGAGGACGCTGACTGTTACTCTGACTGATCATCAGGGCTGGGATGGGCTATGGGGGCCGGTGATGGGTGAGGAGGAAACATCCATCCGTTTCACATGATCACTCACCGCTGAAAGGAAAGTCCATGGTTTACCTTAAGCAAGGCGTCAGCCCATCAAAGGGCAATTTAGAGGCATGGGAGGGGGGTAGGAAATAGCCTGCCAAAACCCGAACAAACGCGGTGGGGACAGACACAGTGCTGCGTGTGGAAGTCAAGCTGCAAACGTGGAGGTGCGAGATGGCAATATCACTGACTGACCTGCCATCACATTTTGGCCAAGGCATTCTTCATATTGTTTATGCAGCACAGGATCCATCCCGGAAAGACAGGGTACCCTGAAGGTAGTGTGTGGCTCAGCAGGTTAGAACCCTGTGCCTGTGATCAGAAGGCTGTTGGTTCATATCCCAGGGTCAGCAGAGTGGCCTCACTGTTAGGCCCTTAACTTCCAGTTGCTCTAGGAACTCTCAGACCGTGCTTTTGCTCAAAAAATAATGCATGTTGCTTTGGATAAAAGTTTATTCCAACTAACAAAAAGGGGGCGCTAGTCAGTGACAGGCAATTTAGAGACACCAAGGAGCCCAGCCTGCTGTTTTTCAAAAGTGGGAGGAAACCAGCCTAATATCAGGGAAATCATGCAAAAATCACACAGACTGAGCCAAAGGTGGGAATAAAACCTTTTACCAGCAGGTACGAGGCTGCCCTGCTAGACTCTGACCAGACACTGAAGTTGGTAACAACTGATTATTCAAATTCTCAATATGTTTGATTACTTTTAATGTTTACTAGCAACCTAAACTGTCTTCATGTCCTGCATATATCGGACTACAACAGGAATTATTACCACACTAAGTGTCACTGTTAGAGAAATTAATGTTTGAAGTGCAACTAATTAACTGTGACAGCTAGACATTGTATCACATGTAAATGCTTCAGTGGAATGTAGATTACTTCATCAAAGACAATCATTTCTCATTTCTGTGTTCCTTTGCATTAGTTAAACACTATAAATCAGAGACATTCAAAAGTGTGATAATTTCTTCATTCTGAGTAACATCTTATCAAAATGAGCACGGGCAACAGTGAATTGCATTATTATAATTAGGATAGGTGTATATTATTAGCCATGTCATACAGTGATACCTGACATTTGAAGATATTTTCATCCACACACTTGACAACTAGAAGCTCTTATTTATGCCAGAGAAGCTGGCAAGCACACAGCACACGTCCCAAACTGCTGCATTATTCATGAGATGCAAATGACCCTCTAACAGGTGGGAAATCATGCCATAGGATCTAATGTCAATTTGATTTTGCATTGTTCAGTAACGACCACGGCACTGTGGCATTTCCCGACAGCAACAAAATATAATTAGTGCCCCTTGTTAATGAAGGTGGCATTTCTCCTGCATGGTTGCCGTCCTGACAGGTATGTGGGCTGTAAGGACCATGGATCAGTAGGGGGGGAGGGGAGTCACCATGGAGATGAACTGGGTGTCGTATAGACCTGTGCTCATACCTCTTGAGACCAGACGATGAAAAATTGTGAGGCTCACAGTAACATTCTCTTCCGTTTCTGTTCAGAGTTTCACTAAGTTCCACATCAAATTACACATGACTGCAACCAGTAAATTATTTGGAGCGCTGGTCTCTCTGTCAGCCTTCCTTCGGCTCGTCTGGAAAGTGAGGCCTTCTGAAGCTCCTTCTTCAGTCTTAAGCAAAGTACTTAACCTACATATCCAACTGTAATTGGATAAAAATGTGTAAAACCTTTAAAAAATATAAGCTGCGCAAGCTGTTTGTGTATAAAAGACTGTGATAATCAAATAAATGATGTAGTGATGATGGCTAAAAGCAGTCACCGCCTCACCACACGGAGATTACGTTTCTTCCGTGTGGAAACACAAAAGGAGGGAATGCTAATGTGTAGCCTCTCGAATGCCTCCTCCACTTACCGGCAATCCAAGGGAACAAGTGTCAGAACAAGCATCCATCTGCAGAAAATCACTGTGATTTTACTATTCCATAAACACAATGCCCTGTCTCCTTCAACACTGACTCTCAGCAGAAGACACAAAAAGGCTTGAGCTCTCACTATTATATCATGCTTTTAAAGTACACCGAAGGCAAACAAGCTCAGCAGCATTATAAAGTATCATGCACGTCCACCTCCTGTATGGTCACTGGTGCCATCCCAAAAGGGCCTCCCCAGCCCTCGGTGCCTCATTTAGCCTTGAGTGTCAGAAACAATGCCTTCTGTGTCATGGTTGATGCTAAAACGTTAACGAAGCGGATGCAAAATAATAAGTGATAGTATGAGCCTACAGCAGGCAAGAGGGATCAGTCACATCACACCTCACCTAGCTGGCTAAGTGGTAAGCACTCCGAAAAGATGTGATTCATCATTAATGCAATGATGTCATTCTCCACATGATGATGTAATTTTCCATCCACATTCCTTTCCGAGTCAGTATATTTGCTGATATAATGTGTCTGAAAAGAATACTGAATCAAACAATGATGTTTTTACACAAACATATGCAGAAAATGTTTTGGTGTCAGTTGTGTATGAGAGGTGTGGTGGCCTTTAAACCAGTGAGAACAAGCTCCACAGAGTAAGGGTGACGATACACAGTGTTGAGCAGTGTTGCCAGGCAGTGATGCTGACCAATGTTGTTTAGGCACTTTCCCATTAACACTGGGCAACAAATTTGAAAAACTCTGAATACCAGTGATCATCCAGATCCAGATGAGTTGCCCTTTGTCTCACCTGGTTGGCAGATGCCTGACAACATTGTTCAAAAAATTAGCCGGCGTCAACTTAAGGCAATGTTTCCCAACCCAGTCTTAGGGGACCCACAACGATCCACATTTTCGCTCCCTTCCAGTTCCCTGTCGGATGGTTCATGTTTTCACTCCCTTCCAGCTCCTTGCCAGATGGTCCACGTTTTTGCTTCCTTCTAGCTCCCTGCCAGACGGTCTACCTTTTTGCTCTCTCCCAGCTCCCTGCCAGACGGTCCACATTTTTGCTCCCTTCCAGGTCCCTACCAGATGGTCCACGTTTTTGCTCCCAGAGGACCACATTGGAAAACGCTGGTGTAAGGAACAAGACTCCAGCCACTGCCTTGATGTTGCTGATCTCACCAGCTGTGTGGTGACTGCATCTCCAAGTGCACCAAGGTGACCACGTGTTTGACACACATTAGCTGTACATATCATGTTACAGAACATTTTTCTTTTACTTCAGCAGCATTTGAATAATGATTGTTGATTTCATTCTGGCTTTCATGTTACTAAAAGTGTCACCATGGTAACCTGAGCCGGGAGCGGGTCCACCAGGGGCCGTGATCTCCGCTCCCGGGAGCCTCTGTTACCTGGACCGACTGGATCCAGCAGAATGCAAGCGAGGATGAGCTGTGGGTCAGCGGTTCTGTAAGCACTCCCCTTCACAGCTGAGCTGAGTCCAAGGGGGCAGAGAAAACGTCGGCACCGTCAGGTTCGAAAGAAGTTAAAAAAAAGAAGCCCACAGGATATTATTTATGAAAGTTCAACAGCAGTAAGAGAATATTCCCCAATGCCCCAGCCAGACAAACTCAGCTGGAAGAGTTTGCTGAGATGGTGAAAAAGCTCTCTCATCTGCAGCGAGTGTGGAGCTACCATCGCAGCCCCCTCAAGCTCAGCTCCTGGAGGACTACGCGCCCGCCTGTTTTCATTCCAGCCCATTCCCCCGGCTCCCACGGCCCGACCAGCAGTTAATTATGTGTGCCATTTCTACTGATGTGTTTCCCCTGAAAACACCTCGGTAAAAAACATGTATTTTAGTCAGCACAGAGAATAACACAAGTAAAACTTATGTTTCAGATAGGAAATCTACAGGGCTTACTAAACAGCGAGGATCCTGGAGCAGAATCTGCTTCCTGGAGGCCCTGAGGAGCTGAAGATGGCACCACCGGCACGGGCCTGGGCTAAAGCGAATTTCTGGTACCCCCTCCCACCCCCCCTCCCCCCAGAAGTCGTGGCACATCGCTGTTCAGCTGTGGTTGGATGATGGTGTTGACAGAGGATTTGACAGCACCTGGGTGACTATAAAGTGGAGCAGTTCATTTAAAAAACAGCAGATGTCTGAAAGCTCAGGCTTACTTAAAAGGGACTTGATGAGAAGGCAATGCAAGATACTCTCTCTATACACACACACACACACACACACGCCTGCACACACACACGCCCGCACACACACACACCATTGTAGATAAATATAAAGTCAAATCGTTTATATTAACCTTTGTTATGTGATTCATATTTTGCTGCCCAATGATTTTTACCATCCATACGCTACATGTTTAAGTCACAGCCATTTTATTTGATTTATCTGCATTTATTGCCATAATTTGTATCGTCAGTGTGACTGTCTGCTTCATGGAGGGTACAGAGGCTTTAAGACATCACGTGTAAATTCATACATGGGCGCCGAGAGGAAAGACACAAGCTGGTTTAGGCAGAAACGCACTCACTCTGCCCCCGCCACCCACTCGGCACCGCCTCCTGCTCCTTAAGGATGAAGCTAAGCGGGCTGGCACCCTGTAAAGGAGCCACCGATAAGCGCGGAAAAGCAGCGGGGGCAGGCTTAAGATGGCCGCTAGTCACGCGGAGGTGCCACGCGATCTAAGGCGAAGTGTGCAGTCAGGGAGGTGCAGAAATTAGAAGGATTTGCATAACAGAGCAGAAGAATGGCCTAAAAGAGGAATCAAAAACATAAACACCTTTAAAAAAGTTTTTGTTGTTTTATGGGACTGTGGTGACCGTTGTGTAGGTAAGAAAGGCGCTTTGTTCTTTTACAATGATTAAAGAGGAGGTAAACGAAAGTTAGAGTGTCATGGAGACATGTCGATAATGACACACCTGTGCTACGCTCTAATCCTTCTTAGAAAGCGTGTAAATGCCCAGAGGGGTGGAGTGTGTGGGGCGGGGGCCCAGAGGGGTGGGGCATGTGGTAGAGGGGTCCAGCAGGGTGGAGCGTGCGGTACAGGGACCCAGAGGAGTGGAGTGTGCGGGATGGGAACCCAGAGGGGTGGACTGTGTAGTACAGGGGCCCAGAGGAGTGGAGTGTGCGGGATGGGAGCCCAGAGGGGTGGACTGTGTAGTACAGGGGCCCAGAGGAGTGGAGTGTGCAGTACAGGGGCCCAGAGGGGTGGAGTGTGCAGGATGGGAGCCCAGAGGGGTGGAGTGAGCCGTATGGGAGTCCAGAGGGGTAGGGTGTGCAGTACAGGGGCCAGAGGGGTGGAGTGTGCAGTACAGGGGCCAGAGGGGTAGAGTGTGCAGTACAGGGGTCAGAGGGGTGGAGTGTGAGTGGGGAACGTGGCCATGGTTCGACCAAGCGGAGGTAAACCGCGCAGCTGCAGTGTGAAGGAGCATCATTAGGGCCTTTCCTGTTTTAACATATAACATATTACTTGCACTTCAGTCTGTTTCTCTGTTACTCATCTTTATCTGTCGTTTCCAAGGATTCAAACTGCAAAATAAGACTTTCTTTGGCTAACGGCAATTTTTATAAAATGTTTGTTAGTAATTCTACAGTTGCAACAGTATATTATTATATTCCACAACCTTTTTAGCCACAAGTCGTTTATTGCCACACAACCTTATTGCCGCTGCATATGAAGACTGACATATGTTTCAGGAAACATACCTCCTCAAAGATATTAACAGCCTACTATTACAATTATAATTACTATTCTTTAGTAGATGTGTAACTGTAGCGCGATGGGGCTCAGGGAGATTACATTTCACCTGGGATGCGTACATGTATATTGACAGGCTGAAGATAAAGAGTTCTTGGATCTTTAATTCAATAAAACACATGCTTTGCATAAACACCCAGCATAAGGGAAAACGCCCATGTAACTGCTGTATGAGCATCGCACAAAAGCATTTTGCAAAGCAGAAATTTTGAAAAATTTAGAAAAAAATCTAGCTAAGTCCTGAAAAACTGATTGCCTGATGGTCAAAATGGGATAATATGGTTTCAACTGGCCAGACAGCCTGATGGGACAGGATGTCTCTGCAAAGTGACTGAAACTGAGACGTCTGGATACAGCTGATCTTTGAGCTCAGAGCCACATGCTCAGAACTGAAGCAGGAGTCAGGCCAAGACAGAGAGGGCAGCGGGACAGTATGGGGCAGGGCTTTCAAAGAGACTCTGGGGGCATGCAGGTAACAGCCCTATTGCATGGGTAACACAGGAGGCAGGGAGCTGCGACCATCTGCAAGCTGACAGCCTGTTTTTAGGTCACGCGATGACATTACATCTATGTGTGTGTGGTGAGAGGAAGATAAGGCTTCGGAATTAAACACTGGAACTAAAGATTACCCATCTAAATTAACTGTAAAGCCAGGTTGTCTTCCCAATGGCCTCAGGATAAACACTAAAACCTTTGGTTTTATCATACTTAAGTAACAAGAATACAGAGAGTATCAAGTTGGCTATTTACTTTAGGAAGGAATCTAATCTAGATATCAAGGGATGTGCTGCAGAGCTGACAGTAATTGGAACTGCAATGGAAGTTGGATGATATTTTCAGACAGGGGCACTCATGAAAAGACAAGCAAAGTTGTTATTGTCACACAACAGGGACAGTATATATAGCTCTATAATGGGAGTGTGTACTCCTTTTCAGCACTGGACATGAGTGCCTATGTGAGGGACCAGATCTAAACTGGAAGGTCACACAGTCACACGTTACTTGAGGGGGCATGAATAGTGTAGTAGTACACACTTACTTAATGCATTAATTAACCAGTAACTAAGTGTTAGTTACATACTGATCCTGTGCTTGTTCATTATCAATCGTAATCAATCACGACAGTTCATGTACTCTATTCAAAAACTATATTAGTTAACAGTTAACTAATTAGTTAACAATGGTAGTACTTCATTTGAGGGCAAAAATTACTCGTTAACTCATTTACTACACAAGAACAAATCATCAATATAGGATCCCCATTAAATACATGTACAGTCATGATTGAGTAATGATGAATGAACATGGGATCAGTGCTTAACAAACAGTTACTGGTTAATTATTGCATTAAGTAAGAGTCTAATCCTGCATTATTCATGTCCCCTCAAGTAACGTGTTACCTGTCAGACTCTGGTCACTTTTTGCCTTTTTAATGGAACGCATCGATATTTTGTGTGAAGGACAGTGGTTACATTTTAAACCATCAGAGCACAAAGATCACAAAGATCACAAAGTCACGCCACTGCAGATGAGCGCTCAGTCCAGGATCGCAGCTCCTTTCTGTTGCTTCCAAAGCAACATAATTTGACTTTAAGGATCTAGTGTTTTGGGTTGCAGTCATAATCTTTAAACTAGCTCTGAACTTCGTTTCTTTAAAGCTGGCACCATCATATCATTCCCGGGGAAACCTGATATACTGAAGGTAAAGGTGAGGAAAATACTGAACACGGGGCGTCTGGTAGCAGGGAGGAATTCCTTCAAAGGCTCTGTCAGTTATAATACTACATTTTTGATGGAGGACATTACTAATTGAGCATGGCTGCTTAGTTAAACAACCGCCAAAAGAGAAAGTATATGTGTATTTTTGAGGAAAGCTCTGGCGGCTGTCTTGGAGGCCAGAGGTGGGTGCCAAGCTTGTAGTCATATCTCAAAGAACATTTCTGATTATCAGCGCTAATTTCAGCCATTACTGCAGTAACTGCGATGAGGATGTAGGTGAGGCAGCAGAGAATCAGCTCATTTATCTACGGCGCTGGAGCAAAGTCTGAGTCTATTTTGAGGTTCCTCATTTCAATTTCAGAATGTGAAGATTGTGCAGATGAAAGAGGACATTTTTAATTCACAGGCTCTGTTTCCAAGGCAGTAGCTATGAATTCGCCATTTACACTATAATTCATGCGATTTATTTAAGCGTACATATGATCAGTATAGCAGAGGACAAGTAATTTTCTGGCAACAGTGTATAATTAAATATGTCTTTCCGCAGATCAACATGTGTATAATTACGCTCTTCCTCATAATGAAACATGGACCCAGGTGCACGGTAACAGCACTGAGCAGACATCGTTATAGGGTCATCTATAGAAAGATGAATGTTGCCAACGCGCTTTTATATATTTGCATGTTATTCATATTGGGTGTTGGTTTTGTGATATGGTGGGTGGGGGGGGGGCTGGGATTGTCCTAAATGTTAAGTTTTTTAACTCCACACTCCAGCAGGTGCCATATTTGCACTTTAGATCAATCCGAACTTCGGTGCTGCAAATGGGATCCAACCTCAAATCCCTAATGAGACACAGCAGTGTCGGACAGTAGGGTCTGTTTTCGGATATGAGCGTCAATCCTAAGTCAGAAGAAAGACATGCAGGTCTCTCCGTGACCAGCTGTGCCAAAGTTACGTAACAAAGAGTGACAAAAATAACAAATTACAGACATGGGGGGAGAGATTTGTGAGAATGATAAATTGTTTTCTAAAACCTTCCAAGCAGGATAAACTGACATTCTACAGTGAACTTTCTGGAAGTGTCCACCTTCCTGGAGACAGCACCTCGCCGTCGACGGCAGAACAGCAGCCGTGGGGGGGGGGGGTGCCCAGCTCTAGCTGTGTTTTCTCACTTTATGCTTTTGGGGTATTTTGGATTGTGTGGCAGTGCTTGATGGCACCGCAGTAGTTCCACAGAAAGAGGACCATTCAAAAGTCTGTTACATAAGAACTTCTTATTTCTCAAAAAATACGAGCTGCCATGAGAAAAAAAAAACAGCAAATCCTGTGCTTTTCCTGTGTGCTAGAGACAGGAGGCTGGTAAATGGGTCCTGAAGGACCTGCAGCGATCTGGGTCCGCAGACGGCCATGCTGAAGATTTCTCCGTGTCTCATGTACATGGTTATATAAGTATAACTTGCAGTGAAATGTACACTTTGTCACTCCAATGACATAAATGTGTATAAATATAGAAGATATCACTGCACCAGCACAGGCTTGAAACTAAATGTCGCATCCTTTACCACGCCCACTCTCACTCAACACTGCGAAGGCGACGTGATTTTCTCACCTTCACTGACCTTAGGCACCAGCTCTGGGCCTTGAAGTTCCTCATGGGTGCTGCCAAAGTTGCTGTAGCCCTTCTCGCTGTCATCCTTGCTGTGTGAGAGTGCTGAAAACTCTCCTTCTAGCCGTCAAAGTTTGCACTGCATCCCACTGAAGAGCCTCAAAATGCAAATATCAGACGGAGCCTTAAGGTGCGCTTCGCAACTAGCTTACCAGGCTTGAACACATAATAATATAATATACATTTACTGCACTGGGTGCTACTAATTTCAGTCATACTGTCTGGCAGGGTACAAGAAAAAAAAGAAATTTTAAAATATGTATTTTAATGGCAAAGTATATGTCACTTATTTTTTATTAACATTATTCTCTATTAACCTCACTGTATGAAGCGAAATGCCACACCCTGTGCCACACCCTCGTCTGCTCCAGGCTGTGCAGGCGACGCGTTAGTGTGAGACCAGCTATGATTTTCAGCATCTTGCAGAAACACCTCCACTAGATCATGAATCACATCGGAAACACCAAGTCAGGTGACCTACTATCCAAGTCATTTTTCAATGAATGCAAACCATCACTCTGTGTGGGCCTAGAGAACCGTGTAACCATACATTAAGCCGGTCACAGCAGGTGACACATACCCATGTAAATGCTGTCTTTAATGTGTGTACATGATCGTGTTTTCATCTCTGTTCTTTACAGCAGTACTGCAATTATCATGTGGAGGAGCTTCATGCTTTGTGCTGTAGAATGTCACACTGCCTAACACCCGCCTGTCCTGACTTCTGGTGCCTACCTGGACAGTGCGGCTGTTAAACCTTCTCCTTGGCAGGAAGGCTGGCTCCTGCCAGCAGGAGCATTATGATTTGTGGTGAACTGTTCACGCGTGGCCAGCGTCCTGCCCCGAGCACATCAATAGCCAGCGTCTTGCCCCAAGCTCATCAATAGCCAGCGTCCTTCCCCAAGCTCACCAATAGCCAGTGTCCTGTCCCAAGCTCTTCAACAGCCAGCGTCCTGCCCCGAGCTCATCCATAACCAGTGTCCTGCCCCGAGCTCTTCAATAGCCAGCGTCCTGCCCCGAGCTCTTCAATAGCCAGCGTCCTGCCCCAAGCACATCAATAGCCAGTGTCCTGCCCCGAGCACATCAATAGCCAACGTCCTGCCCCGAGCACATCAATAGCCAGCGTCCTGCCCCGAGCACATCAATAGCCAGCGTCCTGCCCCGAGCACATCAATAGTCAGCCTCCTGCCCCGAGATCATCAATAGCCAGCATCCTGCCCCGAGCTCATCAATAGCCAACGTCCTGCCCCGAGCTCAGCAATAGCCAGCGTCCTGCCCCGAGCTCATCAATAGCCAGCATCTTGCCCCAAGCTCATCAGTAGCCAGCGAGGCAGACTGTCGCCATTACCCTCATAATGTCAACTTTAAGAGTAAAGGTATACCAGGGTTACGGGGGGGCAACGGCTTTAGGTTGTGCTGCCTTGCTGTTCCCCATGTCTATGTTTCCTATGGTGTTTCCCTGTGCTGTAAGTTTATTAAGCACCTCTTGGCTATTTATTATTAAGATAGCAGTTTGTAAACAACTAATCTCCATGTTGGATCCCTGGACGAGCTGCTGTGTCCGTAAGGAGGGCCTGACCTGATTTCTATCAGTGATCTCTACTTGGTGTGACAAAGGAGCAAAGTACCTGCATTGTGAATAACTAATGCTACATGGGCTGTCTTCATATGTGATGTGTGTCTTTTGTGGGAAACCATGATGCTGCAGACAGATCAGTAATGAATATCTGGCCAAGGAGGGTAGTTGAGGTGATTCCTGTCCCAAGCGACAGAAAGCCACCAGAAGATGATGAACCCCAAGGTGCCGGCTGATGAGGTGTCTGGGTTCCCCTGTGACATGACGCGGCGTGAAGCCGGACTGTTGAGGTCCAGGCACACCGTGGGGGTGGGAGGCCTGTGTTCCAGGCACACGCTGGGCTACCTGATGGTTGCTGTGCCTGAAATCAGCCCCCCCCAGTTCATGTCCCCTCTGTTGTCTCACAGACATCCAGCAACCCCAGTCAGAGTCTAAGCCAAGCAGCGGCCCAGCAAATGATGGAAAGGACGGGAAGACATCACATTTTATAAAGGCTTTTTAATTAGTGGAGGCTGTTCAAATTTTTTAAATCAGACAGGATGCATGGCATGCACGCTAGAGCCAGAGAAAATAAAATTAACTCAGAAAATAAGAAGAAAAGGGAGTCACAGAGCAGACAGAGGCTCCGCCGTGTTCAGCCGGCATATCAGTCCTGACACCCTTTTCCCTAAAGCGTTTCAAACCCAAATCTACAAACACGTGTTGTGGTAGCATCAGTGCACCAAGGTCTACTGTTCGTAAGGGCCATAGAAAATTGGTAAGTCTTGCTCTTCAGCCCGTGCCATGGCATAATGGGCGCCGTGCACCATGGGACAGGTGATCACTCTGGATGGTAACAGAACCCACTATATTGATTCTGCTCCCTAATGGAGTGAGTGGATTTTGGCCAGGCTGGGAAATGGCGCCCAGAGCCATTACGGACGCGCTGACACCTTTCAGGGCCGTGGCTCTGAAGTGTGGTCCTTCTTCTGGGGGGCACCACTCGCACATGTGGCTGATTGTCGATAAACATTGCTATTCGCTTGGCTCCTGACGCCAGCAGACCTGCACGCGGCCAAAATTCAGCGAGGACGACACTCAGCTTTTCTGTTACACATGCTGAGCGGAGCGTGTCCCCTCTGACTGTTGCCACGGAGGCGGGACACACCGTCCTTTCTGAGGTTTATCCTCAAAGTCCAGGATTGGTAACTAGATATGAGGGATGTCCTCTCCCACTGATGATGATGTCATCCCCTCTATATCTCAGGAAGCTGTGACCTTTCACATGCTTCTTGTGACTCCTCAGCAATTTATGTAGCTATTCTCACTGAAGGTCCAGCCAAATGTGCACCAGCCATGACACCTAACTCAGAAGGTCTCCAGCAGCCGCGATGGTCCTGGCCCTGGGCTCAAGGCACGCCCTCTTTCCACTCACACCAGTGCGAGAACCTCTCGAGTCACCACTCACCAGCCTGGCAGGCAGATTGTTTACATGCATATGGTACATCCATGTCGGCGTTCCCGTTTTTCCGAACACCGTCTCTGTTTCTTTCTGTGCTATCAAAGGAATCCAAGTTTAAAGCCTCCAGGAGGGGCGAGGACATGAAAAAGGCAGGCTCAGAAAAAAAAATCAAAAGGCTGAATTGTGTTTTTAAAAAATATTGGCAAGAAGCATCTATGCATAAGCTGGGATGATTCCAAACTGGACAATCATCACGAAGATTCACACTTATTATGCGTTTCTGCTGCCAGCGCTGCAAACCGAAGCTCACACATAGTTATTCCTACTTATTAAATTACTTTGAAGAACAATATCATTGCGGAACTCTGGAGATCATGATTAACTTGCTTAGACGGAGTCAATCCCTGTGACTGCACCTGCTCTGCCTATTATGCCTTTGCTGGCCACCATTAAAATTCAAAGGTTGGCGGCGCTCGCTTTCTCTGAAGGTGCTGCAGACAGATTCAAAGACCTCGGCCACAGAAGAGCTTTCCAAGTACTAAAAAAGTGGCAAACTACATTAGAGATTTAAAAACGATCCCATTCAAATTGAAATGTGGTCACATGTATTACCCACGGCAGAATAAGCACCAAGTCTGATTGTAGCTGTGCACGTGGCAGAAGGAAGAAAGAGAGAATGGCAGCGACGTGGGGCCCTGATTACCAGCCACTGTCGAGGTGTAATTGCTGGTAAAATTGTGGGGGCTGTAAAATTATCCTCTGAAATCTAATTTGTTTCTAATTCTGCGATAATTCCAACTCAGTTTTTTCTTATTCCTGCCATGGTCGCCATAAAATGCATCTGCATCAGTCATGCATTGGTTAATTGTCCTCCTGAGAGGTATGGGGGCGTTTGCCAGCCGGCGGCACTCTGGCTGATCTGTACGGATGTCCCATCATGCACCTACACTGCTCCCTTTTGGGGACTTAAAAACTGTGACCTTCTGGGCTAGGTGACGGCACCCCTGCTGGTACAGAGCAGGAACTGCAAGGCAGAAGTGGAGCCCTGTGGGCCTTCTGGAGTAGGTCTTGCAGAATGGCCTGCTTCGTACTGCATTTCAGGCGCAACTCTGATGAAAGGGCAGGTACTGCAGCATGTGGGCCATGCTTCTTTCAATGTCTGTCCATTTTCTGCACCCGCTTGTCATATGCAGGGTGAAGGGGACCTAGAGCCCCTGCTGGAAGCGATGGGTGTTACCTCTGTAATGGCAGGGCATCACTGACAGTCCACTAGGCGGATTTCAGAGCACACAGGGGAACTTTATTGGAAAGGAACTTGAAGAACAAAACACAGAAAGGGACCACAAGGGGTCAAAACAAAGGCAGCCAGGCAGAAAGAGGACCAACGAGGGCTGGACCTAAAACAGGGGATGCACTGAGGGGGAATAAATACACAAGCAACAGCAAAAGCACCAACGGACCTACTGGACCTGCAGTGAGTGGCAAGACAACAGGGCAAAGGCAGCCACCTGTATACACACTAATGACGAGGTGTGAATGGTTAACAATGAAGCCAGCGCTAGGAATTAGGGCTACACAGAAAATACTGGGAATAAGGTGAAACAGGACATCTGGACAAAACTGGACACTGGCAAGGTAAACTAAGAACAGTCATTAGATACAGGAACCAATACTGGAAACAAACAAGAAACATAATTACCGTGGGGTCAACAGTTAAGCTAAAGTGTAACAGATGAGGCTGGCCCCCAGAAAGGGGACTATATCCGGAACCCCTGTCAGTCAGGAGGCACAGATTCCGAGCCGCCTGTTCAGCCCAGGGAAGAGGGGAGAACACTAGGGACAGTGGAAGGTAATAAACACAGAGAAAAGAATGGGATGGGTGGTGACACCTGCTGGCCAAACAAGAGACCAATATTGACAACATGTCCAAGACTGGGAATAACCAAGGACAGGGCGCCGCCCCTTCACAGGACACTCACACCTTAGCATGTTTTTAGGCTGTGGGGGGAAACCCAGAGAATACCCCATGATTACACGGGAAGAACATGCACGTGGAAAGCTGGGGCAGAGACTCAAACCCTGGTGTGTGAGGAAACCACTGTGCCACCCCACTGGGCAAGTCTTGCTTCTAAAAGCCCCAATTAAGCTGCATAGATGGAAATAGTGGTTCAGGTGTTGGGGGTACTGCCCAAGCCATACAGGGTAATTTAGTCTTTCCCTGGTCTAACACAAAGCACCTGTGTAAATAGCCTGTATGCAGCATAGCCATCATATGTGTGACGGTGCTCATTAGCTCAGTGCTCATATTTACAGGCCTCACAGCATCCTGTCGGCACTACCCAGAATCCTGTGGGGGTGATGACTCTGGGCGAGCTCATGGCATAGCTACAGCGTAAAAGAAATAAACGGGGAGGACAAACGGGGCGATACTTGACGTTGTGCTCAGTCCCCGGCTGTCAGTGTCACGCGTGCCACCTTGATTACGCTGGCACCCTTCGGGGTGAATGCGGAAGGATTACTCGGGCATAAATGAAACGGAAGGCTTCACCAGTGGCCAGATTATCTGTCCTACATGATGAGACACGACTTCTGGAAAGATAAAACGAGCCTCCTCCCCCTTTTCTATTCACTGAGGAGGGCCGGCAGCTGCCAAGTGCGCCTGCCAATCGACGGTTCCCAGCTCCCGTCTCCCTCCTGCACTTAATCCCCCGAAAGCCAGGGCACAAACAAAAACAGCCGAGCCATCGACCCGCAATCCGCCCTCCATTCTCCTCCGCTCCCTCGCAGATACACGGCCCCCGACACGCCGGCATCCGCCATCATCACCGGAACTGCCGCGCAAACCTGCACAGAGAATAACAAAAGCTTTCAGCCAAAACGGATCCACTTTGCCATTCTGGAGCCGTTTCATTGGAGCGTCGATGCGGGAATGTGTCTTACAGGCTGATACGCGAGGCTCTGCTGTAACCCGCACATGCCCCGGGCCTGATTCCGTGCAGCCGCAATCAGTAAGTGCACAAACCGGAGTCGTGCGAGGGTTTGTGAACAGCCATGCAAATCAGACTTCCTCGTCGTGAGCGAGCACTCTGAAGCACTGTACTTTTTAGTAGCTGTTTTTGATATTTTGAGCAATCTTCGGGGACAAACTCACAGATTCCTTGTCTCCTCCCTCGCGCCAGCCGGAGGGATTTTTCGCCCGAACACTTTGCACCCACCCACGGAAAGTGCGATCTCCAATTCGCGGTTTCAGTCCGCGCGCGTCTCACTCCCACGAAAACTGAAGGTCACAGGGATGCTAGTGGAACCTCAGCCGCGTCGTGCACCGGGGGGGGGGGGGGGGGATCAGGAAAGCGAGAACGGTTTGCAGTGCGGCTCCGTCGGCCAGGAAAAGCGGCAGATTGCCGTATGTGCGCTGCAGCTCGATGCCGATCTCAGACAGCCCAGCAAACCTGCACAGGTGCATGACTGCATCTGTGCATTCCTGCCACAAGCAGGCACTGGAATGATTTCCAGTGGAATGATTGATTTAGTGCATCCAGAGGCCAGGAAAAGGTAAGAAATGAACTGAAAAGCAGTCAAAGCCCCTGTTACACCATTATCATTCTGCCAGTTTTACACTGCCTGTAAATGCGAGAAGAATCTGTGAAACAAACAAAATTGACTGGCTCCTGCTGAGGAAGAAATCGATACAATAGACGAGCATCATCGGGCAGACGGCTGCCAGAAAACAGGGGCCCTTGTCAATACCTGTGAGAGCCGTCTCACCCCAGGGAAGGAGGCATTCGGCTGGGGAGCACGGGCTTCACGCAGGTCGCCAATCACGCTGCCGATGGGGGGAGCGACCGCTCGGTTCCTGATGGCTTATCACACATTAACTACAAATGACTGTAGCATCCAAACGGGCAGCCGCAGTTCAGACGGCTGTGGCGTGAGTGCGGCCCGTCACCGGTGAGATGTAAAATCACACACAGAAATAGATCTCATTATTTGGCCCTTAAACAGGGGGCTCAGCTGGGTATATGAAAAATGAATCATCCGGCTATTAGGGTAAAGGTTCATCAGCACATTCGCTGATAACACAGACATGCAAGTTTGGGGAAGAAAAGCGAATTATTGCAAATGGATGGTGTGGTCACTATTGCCCAAGGGAGAGTGAATACTTATCGCAGACTGCTTCCTTTAGCATTTACTTTCTGGCATGGTGTCAGGCGAAAAAGAAACGCTGGCAGCGAAGAGCCAAGTTCCAGTCTGTTCCGTGCCGAGATCCCTGCCGCTGCCCACCACGTTTCTGAATGCAGTCTGGGAATCAGAATTTGGAAAAATCGGTCCAGGTAATGGGCGGCACCATCATGGCCCATCAGTAGGAAATCTGGAGCTGTCTTGTGTACGGGAAGAGCAGCATGACTGCAGAATGCACCCAACAGTGAATAAATGCGTCACCGGTTGAGCATGCTGGAGGCATGCAAATGCATCTTCACCTAAAATGTGTCAACACCTTGCCCTTATCCTAGCGCTTAACGTGCTTTTTTCTGCAGTCACCTCTCCATTCATCCGCGTGACTTGCCTGTTACATCGTTAGTTAGTTGTTAGTTGTTAGTTGTTAGTGCTTTTGAAAAGCAAGATCCAGTCTTATCCAGTATGCAGCACATTACTCTGGGACCACATGTTTCTCAACAGATTATTTTGTAGAATGCTCTACAATGGGATGGTAATAAACACAGATTTTATGATGATTTCTTCATAAATTAGGGATGAATGTGTTTGTCTGTGTGCGAATCTTTGTGTTTTTTCATTCACATTTATTTCTTGTAACAACGATTAGCAGCCTTGACCTCTGACCCCTGGGATGACAGGTTCAGCTGCGGCACTGTGGCATTCTGCCACAGCTCTGTAACCCAAACTCTGACGCTGAGAATAAGAAGCATAAAACCGACATCGAAAGCTGAAATTAGAAGAGATATCGCTCCGTCAGAGAGCAGTGCCTCCAATCTGCGCGTGAACGTGGTCTGAGGTACCGCAGGAGGATCTGACACAGGAATGTCTTATTATGGCCTGTTTTGGAGAGGCAAACATCTCCCCTGGCAGTATTTTTATATTCCGAAACACACAAACCACAAAGACACAGACCTGTCAATGGGGCCTGGCAGACGGCCCCCGCCACAGACCTCCAGCACATATATTTTAAGTTTCCTTTCAACTGTGACTGTCACTCAGACGCTGTCAGCCCTTTGTGCCCCCCCCCCCTACTGTTTTTTATTTTTACCTGTGGCAGACTCTTGAGCTGTTGGTAATTGAGGGGAAGCAGCTGGGGGCTTGGTGGGGGGGCAGACAGTCTGATTGAGGATCAGCGTGGCCCCGCCTGGAGGCAGAGCGGAGGTCCTGAGCACTGAAGGCGGCTTGCAGCCTGTCTGCGGGCTCGGGCCTGGGACCGGCCCAAATGATGCCGTCATGCATACTCTACATTACTGTGCCAAAGTCCCGGTGCGTTTTCCAGTTTTTGAGTAATGATTCTGAAAGGAGAATCTTATGGAGTATGCGATTCGTAAACCGGTCACATGACAGACCACATGACTCAGTGGTCACGCCTTCTGGCATCTCAAAGAGGGATCAGACATGCGAATGGAGTCATGGAGCTGTGCTATCACACGGTGATGATGAAAGCACAGGAGACGCTGGCCATAGATACCTTCTCAAAATTAAGGGTGAGAATCAAACTCACCTGTGATGCTTCATGGGAACTAAAAACCCCTGTAACTCATATTTAAACAAAAAGAGCATCTTCCACAGTGCCAGCCGAATCCCAAGGGCCGCTAATCCAGGATTAAGGAGCTGGCTTTGGGAGGATGGCGCCTGGGTGAGTACAGCTCCCCTTATTTTGACCCTACTGTGAGAGACTCAATTCGCTCTGAAAACTGAGCACACTTCAGTTGTGAATGAGAGGCAGACACTTTAATGATTTTCATACACAGGAAGATGGGAAGCACAGGGAAATTGCCAGATTAGGATCAGCCAACTAGAAAATATCCCTATCTCTGTCTATAAATACTCAAAGTTTCCAATCGATGCCTTGCTGCATAATCAAGGCTTAATCTAAAAGGCGTCTTCACTCTGAGGCAGACAGGCCTCATCAAAGATTTCGGGAGATCAAGAGTAATTCAACAGCTGATGACAGAGAACAAAGAATACCATGAATTTAGGGGGCTGACATTTCAAACACCCTTTGTCATCAAATGCATATAACTTAATGTAATTTCTCTATTCTATATTATGTACAATAGGTAGATAGATAGATAAAGGGAAATTATGTGTGTGTGTGTATGTGTGTATACGCCATGTATATATTACATTGTGGTGACCAAATGTCCTCACAATGTGATAAAATCCTTGTAGGGACATTTTCCCGGGGATTCGGGGGAAATTCAGTTTTATAAAAATCTGTGGCTGCAATCAAAAAACAAAAAATGCTAAAAGTCCTGTATTATGTTTGGTTACTTATGGTTAAGGTTAGGGCTGGTTAGGGGTTAAGGGTGTCATTAAGGCTGTGATTAGGGTTGTGCCTAATGGAATGAATGCAGAGTCCCCACATAGATATAGATACCTAATCAATGTGTGTGTGTGTGTGTGTGTGTGTGTGTGTGTGTGTGT
>JAAGVU020000045.1:16442100-16470505 GCA_011763525.2 Mormyrus iriodes
CCCACCCGACACCTCCACACCCCTCAAAGCTGTGTCTGTTGCAGCCCCACCCGACACCTCCACACCCCTCAAAGCTGGGAAACACAAAACCTGAAAACACCCTGCGGTGAGGTCACACGTCATTGCTTGTTGCCACTGGTCCATCGGTAACTTTGATGAGTACCATAGTAGAGTGGGAGGGGTAAGGATTCAACAACGCTTGGGCCCCGCTGCTCTCGGCCTGGCTATATATCGGCTCTAAGGTACAGATGACAGTGGGCAGCGGGCCCACAGCGTGCGGGCGTGCGAGACTCACCGAGGAAGGACACAGGAGCCTGTGGGAATATCAGCACATTATCATGCGCCCGCATTGCACTAGATGCCCCACCGGTTTGGCTTTTTATGTTAATTCCTGAAAACCATGAAACACAGAGCACTTCTTTCTGTGCTAAAACTCCCCTTGTTCACTCTCTCTTGCTTTTTGCCATTTTCATTGTCTTGTATTTATTGATCAGAGTCTGGGGGTGCACCTGGGTGAGCGTTTCACTGTGCTGTGCACACGACAGTACAATGTTGAAACTCGCAGTAATCCTCAATGCTTATACACCATATTTTTTGTCAGAATCAGTCAGGTGACCAAAACTTAGTAACTGTTTCTTGACTCGGGGCAACCAGGATCCAGACTGTGCAGTTCAACAAGGAGTACAAGACCACTACTCAGGACAATGGTGGGAAAGGTACAGTGACATCATCAGTGACATCATAACGAGAGTGAAGGCACGTCACAGCTGAAGGGATGTGAGCATAGAGCAAATGGGCCATCATTCCGAAGGACAAAGGACGGCGCCATGAAAAAGAGCACGAGGAAAATGTCAAAGCAAGGCTGGCATTAAGAGATCGGTGACACCCATGCATACAGGCCTGTCAGCATGGACAGACTGCTGTCGGGTGATATTACACCACTGACGCGACATACTCCCTGCGGGCGGCTGGGGCGGCTGGGGCACTGTGACTCAGCTCCGTGCAGCTGCCGTCATCCATCAGGCCGGACCAGCCGGCAGGTCTGTGTCCGTTAGCCAATGGATTCTTCTGGATGGTCCCCAGACTGGCAAGACATGGATGTGGTGGAACCCGACCCCAACTGGGACAGCAGTGGGGAGTCGGCACTCCTGCAGCTCACAACAGATTATTGTAGATCAGTGTTTACATTATGCATCAGTGTGGCTGGATTACTGTAGATCACTGTTAATTATCGTGCATCACTGTGGCTGGATTACTGTAGATCACTGTTAATTATTGTGCATCATTGTGGCTGGATTACTGTAGATCACTGTTAATTATCGTGCATCACTGTGGCTGGATTACTGTAGATCACTGTTAATTATTGTGCATCATTGTGGCTGGATTACTGTAGATCACTGTTAATTATCGTGCATCATTGTGGCTGGATTACTTTAGATCACTTAATTATCATGCAGCACTATGGTTGGATTACTGTAGATCACTGTTAATTATCGTGCATCGCTGTGGCTGGATTACTGTAGATCACTGTTAATTATCATGCATCACCGTACTATACTTGAGTGTGTGCTGCCCTGCAGCCAAAGGAGTAACAGATCAGCCAGTAGGTGGCGCAGTGTTTAAAAGGAGATCTGCTGGCATGTATCAAAATGCATAAAACAGAAAGGATGGATCTGTAACTGTATCACAGTTAAAAAGTTCTGTGGACAGGCAGAGCAAGTAAACTTTCACAGTGGGATTCAAATGAAGCCATCAGATATTCAGCTTGACAAAGTCTCTGTGGCCGATTCTGAACGATGACAGGTGAGGGAGGCAGAGGGCAGTGTTTCGGGGGGTGTTATGGGACGCCGCTGGCCTGGGCGGACATGCTGTCCCAGCCCGGAGAGTGCGTGATGGATCACCTCCAATAAACATCCTGACCGCCGGGCTGTGAAGCCAAACCACTGGGAGACGAATAAACAAACATAAAATAGACGCAAATACACAGAGGCAGCGACGGCTAAATATCCGAGAGCAGGCTTTGCGGAGAACTGCTTTCTGTTGGTTTTTCTCGTAGCATTTGTGGCATCCCAAGGCAGTAGCTAATTCTGGATAGTCGGCATCAAAGGGGGCCAGTTTGCCAGTTTCCATTCACAGCATCCATGCTGTTTGCTGAAAGCTTATACACACTGACTGAAGTGCAAGGAAGAACTCTGAAGCGACCAAGAGTTTTAATTTTTGCTTCTTATAGCAGAAGCCTTTTAAGTCACCAAAGAGTCTTCCTTGGGCCATGAAAGGCTGCATGAGAATTCTAACGTAACTGTATGTGGCAGCCAGAATTATATCAGGCTACTTAAAGAAAAAGATTGACAAAAAGATTAAAGTTTAAAGATAAGATTACAGTTTGAATATCTGAAAAGTCACACATTTTACAACTAAGATGAATGCTTATTTTCAGCAAATGTATTAAATCCACAGGAAAAAAGTGTCAAAATACAAAACTATTTCCGGATGCTGGAGCATTAGCTCCACATGCCCACATTTACTGGTTTATAACGAGAGGTACTTTAGATTCTAAATGCACCATAGCAATGGTTACTATGGATACTGTGCTCTTAAATACACCAGCAAATCCAGTGTTTCTAATCAAGTCTCCAAAGATATCTGACATCGTGGAGCTTGTGGTGGCCCTGAGTCGGCCCTTGCATTTGATTCAGTGGTGTGGATGGTCTTTCCGCCCCAACAGAATCTGATAGCAGGACCTTCTTTGGGGGGGGGGGTATGTACCTGCATTTCACAGCCTCCCACGCTGACCGGATCCAGGGGGCGGGAATGGGGGGACACTCAGCGCTCATTTGAAGGCCATTCCTGGAGATTGGACTGTTCCTGGGGGGCTATCCATGTCTCGATGCCATGATCGCACTCCACAGGCACGGTTTCTGGTGCCTTGTCACCTAATCGCCACCCTCACCTGTCCCGGCGTACACTCCAGTACACGCTCCATGTTCACCAAGGGCTTGGACCTTCGGGGCAGCTTATTAGCTGACGGGGGGGGGGGCACAGGGATGCGCAGCGTCCCTCAGAGCTATGTGGGGGAGGGGGCGCCTGTGTGTTGCTGGGGGGGCAGGCCTGAATTTGCACATTTCTCACTGGCAGAACAATAGTCTCTTTAGAGCCGGTGTCATTAAGCAGCACATTATGCATAGACAAGACATTTCCTCTCATCTTACGACGGCAGGGAACAATGTGTCCCTCCCCTGGATCCACTCCCCCCTCCCAGCTAAATGGCATCGATGCTCAGGAAAAGGTGACCCCCTCCACAAAAAATGAGGCTCTCCCACATCCCCGGTTCTTACAATTAAGCTGAGATTTTACATTGTTCAACACCACATATTTTTTTCTCTAGGGCAAAGATTGAGATCATGCCGGCGCCCTCTGTCAGTCAGGGTTAGTGCTGTGCTCACAGGCTCTGCAGGAATAACGGCTTCCTTTTCTGAAGGACTGACACAGAAACAGGATGCTGGAGGAGTATTTGAGGCTGGTGTGGCTCTGAGGGCCACCGGAGGGCCGGCCATAGACCAACAGGGACCTGAGAGTATCACAAGAACAGCACAGGTGCTCGCTAAATCTGCTGTAAGCGATACAGTGCACAACACAATGCGCGCCAGATTCCTCTGCGCCTGTTTGGATATGGACTGGATGGCATAGCGCGCTGAAAATCACAGACGGGCTGCAGCATGCCCCTCCGTCTGAGACTGTAATGACCCTGCTGGTGCAGAATCAAAGGCCTGTACTACAGGTCCACTCTAGCGGCTCAGGGTCCAAAATCTCCGGACTGATGCACATGGCCAGAGCTGCCAGGCCAAACATCACCCCCCACAGCACGGACTGATGTCAGCCTGGGACTCACCTGCATCCTGAATGTCCACGTGCAAAATACATTTCAGAGGCAAAACCACGAGCCGGCAGCATCTGAGAATGACCAGGGAACCACCAGTGCAGGCCAAGCTTCAGAGCTCAGAGGTCTCCAGCTAATTGGCTGCTGCTTTAATCTACTGGGGTCCCTCTTTGTTTAATTATTTGAACTCTCCTTTCTCAAGACACCAGCTCCATATCATAAGAGTGAAGGTTCTGCATCTATTTATGTTTGTAGTTTAAATAACCGTATATATATATATATATGCTAAATAAACACTCATTACAGAGATGCACAATGAGCTGCTTGCTAACGGCCAGTAAGCAGGGTGCAGCAGATGGTCATGGGGTCCTACCCCCAGTCCCAAGGTGGCCCGGCTCACAGATGGCCCTGCACTGGCAGAGGGCAATCACTGTGCTGGGGGAAATCACTGTGCTGAGGGCAATCACTGTGCTGAGGGCAGCTTGATTCTTTTGTTTTGACAGGACTTGCACTTTTGGACCCAATATAATCAAATATTTAAACTTAGGGATCAGATATGTGTCTGAACCCAGGTTCAAATCTGCAGGCTGAAGCACATGTACACACAGACAAGCCAGCACTTGGGTGGCAGAGGATGACGCCTCTGTTGGGCAGGGTGCAGAGGGCGACGCCCCCTTCGGGTGGCTGGCAGAGGGCGATGCCCCTTTTGGGCGTCGAGCTGTTCTCAGTGCTGACACATCAGTTTGCGCCTGACGCTTGAAACTCCCCATTGGGGCCTCAGGAGAGAACAGGTGCTGCCAGGCCAGATGCCTGCGACTTACAGCACGGCACAGATTAATGGCACCTGATGCTGCTGCTTTGATGGGTCCCAAATGCCTCAAATACTGGGGGCACAGAACAGTCAGCGGCACACATCAGAGGCACAGAGAGGAGAGCATCAGAGGCACAGAGAGGAGCACATCAGAGGCATGGAGAGGCACACATCAGAGGCACGGAGGGGAGAGCATCAGAGACGCGGAGAGGAGCGCATCAGAGGCACAGAGAGGTGCACATCAGAGGCACGGACAGGCGCATATCACAGGCACAGAGAGGCACACATATCAGAGGCACATAGAAGCACGCATATCAGAGGCACAGAGAGGAGAGCATCAGAGGCACAGAGAGGAGAGCATCAGAGGCATGGAGAGGAGCACATCAGAGGCACGGACAGGTGCATATCACAGGCACAGAGAGGCACACATATCAGAGGCACAGAGAGGAGAGCATCAGAGGCACAGAGAGGAGCACATCAGAGGCATGGAGAGGCACGCATCAGAGGCACGGACAGGCGCATATCACAGGCACAGAGAGGCACACATATCAGAGGCACGGAGAGGAGCACATCAGAGGCATGGAGAGGCACACATCACAGGCACGGAGGGGAGAGCATCAGAGACACGGAGAGGAGCGCATCAGAGGCACAGAGAGGTGCACATCAGAGGCACGGACAGGCACACATATCAGAGGCACAGAGAGGCACACACAGAGAGGCATGCATCAGAGCTGCTATCTGGGGGAGGTGGGGCACAAATGCAAAACACAAAACAAATACATATTTTTCAGTGTTGTAGTTAGAAGTAGCTACTCATATAAAAACAAGCATTGCTTTAATATATCTTTTTTTTTCAAAACGTTGTATAATTAACCATCTATCCATCTTCCAAGTGCTTATTGCGAGCAGGTCGCAGGACATGTGCACTTACAATATTTAGCTTATTGTTCATAAGCATTGTGAATTGGCATCATTTTGTTCTCACATCATCAAGACTCTCATGTCTGGCTGATTCAATCGGGAAAAAAAGAAAAAGAAACCGGGTCACTGGCGGGAACCTCAGCGAGAAACGACGTCAGACATCAGCAGGAGTCATAGAGGCAGCCAGTGAGTTACTGACAGTGACAGTGATCGCGCTTCCTTAGGCTTCCTTAGGCTTCCTTTAGGGCGGGGTCATGTGAGACACTGTTTGCTTTGCTAATATGCTAGTATTAGTCCCAGAGGAAACTGCAGCACCTTTCAAAACAACATTAACACAGCAAAGCCGATCAAGCTGAGAGTCTCTTATATAAATGTCAGCGGAGTTCAAGGAAAGTTAGCAGAGCCGGGACTTTTATAAAATATCATTGTAACAGGATATTAAATTATTGACTTTCCAGACCAGACAACCAATGTAATGCTTTAATGTTAATGTCAGAGTGTTTCCGGTACCCTAACCCCAACCCCTCGGTGACATCCTGGTGCCCAAAGAAGATCGACCGCAACCAACATGCTAACGTTATTTCAGTGAAAAGTGCGTCATGCTACCAGGCTAGAGCCTTGATCTGATGCAGGGTTCTCCAGTTCCAAATCAGCCAATTACCAGGTTTAGTAGGCATGTCTGAGCTGGATAATCTGCAAACTGTGTTGGATTCTGACCCTCCAGGACCGGACCTGGGGAACACTGGTCTTATGGGAAAATACACGCACTATCATAATTTCATTTAACCAACACTTCTGTCCAAATCAGCTGGCTATTTTAAAATGAGCAGGGGGGGCAGCGTCCATGTTCAAACCGAAAAGGTCCAGCTCTGAAGACCAGTGACATCAGTGCCAGAGGCCTGTACAGCTGAGGCCAAACAGAGCCAGTGATGTGTCCCGTTTAACCGTTATTTAAAAAGTGCTGAAATGCACTTCAGTGGCTCAAATCATTCAGCATTTCCTAAATGAGCAGTTGCCTGCCAGCTGAATTTTAACAATGAAAAGCCACTGAATGTGCGTAAGATCCACTGACAACATGAAAAGCCACACGGAGCTCAAAGATACACACGCAACCTAAACCTACTCAGGAGATATGGGTCTAAGTGAGTGCAATATTGTATAATAGATGTCATCTGCTAAGGAACTAGCATATTTTACACAAATTGGACAGGCTACGAAGCAGCACCATCAATAGATGAGTGTGCAAATGGTCTACAGCTTTGTGGTCCAGGACTGAAGACCATCACCCACATTATTGGGCAAATGTATTGAATACATAAATCTCTGTTTCCTCCCCAAGTTAGATCTCTGTAGAGGGTGGTGGGTTTGTGGAAGATCATCTCCAATTCTGGGCCCTCTCAATGCCCATGTGAGCACTGCTCTCTGATTAAACCCTTGATGTCTCATTAAAGTTCAGCAAATATTTGCCAGGTCTGTCTGAATGTGCGATATGCAGGGATGTGCTCCTGATGGGAACAGTGATATCTCAACCAGGGCGACACTGGACTCCAAACAAAGGGCAGCACGTCTGATGTTTGGACCCTGTCTAGTCAACGCCCACCAGCTGTTGATGCATGTCCCAAAACAGGCCCAGCTGTTGTACCCTTGAAGGTACAATAGTCATAACTGTTTTAAAAAGAACAGATAAATAAAATAAGAACTATGTAAATAGCCTTGGGAAGTGAGATAGTGGTATTTCTGTTGCATAGCTTATTCATATTTACCCCGTCTGACCAAACAAATGAGTTTCCCTGACTGTAGCGGACGACTGCCTTACCATCTGGAAGTATATGACCTCGTAACCCTTCCGCAGAAGTCACTTTTATACCTTTCCCAGGGAACCTGTGAAAAACTACCAGAACAAGGCTGTGATGCCTCACTGGAGCTTTAAGCGTTCGCCCAACCCATCTGTTACAGGCTATCAAAATGCCCCCCGTCTTTGTCATATCCGTCCAATCACAGCAAACAGAGGAGGGCCTTGACCATTCATCTCTCTCGTGGTCCAGTCCTGGCCAGCGCCGCCCACCAGCACAGGCTAATGCCCCAGTACATATCAGCATCCGTTTCATCTCCTGCTCCGTATGCCCCGGTTTCTCTTATAACTCCACGATGCCTCATCTTTACACCCAGCCAAATGCATTCCAGCTCTGAGAGTGTGGCATGGACAAACCCCCAGACTAAAGGCTTGTACTCATTTTCATATTTCATGCCAAGTTCCTAATTCATCAGGACTGGAGCAACACAAACACCGATCAGCCACACCACCCGCCTAATATCATGCAGGTCCCCTTCGTGCCACCAGAACAGCTTTGACTAGTCAAGGCATGGACTCCACAAGACCTCTGAAGGTGCCCTTCAGTATCTGGCACCAAGACATTAGCAGTAGATCCTTCAAGTCCTGTAAGTTGTGATGTGGGGCCTCCATGGATCAGACTTGTTTGTCCAGCACATCCCACAGATGCCCGATCGGATTGAGATCTGGGGAATTTGGAGGCCAAGTCAACACCTTGAACTCTTTTCATATTCCTCATGTTCCTCAAAACATTCCTGAATAATATTTGCAGTGTGACAGGACGCATTATCCTGCTGAAAGAGGCCACTGCCATCAGGGAATTCTGTTGCCATGAAGGGGGTATTTGGTCTGCAACAATGTTTAGGTAGGTGGTACATGTCAAAGTAACATCTACAAGAATGCCAGGACCCGAGGTTTCCCAGCAGATCATTGCCCAGGGCATCACACTGCCTCCGCCAGCTTGCCTTCTTCCCATAATGCATCCTGGTGCCATCTCTTCCCCAGGTAAACGACACACACCGTGCACATGATGTAACAGAAAACATGACTTATCAGACCAGGCCACCTTCTTCCATTGCTCCATGGTCCAGTTCTGACGCTCTCATGCCCATTGTAGGCACTTTCAGCAGTGAACAGGGGTCAGCATGGGCACTCTGACTGGTCTGTGGCTACGCAGCCCCATACGCAGCAAGCTGCGGGGCCCTGTGTGTTCTGACACCTGTCACAGCCAGCATTAACTTTTTCAGCAATTTGAGCTACAGTAGCTCTCCTGTAGGATCAGATCTGATGAGCCTTTTCTCCCCATATGTATCAATGAGCCTTGGGCACCCATGACCTCATCACTGGTTGGACTACTTTTGGTAGGTACTGACCACAGCATACTGGGAACACCCCACAAGACCTGCCATTTTGGAGATGCTCTGACCTAGTCGTCTAGCCATCGCAATTTAGCCCGTGTCAAAGTCGCTCAGATGTTTACACCTGCCCATTTTTCCTGCTTCCAGCACATCAAGATCTCACTGTTCACTTGCCTAATATATAATAGCACCCTTGACAGGTGCCATTGTAACGAGATGATCAATGCTTTTCACTTCACCTGTCAGTGGTTGTAATGTTATGGCTGACTGACATATGCACTATTTGTTTAAGTGCATTTAATATTAAATATGCCATCTTCTGACAAAGTGAGATGAATAGTCCCACATCATGAGTGAAAATCATTTTTACAAAACGCTTGTCTAGAGATAGAAGGAACGTAGCTGGAAGGGGGCTTGGCAGTGCTAGTACACACACATCAATAAATTCCGCAGTGTGTAGCTCAGCGCGCTAAGCCTCTGTGCCTGTGATTGGAAGGTCGCTGGGTCGAACCTGGCTCCAGCAGAACAGCCACATCTACGAGCCCTTGAACGAGGCCCTTAACCCCCAGCCAAGTTCATTCTCATCTGCATGTCTGTCATGGAGTGCAAGCTGGGGTAGGTGAAAAAAGAACACTTCCCCACAGGGATCGATAAAGCAGCATTTTTATTATGTTGTGTATTTTATTTGTGCCTGTTCTGTAGGATTCCACCAGTACATCGCATGTTCGCCTTTCTCTGTGGGTTTTAAAACATAGAAAACATCAAAAATATAATCAAGAGAACAATGCCTGAAAGCAGGTGACCTTACCCAGAATCCCCTGCGCCATGACTTTACATACCAGCTCGCTAATCAGCTTAGTGCTAAAATCTGCTGGGGAAGATGCTGCTGTGATCCTGGTGATCAAAGGTAATTAAATCATCCCCCAGAAAAAGTAAAGAGAGAAAAACGCAGCAGTACAATGAGCACAGGAAGAGGAGGCGCGCGCTGAAGGCGTGCGGTCTCTGCGTCTCTCTTACTGCCGCCCTCCGGCTAGGGAGCCTGATGAGGATCACCGCTGCAGCTAATGTGATTAGCACGAAAAATAACCAACTTTCCCTGCCCCGCTGCACTCGGCGATCGGCCTCCAATCAAAACGAATCGCGCAGATGGGGCACAGCGCGTCAATTTAGCACCGAGATTAGCGCCGACAGCCCAGAGCGCGCGGAGTGGTGGATACATGATCCAATCTGCACCCCCCCCCCCCATTTCGCCGGAGATACTAATCCTGTCATGCTTTCCACCCCATGCACGGAGGGGGGGGCTTTGTAAGCCCCTTTCAGAACCAGGAGACATCTCCCTGGCGGGGGACCCATCGCTCCGCTGCACACCGCCTGCGAGGATATCAATGGCTGCTGCTGTCCACAGGAGCCAGGCTTTCCAAATGCCTGTTTTCTCCTCACACACTGGCCTGGAGCCTGGGGCCTTGGCATCTCCCTGGGTACGTTACCTGGGCATGTAACAAATAATAATCAAAATGCACCAGAGATGGGGATCCCCTCTGAACACATCCCTTCGTACTGACTCCCCGTCAGTATTTTTAGCTCAGACCAGGGGTGCTCCTTAATATCTAACAATGAAAGACTGTCAGTGTGGTCCACCTGCAGATCCCAGGCTACAGCTCCGGTACTAGACCAGTTTTTCTCAAACCAGTCCTGGGGGACTCAGTGCTGTCTGGTAGGAAGCTGGGAGGGAGCGAAAACGTGGACCGTCTAGGGGTCCCTGAGGACTGGGTTGAGAAACACTGTACCAGACCACCAGCTCTCTGTCTTCTTTCCTAAATACAAAAGCTCTTTAACCTTTGACCTTATCTCTTAGTATCATATGAGGTCAAATTAATAAAAAAATGTATTTAACCCTAACCCGCTACCACCCTGTGTGCTATACTTCTGCAGTCATTTTATTGAATTAGGCGAGGAATTCCTCTGGTGTACGATTTCTGGCCCCCGACGCAGTGTTAAGAGATCTGTCATAATCACAAGATCAGCGTTTGGGCGGACTGGGGGGGGTCCTTTTGATCTGACTTCATTTGCATATTTGACATTTTATAGCAGAATAATGGCCACAGTGTTTCCCTTCTTTGGAGTTACCATCCTGGTAAGATATTACTCGCTAAGATCCGGAAGCTGGTTTGATAAAAGATTCCAAAGTAACAGAATACAAATGATGTATCCATAGTTTGTTTAGTAGAACATACAGGCGGCGTTGCCAGGCAACCCGAGTGCTCCCTAAGATGTGTGATGTCACTCCACTGTTAAATAACAGTAGGCTGTTTGACACCTAAGGCCTGAGTGACTAGGCCGCAATAAAATTGGGCAGTGAGAGCTATAAAGGTCACTCACAGGCTTTCTGCAAACAAGTATGTGTATACATGTATTACCTAGGGATTAAAAGGGACCGCCCATTCACTGCTTTTAGGCTTTATTGTTATATAACAACAATAGCAATAATAATGTTAATAATAATGATTATTATTGTTCTTGTTAATAAGAAGAAGAAGAAGAAGAAGAATATTCTCCTCATCCTAAGCTGGTGGCCCAGTGGGTTACCCTTCTCTCCCAGAGATGTGTGGCTTTCTTACCCAGGGCCCCCCCTGTCTAGTGCTCTGTGCTGCCTTGGTTTGGTCCTGAAAATCCTCAAAACTAATAAGTCCAGCTTTTTAACCACTAATGTGTGTGACTAGGCTGGATGAGGAGGGCTCACACACACAGCGTGTCACACACACAGCGCGTCTCACACACAGCACGTCACACACACAGCGCGTCACACACACAGCACGTCACACACACAGCATGTCACACACAGCGCGTCTCACACACACAGCACGTCACACACACAGCGCGTCTCACACACAGCGCGTCACACACACACAGCGTGTGTCACACACAGCGCATCACACACACAGCATGTCACACACAGCATGTCACACACACAGCGCGTCGCACACAGCGCGTCACACACACAGCGTGTCACACACAGCATGTCACACACACACAGCGTGTCACACACAGCGCGTGTCACACACACAGCGCGTCACACACAGCGCGTCACACACACACAGCGTGTCACACACACAGCGTGTCACACACACAGCGCGTCGCACACAGCGCATCACACACACAGCATGTCACACACACAGCGTGTCACACACAGCATGTCACACGCACACAGCGCGTCTCAAACACACAGCACGTCACACACACAGCGCATCTCACACACAGCACGTCACACACACAGCACGTCACACACACAGCGCGTCACACACACAGCGCGTCGCACACACAGCGTATCACACACACAGCGCGTCACACAGTATATTACATTATGCTGCAAGGCCGGTAAAATGCTTGAACCCTGAGCTGCCAATCGGCTGGGTGTGACAGTGGGCTGCCAGCTGCCATGTTCACAGCGCCCACCACAGGTCACAGTGGGAGATTAAGTGCTTAAAATTAAAAGCACAAAAGGATTTGCCAAGGAACATTATATACTTTAAATATGACTGGCTATTCATTTATTTTTCATTTTTTTCTGGAAGGATAAGATCAAATTTATTGGCTTTCATCTATACATATAAAATGTATTTTATTTTCATAAGCAGACACAATTTCAATGGTATAACTGTTAAATGTATGTGATCATGTATTAAATTACTTAATTATAACTGCAGTTATTGGTGACTTGAACTTGCCGGACTTTACTGTATGTCTTAATAAATACCTTTTTGTGTTCGGGGGTTAATAGGGAGGACAGAGAATTAACTTCTAATTGGGCAGATTATGGCAGATGATGGAATTAAAGCACTTCAGGATTATAGTAAGTGTGTGAAAAATCTCCTTAGCGATGGAGGAACCACGACCTCCCGCCATTAAACGATTGTTAGCATATATTGGAATGTGGGATTAGACCCCATTCGGTAATGGCTGGAAGGTGGAGCTATGCCAAATGTCAGTGACTCTGTACCGGAAATGATCAGCCGTCCTCGGCACGCCGAAGCAGTCTGAAGGCATCTCTATCAGTATTTACTTCTGTACACCTATTCAGAAAACAACACATTTCTTAGAAGTCAGGCACAACAGCTCCGACTCTTTGACTCATCCATTCCTTCAGTTGATCCTCCTAAATGTTAGAACGAGACACAGCTTCAGCTGGCGCCGCCGCTGTCCGGTGCAGGACCCTCTCCCTGCCACGTCGTACGCGTGTTTCCCTGGCAGGAACGACACGCGTGGAGGAGAATCACAGCCGAGCGGGATGTCTCTGTGCTGTACACTTATTCTCTGCATCCTTTTTTGAGTCAAAATAGCACCTGGCAACGTTTCAGATGCTGCCCCTCTGCCCTCCCCCAACCCAAGCCCAATCCTCAACAGGATAAATATTTATAGCACAGAAGGAGAGAGAGAGACAGAGAGAGAGCGCTAGGCCCCTGGCTTTTAAAGGGTGGGCGCAGTTTTCACACATGCTTAAGCGCCTTTTAGCGTCCTCTCTCCGGGCGATGGGCCGCTGTGCCGCCTGCCTCTCGGGGCGTCCGCTTCAAGCTCACACCATCATTTTCCTCTCTCTCCCGCTTTTCGATGGGAATGCCGTGATGCCCCACTCTGTACTGCATGTCGCTAATCGTTAAATCCCTCCAGTGTATGACCTCTTATTTATAGAGCGCAGGGGAAAAACAGGGGTGATTAAATCTTTTCAGCAGCATGCGGTGGAGCCTGACTGCGCGTGAATCACAATTGCGATTAGTATTTCAGTTACAGGATTACGCGGCCTCGCTCAACAGCGCTGCGAGTAGAATGGTAGTGCTGGAGATAAACCATTCATTAATCCATTGGCGGGGGTGCGGGCGTTCGTCAGGAGAAGCCTTGTGAAGCCGTGTGCCCGTTACCCCTGCCAAACTGGAAACTGCAATTTCCAAACCTGTAAGTATCAGGCAGGCGGGGCTCCGTGGCGGTATGCCAGTGCCCATTTTGCTTTGTTAATAATATTTATTCTGCTCTCGGAAAATACCGCTGTCCATCCTGTCCAGAAACAAGGTAGAAGCTGCTGGCCCCCCCTCCTGCCACCATGTTGGGCTTCGGTATAAATGACGGACATGCTCTCCTGACAGCACGACACTGCTGTTAACTTTGCAGGAACAGCAAACCCCCCACTTTCCACCGTTAGTAGAGCCGTTTGGCTCACTGCCTTGAGCTCTGAGGAAGGTATATTTTCTAATTTTCTAGCCATTAAGCGTCTGAGACAATCTGTTGGGGGGATTGGTGCTCCCAATCAGATCCTACAAAGGAGCACATGGGGTGGCTGACTCTGTTGTGCTCGTTTATGAGATCGTCAGCCAGGTAACGACGGTGGCCCGGGAGAGAGAGGGCCGCCTAGCGCCCGAAAGCGCAAGCCACAGAAAGCTCTGGCTGCTGGCAAATAATTGGATCAGAGAGGGTGACGTACTGGTGAGACGGCGCGCTGCACAGTGGGCACCTGGCATGAGTGATGCCGGGACAGTGGCCGGGGCCCCCGGGGCCCCCGCAACAGCCTGCACAGCATATCTCTGTCAGTAATGAGCGCCCATTACAGCTCGTAGCCTATGGGCCCGGCCATTCAGAGCAGCATTTTTTATCGTTTTGAATGCAAAATTATTACGAGGGCATAAGAGCCGTTGTCTGAATATGAATGAGCCGCCTTTGATAACATGCTCTGGCGTGAAGGGGGCGCAAATGGGGGACGTGGCTGTGAGACAATGAAGAGGAGGCCGGCAATCGCAAACCAACTGCTCAAAGTTTGTTAAACTCCACCGAACGCCATCTAATCACAGTTTGCTCCTTAGTAGGACTCCGCCAGGGAGTGTATTTTAGAATCTATTACACCCAAACCCCTGTAAGGGTGTTTACTGCACCCAAACAAATATTGTGTGCTATGTTAAAACACGCATGAAATGCAATGAAAGGCTCCCTCTTATAGGCATTGATCAGTGGGGGATTTAGGACCCTGGGGAGTGAGCGGGGAACAGCAGGCGCTTTATGCCGCGGCATGGCGATGTCTGAATAAACAGCCACCCCGAGCAAGGCGGGAAAATGATAACAGGGCCCGAAAAACACACATCATGAAAGGGAAGGGGATGCTTGCCAGAGCCATTCAAACTGTTTAGGCTCAAATCAAAACAGTATATTTCATATGGAGCCGGTGTTGCTACACAGGACCTAAGAGGACGCCTCTGCTGCTCCCTGTATTCTCCCTTCCCCCCCGTTTCCACTGAGTTACACATTCAGAATTTCCTCACAGTGAAGATCAGTGGCAGCAACAGTTCTGAAGCGCTGTGGGCGCCCCCTACAGCCAGGTCCCTGCCACGCTAGGGCTCCCCAGTACCTACCCTTTCGCCCCCAGGGATCTGACGCTCTACAGCCACTTCAGTTCTCTTATAAATATTCAAGTATACCCGTATTTCGGAGCTGCTGGTGCCCGCTGGCATCGCTACACAGCAGGCAGTCTGCCCTAGGCTGGCGTACTCATGGCACAAGCCCTCGAAATCTGACCCTATAGACGTCCCTTAGAAGCCCACTGACTATTACCACCACAAAATCCAGAGGAGTTCGGTTTGTGTGGGACGGCCGGCCGCACGTTTGTAGATATGTGGCATTCGTACACCTGTTGACACGCAAAGGCCTAAAACAGTTAATTTCATATTATAGGAACCTACCTCAAAGAGAAACAATTACCTTTTGATTTTGTAGAGCAGTTTCCTTGGAGGCCCCACGTTTAGCCGTGAAACTACTAATTTTCTCATTTAAATTTCTAAACGTGGAGGGAAAAAGTGATGAATTAGGTTTGATGTGTGATTTTTGCTCATTATGATTCAGCCACAGGCAGTCAAAGCGCCTGCTGAATTCCGTACGTGGGGAGAATTTCAGGATAATTCCCTCAGAGACAGAAAATGGAAAGACTTTAACAGCTCTGGGCCATGAAAAGTTAAAAAAAGCAAACAAATAAATAACAGCAGCTATAATTTGAAGGTGGCAGTGATTTGATTTTCGGCTCTAACTCAATTTTCTATTACTTATGTCTGTTGTCAAAATGTTCTCTATGATTAGTCCATCCACTATACGACGTTTCACAGGAACAGCGCATCTAAAAGAGGACTTCTAAATTTCTTTGTTAAATATCACATTAAAATTCAATAGCACTGTTAAAAGTAAACCAACTGAAATACATTAGCTAATAAACACTAACAGGAATGCAGAGACGTTTCAGATCTTCACCGCAGCATGTCCCCTAGGTTTGCACAGAATCTTATTTTTATATTTCACACTTATTATCTGATATGCACGGTGGTGCAGTGGTCAGCACTGTCACCTCACACCTCTGGGACCAGGGTTCAGGTCTCCACCATGGCTCCATGTGTGTGGAGTTTGCATGTTCTCCCCGTGTCATCATGGGATTTCCTCCCCACGGTCGAAACACATGCTGAGGCTAATCGGAGTTACCAAATTGCCCGTAGGTGTGTGAGAATGGTGTGTGAGTGTGCCCCACGAAGGATTCAATGTCTCATCCTGGGTTGTTCTCTGCCTTGTTCCCATAGGCTCCAGACCCCCCCAACAACCCTGAATAGGAGAAGGGGTCGCAGGAAACGGCTGAATGAACCTGATATATGCGTCACGTCATCAAGGACACATTATGGCTGATTCTTTAAAGATCTACTTCATAGGGCTTCCATGACGGCCAATGAGAAATCAGCAAGTTTATTGCTGCAGTGCAGGAAGTAGCTGGATAGTGAATGTATGTGCTGTATGTATGAGCGGCGTCGCACCCTTCCCAGCGCTAACGAGGTCCCAGGGGGGGTGCCGGGGGGGTAAGAGCCGAGCCGGAAGCATCGCTAACCGCTTAAACACACACAGGCGGGGGAGAGCACGTGCACTGGAACTGTCCAGGAGAGATTCACATTACGATCTGAACAGTATGTGCATTTCTGTCTGCATTAAACGCAGTTTTTGGGAAGAGTATTTAACCTATATTTACAATATCTGGATTATTGTACAAGAATAAGCCTTTGCTTTTTTAAAATTTCCATCTTTATAATAACTGCAATAACAGACACGACTTGGAAATAACGCCAGTGTGATTCAGTGCTGGTCCATGTGGTTAATTCTGTTAATCTGTGATAAAAGGTCCCAAGCATCCTTCCAATAATGATCCTTTACAGTGAAATATATAGATGTATATTACACATCACTGTGGAACGTGTCCTAAAGCAAGGTCATGGCACTCTTTCTGCAGGTCACAGACTCCAGGATGTTTCTTGACAAGCGCTGAAGAAATGTGTACTTTAAAAAGCACAGCCCCTCGCTCAAAATGCAAAATAAAACTGCATTCATTAGAGATATTTTCTGCATAGACAGAGGCCCCTTTTGTTTAGGAAGTGAAGGTGAAACTTATTTTAGTGGCGAAATATATAATTCTTGCCTAAGAAAACATATCTGTCAATTTTTTTTTACATATATTTAAAAATGGCAGGGATGGCTATACACTGTAGCAGACATTAAAACAAAATACCTGCATCCAATTATGTCGTAAAAATGATTATAAATGGTCCGTTAGCACCACATTTTGATACATGCTAGATCTGTTTTATTTAAAATAATAAAGTATCCTGATCAATGCTGACTGACCGAACACAACCAGGCATGCAGGCACGTGGATTTCCATTGACTGCTGTATCATAACATCAAGCATGGTACAAGTTAATTTTTCATTAGAGTGAGCATCCTATTCTCAAAAAAGGATCAAAATACAGCTGGTGGATGAAAATAAAATCTAAAAAATGAGAGGTATCAACAGTGAGATGCAGATTCTTGTCACTTTCATGAAATATGTATTTTTACATGAATTATGTATAAAAATGACGCGGTACTTGAATTTATACATAATGCAAGATTTGCTTGGAAAAATATAAAGACAAACTTATCATTTTGCAAGACAGCAAATCCCAGACTGGTGGCTCCTTGTAAAAGGCGCTGAGCGGCGTGCCGCAGGGGCAGGAGAAGGCAGTCGGCTCGCAGAGGCCGTCGGAAAGCTGACCTTTGCTGCTTGGTCGCCGATAGTCTATCACAGCGAGCGCCTGTTTACTGCAATAACACACATGTGCAGCAGTTCTTGGGGGTGTCATTGTCGCTGCTAAGTGAGTCTTTGTAAGAGTCACAGTACCCCCAAAAAGACCCGTGCTGCTACCTAGGCATAAAGGCTGATCTCTTCCCAATTTCCCCAAATCTGACTAACTGATAGATACTAACAAGTCTGCACTGGTTCTAGACGGCAGCAGGGTTAGCCAATGTTGACCCAAGGCTGGGACCAGGGCCACCTCAGAGGTGGTACAGCTCACAGGCACACGACAGCCGAGGCCCAGGCCTAGCGCCGCGGCCAGAGGGACTGCAGGCAGGAGGGGGCATTGTGCTCTATGCTGTCCCTGCTTTCTTCTTACTGTAAGTGTTATGTCATTTGAAAAAGATCACTGTAATGTGAAGTAGGAGTCTTTGGCAATGCATGTAAATAAAACCCTGTGGGGGGCCTTGGGCACACACACGGTACCATCTCAGGGCTGTAGCTGCAGAATCAGAACAGAGACGCATTTCCAGGTTATTTCCTGCTTTATTTGAATAAATCACCACGCAATGCAGATTGGGAGAAATCAGTGGCAGGATTTTGGGCTCCACAGGGAAAATCGCTGCTGGTTGTATTCGCAGTTCCCACAGCCTCAGATGACCGCCTCCTGTGCCCAGTCCAGTTCCACCCACTCACTCTGCAGTTGTCAGTGATGTCAATATAGATGCATTTCAGTTTATATCAGCACAGCAAGACGACAGAACTGTATTAAATCACCGATATCGACTTCCGAGGCGGGAGAGTCTCTCGTGAGCGAAGCACTGCCCTTTCTTCCAAGCAGAGGTGGGTAATTTAGGTCCAGAAAGTAAAAGTTCAGACTAGGAACTTTTAGATCAACCAACCAGGTGATTATAAAGAGTCACAGTCACAGAGTACGCATCTGGTTGGTTGAAACTAAATCCTGGTCTGGACTTTTACTCTCTGGACCTGGATTACCCACCTCTGCTTCCGAGGCGGGACAGCCTCTCGCGAGCGAAGCGCTGCCCTTTCTCTGCATTGAAATGGTGGCCAAGGGCTGTAGACTACAAATATCAGTGAGGATTCAAACCCGCTGCCCCCTAGTTGAGCTGCCATACCCCTTAGCTGATGGCCACAGGAGTTAAAATCACCTACATTTTGCTTAAATGGAAAAAGAGAGCAGGTAATGCTGATGGCTGTGCCCAGGCCGGGAAACCAATCGGCACTGATTGACACCCCTGGGGGTAAGGTCAAATTGAGGAGCTTGTGTTTTGTTGAGCACCCCCTCCCCCTCATTTCCAAACACCCTCCCATTACCCATCAAGGTACCATTAATTCATGAAAAGGGTTTTCAAAAGTAATACTGGAAAAACACACAAATTCATGCGGTATTACCTGAGCGACGGCTAACCCAACCATCAGTCAAACTTGTGTGCACAGGTACGGTAGTTAGACTTTTGGCTGAAAGCACCAGATTCTTCTGACAACACACGAGCCATCGTTCCAAAAATACGGCAAAATAGCCATAGATATGCGACAAACCCCCCCAAAAAATGCTTGCTGCTGCCCTCCTCCTGCGGCAGATATCCCAACGTGCTGCTGGCTTCCGGCTGCAGGCCCTGTGGAGGATCGGTGGTACTGTCTACTCAAACACACCCTCCCTTCAGGGAGACGGTAACATGCCCTTAGTTTCCTTCATCTGCCCGGGGGTGCTGTTCCCAAACTAGCTCATTCTGGCTTTGCTTAGTTAGCTCCAGTGCAATTTCGGTCATTCTGACTTTGTGGACAAAGCCGTTATCTGCGGTGAAGAAGTCGGTACACGGGTGATTACAGGGAACTGGACACTGCTTATGCAGTCGCATCAAAGAGCATCAGCCTGACAGCTGGAGGCTCTTAAGGTGACTGTCGATAAGGGAAAAAAAATTTTCCGTTTCGTCAAATGTTTCACACTTTAAATTCAAGTGCATAAATTTCAGACAATTGTTTGGCTTACATTTAGGTATTCAGTGTCATGGTGGGTCATCACTGCTAAGCTTCAAGAAAGATTCTGCCTTAAAAATGAAACTAAATGATCAATTAGGAAAACTCCAGACCATCATGGTATGTGCAGAATTGTTTTACATTTCAAAAGGAAACGTCTTATAATTAGGATCGCCTCTTCACAATGCTGTCTCCATAGCGACACAGCCTGACGTGGTTACCATGGAGTGGCATGAGCACAGCCGTGGGTCCATCCTATACCATTTTATTTTATTTTGACTCAGGCAGCAGTAGATGGTCCGACTCCTAGGACACACTATGTAACCCTGTGCGAGGTACATAAGTAGTAATAACTTTCCTGGTCTCTTACAAATAACACCTGGGTCCTTTTTTGGCCCCTATATGCAAGATCTGCCTGTATCCCAAAATACACCGCGAAACAGCTTTTATGTAGCCTAACCGCAAAACGGTTTCTGTCCCAATCTACCGACACCACAGTCACTGCTGAGATGTAAAAATGGGAATTGCCAGTGTAATGGGTGATCGCTGTGTGATAAGCAGCAGTGATCCTGAGGAACATTTCTATGTTCCTGGCGTTTAGTCATTTAATCAATATTCGAAGTTACAGCCTCCTGGAACGAGGCGGTGAGGAATTCTCCCAAACACACTGTTAATGGACCAACTTCGTCTGTTTGTATTGGCACTCTGCTATATTATTATTATTATCATCATCAATAATAACGACTTATTATAATCAATCCATCCATTTTCTGTAACAGCTTGTCCTATTCAGAGTTGCAGGGGGCAGAGCCTATCCCAGAGGCTACACGCACAGAGCAGGGAGCAGCCCAGGATGGGGCACCAACCCATCATATTTAATTGTTTAGCTAAGACTTACTGAGTCAGTTACAACCGAGTCCTTAAACACCCCCCTCAGACACGATGAAAAGCAGCGTGATGAAGCCAGCGGCCTCGGCACGCTCCGTCTGACGGCGGCAGCGGCGGCCACCAGGTTGCCTGATGGCTGACAAAGCTCACAGCCTTAAGCTCTGAGTGTTACAGCTGGGTATTTTAGAAAAGTACACCGAAGGTCTGAGGAAAAATCGCTTTGGCTTTCCAATTCATTTTTTTGCGATTATAATATTTGTTGATTTTATAAGAAGAGTAACAAATGCATTAAACAGAACAAGATCAAACAAAATGAGGCCGGTCATGACGGTACTATGGCAAAAGGAATAGGTGTGACTTCCAATGCATACGGAAAACAAAGACCTCAATCTGAGATACTGATGGCTTACAGGTTACTATGAAGAGCTCTCGAAAGACCCACCCAAGACTCCACTGCGGCCAGGCGGCCATTGTTTAGTTTTGCCGCGTTTTTTTTTTTTTTTAAACAATATTCAATAAAGTCCTGATCCGAAAAGACTCCAAGTCTCTCAATTAAACCAATGGGGAATAATAACTTTTTCAGCAGCAGTAAAGACCATGCATTTGTCACAGAGAGAGATTACATGAAGTGCCATCATTCAGTACACTAAAACAGGGGTCCAAGAGAGTCAATACAGGTGAATTAGACAGTAAACGGATCAGAGAAGTCGAGGAGTTTGTTCTGGGATTGTTCCGTCATTGCATATGGAGAGAGCGCCGTGGCACCTTGGAAAAGTCTACACAGCAGGACGTCAGAGGAGTTCATTTTATGACGCTCAGAGACGGGTTCATGGTGCAGCAGCTGGTGAGCCAGACATTTAGAAGCTAGATTTAAATTCACCGAGACGGTTTCCTAATTAGGATGGAAACCCAACCATCCCAGTTCTCTTTCCCAGACTGAAGCAACTGGTAAGGCTTTCATAGCATGTTCAGCAAGTAAATTAGTGACCAGTCCACTAGCGGTAGACTAACATAACTGGAAACGGGGTGATCATACTTACCGCAGTGAGCTCCATAAGCCCGCACGGCGGGTCTCAGCTGCAGGCGCGAAAGGAGGATCTGAAAATGCGGTCTGGATATGCTGGAATGTGCAAAGGCCTTTGTCATTACAGATAACCTTCAACACCAAGACCCACCTCGGCGGTGGAGACCTTTCAGGGTGATGTATATATCATCATTTTAGAGTGGGAATGGCCAGAACCCCCTTCAATCTAGGACACTGCAGAATGAGATCATTTATCCTGGGACATTCGCCCCTCCCAAGATGAATTTGGAGAAAAGGGACTGAGCATCAATGAAATATTTGGGGGCGGGGGGGCTTAATAAGTAACATACAGACTAGTAACCTAATAAGAAATTAAACTGAGGAGAGACATTCATCTTGGGGACAGAGATACTGTCATACACTGAACTTTGCAAGCCCTCCATCTTCTCAGATCTACAGCTACCTTTTACAAAAGATTTGTGTAGCTGTCATGGCCAATCTTGGAAAGTGAAGCGTGCATTTTAACTCCTAAATAGGTAAAGGAGTCACTCACTGGAATAAATGACAATGGGGAAACACACAGGAGCATTAAAGTGGACTTTGACCAATTAATTTTGTATCATTTAGAATCTTCAGATAGTTGCCGCACGTGGGGAATGTGCGATCAGAGGTGAAGCTGAATGGCATCAGCTTACAGGGAGATATGGTGGCAGGAATCCTGGACGAGAACTGGAGAGATGAACAGAGGGGGAGAACAGCGATGGCCTTGCCTAGGTCCTCTACGCAGCGCCAAAGTGTCAGACACACAGGCCAGTGAGTACTGAGCCTAAGCGGGAACAGAATACGGTTTTAACCATAGAGAAATTTTGATCCAAATCCGAAGTGATCAAACACTGACCACAGATATTCCCCATCCGAGGTGAACGAATGCCTTTTCAGCACCGAGTGAGATCGTTACTAAGGAGCCGGAAATTTCGACTTCAGACATTGCACTAGCTAGCACCCCCAGCAGCGCCGATTTGGAGATTCTTTAGCGGGACTGGGGCGAGACGCAGAAATACCCACACCGTGCAATACCTGGCATTTCGGCACAAAGTTCTTTGTGTGTGTTTTTAATTACAGCACCTCATTAAGCAATAACTCGAACACTGAGCATTATATCAACAACTCGCAAATATGGCCATGACGGAATCTCCAAACCCCGGCTGCAGATTATCCCAAAAGCTCCTACCTGATGTTATCGCGCTCCTCCAACAGGCACTGACTCACCTCAGTCGACCGACCCTGCGTTGGAAAATAAATCCACAACAGACATGTCAGACAGCCCGTGTCCCCTGCATTTCCCTACTCCTGATGTAATTAAATCTGCACTGTCCACTTCCATATACACACTAATCTGGATTTATCGGATGACAGGTGAACACAGCTGCAGAACATTAACATGAAAGTGTCCAGGAATAGTGACCAGGTTAACTGGAGGGCAGTATTTATGCTTCTCAGTGGAAAGAGGGATCAAATGTCAGATTGCAATCACATGGCAGTGGGTAATCACACGTGATTATTCAGACTTACCCCCCCCCGTCACACTGCCCTCTCCCACTGACACAAAGATACCGGATAATAGTTGTTTGAGGAATGTAGATGTGGAGCAGTGAACGAGCCAGGCCTGCAGGCTCTCAGTAAAAACGTTCTGGTACCTGCTCACAGATAAATTTAGACCCTGGGTGCAGTTCTCCAGCACTGCACTGCACTGCACTGTACTGTACTGCACTGCAACAGTCCGTATCGGCCCCTGGAGACAGATCATTCAGCTCCATTAGCCTGAAGAAGCCTTCAAGCCCCACTTAAGCACAGCTGGCAAGGGGCTCTTGGCAGAGCAGCCACCGTTTTCTGCAAAACATCCAATAATGTCACTATTGGCTCTCTGTCAAACCCTGACCTCGCCAAACCCTTCGTTTCATATTTGCCACCTATGGGTGGCTTTGCGCTCCCAGCCCGGCCTCACTGTGACAAGGAGCAGCCAGCGGCGGCCTCTCGCTCTCCCAGCTTGGCCGTGTCTCCTCATTCACTTTATTTTTACTGTATCACTCTTTTTCGGCCAAGTTCCTCACTGACTTATACCCTCCTCCCCCAGCTTTTAATTCAATTAGGGCAATAATTTGTTAAATGAAATCTGCACAGAGGCTGCTACAGCCACAGGTCGCGGTCTCGTGCTTAAATCCAGGGCACCTAACTCGCTGTTGCTGCACGCCCCTGAACAGGACGCGTGTCTAAAGGCGTTTAAACGTAAAAGCGTTGGTGACGTTTATGAGGAACCCAAGAGCGAGCAGTAATTACCATAAAACGTCACCAAGCGCAGTCTTTAAAATGTTGTCAGTTTGTCGTCATTTAATATATAAAAACACAAGACTGAACATCCAGTAATGTCTCGTTAATATGTTTTAACTTTAACATAATTGGGCTATGCAAACGGAGAAAAAATGCGAAGCCCAGAAACCGGCGTCTGTCCGCCTTCGGTGATACTGCTGCCACCGCTGCCCGGTGACTGACCTCCACCGGGGGGGGGGGGGGGATGTATTTCTAAATCAGTGCGTTGGTCACTCAAAGTTATTAAACAGCAAGGACAGCGTGACACCACGGCGGGCGGACATACCGGCGCTCACACCCCCAGCAGCAAGCGATCAGAAGACAAAGCGGCGGCCGGAGCCCGGAGGAGCGGCAACAAGGCGGCTTATTACCGCCGGCGCTCCGGCGCGATCTGCGGCACCGCTGAGGCAGGACGGGGAAGGGCATCGCCACACTATACCGCTGTTACAGTTTTATTACCGAATGTTACAGTTTCTCAAATAATTGAATAATACCCGCGAGAGATATATTGGTATTTCCCCAAGTGATAAAGGCGTGGATTAAGCGCCCCTTCAGCGCAACACCGCCTTACACCGCCCCCGCCTTACAATAGCCGAGATAACATTTTTATATAATACTGTTTCCGAGCACTCGTTACGAAATTTTTATGTAGTTTACCTGAATGAAATCTCTGCGAGAAAATACATTGATTTTAATTACAGAGAACATATTATGCAGATAATTAAAAAGGTACACTTTCTGATTAAGGTCAAGGTGCTTGCAGTTTCCTCTCCTGGCGGAGCTGAATGACTTATTCCGGCGGCTTCAGACAGCATCCGAAACAATTAATGCCTTGAACACTGATGAATACAAGCAATGAAGAGGGAATATGCAAAAATATGTTACTAGCCTGTAATTAAGGTGATGGTTAGTTTTCCGATAACCTATATTCAGGCATAACTTACCGTAATGCAGGTACCAGCATTAACACAGAGAACAATATTAAAATTTTAAATACTATATTTATAAGGTGAGAACATTTCTGCATTTATTTTTACGGTATTGATTGCATATGCAAAACCATCATTCATTTCAAACCCTTAAATTGGACAGCTTCGACTTAAATACAAAATCAACATCAAATTTCCTGAACCGTTTTAATTATTCCATTTTTCGCTATTTTCAATGAATGGAAAAGTATAAGAAATGTTCCTGATGGGTTTTTTAATTACGAAATGAAACGAACACAGCGCCGCGGTACGATGGAGGTCCAGCCCGCGGCGGACTCTCTCCGCACCGCCGGCTATGGCTACAGCAAGCCGCATTGCTTTGCGTTAGTATAAGGCTTACTCGGCTTACATTAAATCTTACTAGTAAAAATAATAAATACAATTTTTTAATAGTAAGAATATGAATTCGAGATAACGCAATTCTTACTAGCAAGTGATTATTTTCACTAGTAAGAATTGTATTTTACTAGTAAGAATTCATATTATAGAGCTCTATAATTCAGTTTTTACTAGTCAAATATTGCCACTGACTTCCACTGTATTTTTGCCTCACATATCCTAAATTCAATTTTCTTTAGTAAAATGTCCTATTGTAGAGCGCTATAATTCGATGCAAGACTCCTATCGTAGGTATCTGTATTTACATTTTGAGTAGTAAGAATTCCAGGCCTTCATATCCATAGTTTTTACTGGTAAGAATTTCGTTAGATTCCTACAGTTACGTTGTAGAGATCTGAAATTCACATATCCAAAAATTGCACTTTTACTAGTAAGAATGTTGTTGTTGTTGTTGTTGTTGTTGTTGTTGTTGTTGTTATCTTTACTAGTAAGGATTAAGTTATGAGCTTTAGACTAATGAACAACACTGGTTGCCACGCAGGAGCTCCTTACGAACCCAAACAGGTTTCGGTCAGCGCGTCGTTCGGACCACGTGACGCAACAGCCGCGGTTCCGGCACGGCCGGACGGACGGAAACAAATTACTGCAATTTCAAAAGAAATGTATATTTTTAAAGCTATTTTTTTCTGACCCATATGGTAATAATGGAAAACAAGAAGCTTAGCCCGCGTTCGGAGGGAGGCGGTTAGTGTTTATGCACCCGTTTCATTTCGGCAGTAGGATGGTATTTTACCTCGCACTGCTGATCCGGATTGATTCAGGGCTGGGAGAAAGATTCACACCTGCAACGTCCTATCAGAAAGTAGAATTAATGAATTGTCACATGACTGGGAGATTTTAAATGATCTTCAATTAAATTATAAAATTCCTAATGGTATGTCACAGAATAAGGTTTATCAGTGTTGCCCTTTGCTCTGTCCTTCCTGCTTTGGGGCTGTCTCAGAGGTGCCTCAACAAACCTTGATTAATAAAGATTTTGCCACTGGGATCGTTCCATATTGGAAACTAAAATGCTGCATCCCATTTTGAACCAATACTGAACGTGATTTGTCTCGTATTCTTGTGAAATACAATTTAATTAGGACTGACCCCCCCCCACTCACTACCACCATAGAAAATAGTAGGGCCCTCCTCACCTTGTTAATGCCCCCGGCACAGTTCTCTCTGTGGATGCCTTTAAACGAGGATTTGCACAGCCTACACTTGCGGCCCAGCCGAAGGCAGCTGTCCCACCATGAGCCAGTGAAAGTCCTGCATGGGGGAGGGTGGTACAGTGCGGGCTCTGGGCTCACTCTTCGGGACGGTGGTGCGAGGCACCTTCTGTCACCCACACCTGTGCCTGCGAACCTTCAGTCTGTGTCAGGGTCTGTACCTGTCCAGGGCAGCCTCCATGTCTCCTCCCCGTTGGGCCAGCAGGTGCTGCTGGCCATCCTCTTCCCTCCTCAGTTTGTGCTAGACCCTTGTGTTTTTTCCCTGCTCTCTGCACTGCTGCATGGCTCAGGTGGTTGAGCCCTCCAGTCATGGGTTCGAGGCTGGCTGCAAACCAACTTCCTCTGTTTAATTTCTTATTTGGTTTTCTGTTCCCCAATGTTTTGTTAAGTTTTCTATCTTGCTTTTCCTGTCCCTTTCTTTGCCCTGTTTGTGTCCTGTTTGATTCTGCTTTTGTTTATATTTGTCCTCAGTCTTTCCTAGCTTAGTCAGACCTCTGGCAGGAGAGAGCAGGGTTTGTGCTAGTTAATTGTAATCCACCCCACCTGTTTCCTGTTAACTCGTGTTCCCTTTTTATTGGATGATTTCATTATGAATTACACCTGTCCTTTGCTTGCCCTGATTCCTTGTCTGTATGTAAGTCCTTACTCTCCCTCACTTTGTTAGTCAGTCATTGTATTGGCCCCTGCTTGTTATTTTGGCACCTAACCCTATTCCCATTATCTCTTAGTTCCTTTATGTGATTAGTTAATGGTCTTAAGTTTAGTCGGTTTTCCAGTTTGACCCCTCGTGGTCCTGATGTTTTGGTGCTTTTCCCTGTGTGCTCTGTGTTGTCTGGGAGCCGCTATGGGGATCGTCACCTGTTTCCCCACCTGCCCCGGCTCTGTGACAGACTGTGAGTTGGCAGGCGAGAGAATCATAAATATCTTGTCATCATCACTCTGGATTAATCGTCTGGCGCCTTCAGTTATTTTATAATTGGACAATTTGCCTTAATACAGTGGAAACCTATTCATTGTTCCTTTATTTCAAAGGTACTGTAGTGTATAAAGAACTACAATTAAGAATGACAATAAAGAACCAAATCTTAACCGGAAGGTTATGGGTTCACGTCCGTCAGTATTAGTATAAGCACATTAATAAGCTTCAGAGATTTTTGTGAGCGATCCCCACCTTTAAGATTAAGTAAGATCTCCTCCTACTGGCAATGTACAGCTCAGGGGTGCTGGTCTGAGGCCCAGCTGAGGTGTGGCCCTTTCAAGCCTCGGGTCTGACCTCACTTAATAGTGTCTGATGAGCCACTAAAAATGCGATGATGTAATGTTGCAATGTTGCCTACAAGCATCACTGTCCCAGACGTGAATACAACATTAATTCACAGGAAGCGTACAGAGCAGTGTAAAAGACATTTTCAAAATTTAGATTTTATTCCTCTATGCAAAAAAGATGTGTACTTTTCCATGGTAATGAAAGCATTTCATTTCTAATTATTTCTAGCTGATCTGTCAGTTAGAGTGACAGTGCCTCATGAACTGGGGTCCTTCTGCGTACCGTGCGTGTGGGAGGGAGCTCAGCTAGCGGACGTCGCTGCCCTGAGCCGCGTGACCGCAGATCTGCGCCT
>JAAGVU020000045.1:16478437-16489826 GCA_011763525.2 Mormyrus iriodes
TTTATTAACTTCATCCTGTATGGGTATTAGAGCTTGAGAGCATGAGAGGATGCACACACACACTCACACAGACACACACACACACACACATACACACACACACTCACACAGACACACACACACACACACACTCACACACACACACACACACACTCACACACACACACACTCACACAGACACACACATACACACACACACACACATACACAGACACAGACACACATACACACATTCACACACACACAGACATACACAGACACACACACCCGTGTGTAGATATTGCAGATGACTAATAAAACACTTAAGCCATGAGAAATAACTTCTCCTCCCGCTGGATTCATGGCGGTGGCATTTCCGCCGTGCCGGCTCACTTGTCTCTCCTGCCAGCCTCAGAGCGCCAGCAGCCGGCCGCTGAGCAAACAGGTTTTCATCCTGTGTTGTTATATCATATCCTATTGACTTAACCCAAAGCCTCCTCTCCAAACCCACTTATAACGCCAGCAGTGACCTTAAGATGGCAATAAATAAATGGCAGTCTGCACTGCAGCTGCTGTAAGACACCCCCAAAGCCGCGGCTGGCGAAGGTCTTCCGTGGCGACTAAATCCAAACAATAATCAATGGCAACAATGCTGGAGACTGAACTGGAATTGCTTCCAATCCAGAAGCACGGGGGTACTGGGGAGTGTGACTTTCAATCCCACAAACACCAAGAAAAAGCAGCCCCGTGGTGGTGAATTTGGGTGCATCATCAGCGGGCCTTCCTATTGGACGACGCCTACATCCTTAATGCTGATTGGTTCCCAGCCTTCAGCCACATTAAAGAGGCCAGATGCTCTTTCTTTCAGCCACAATCAGGGAACCTCTAAATACTGAAGGCTCCAGCAAAACCCGAATCGTACATTATTGATACTGCACAGTCAGACCAGGAAAAATTATCATTTCAGTTTCTTGAATGTACACTTACCTCGATGACCTGTAATACTGCTGGCTGGCAGCAGATCCTAAGCCGTCATTAGTGACATGAAAGTTCACATGAAGGTGATTCACCTTTATAATTAGCCATATTGTTTTTTAGACGAGGGTTTCGGTGAAAATAGAAATGACAAGAACTTCGATTACATACAGTTATGGCCAAAAATATTGGCACCCCTGCATTTATGGCAGAAAATGCACTATTTCTCCCAGAAAATTGTTGCAATTACAAATGCTTTTGCATTGTCATGTTTATTTCTTTTGTTGGCACTGGAAGAACACAGAAAAGCAGGGGAAATATAACAAATCTGAGACATTCCACACAAAACGTCAAAAATGGCCTGGACAAAATTATTGGCACCTTATCAGAATTGTAGGAAATAATTGTATTTCAAGCATGTGATGCTCCTTTAATTGGTAATTGACCTCACCTGTAGCAATTAACAGGTGCTGGCAATATGGAAATTCCCACTTGCAACCAGTTAAAATGGAGAAATGTCGACTCAATCTTGTTTTTGAGTGTCCCACACTGAGCATGGAGAGAAGAAAGAAGAGCAAAGAACTGTCTGAGGATTTGAGAACCAAAACTATAGAAAAGACGGACAATCCCAAGGCTGCCAGTTCATCTGCAGAGATCTTAATGTTCCTGTGTCCACTGTGTGAACATTGTAAAGAAGTTTACAGCCCATGGCAGTGTAGCTAATCTCTCTGGACGCGGACGAAAGAGAAATATTGATGAAACGCTACAACGTAGAATTGTTTGAATGGTAGATAAAGAACCTCGATCAAGTTCCGAACAAATTCAAACAGATCTGCAGTCACAGGGTACGACAGTGTCAGCTCTCACTATCTGTCGCCATCTGAATGAAAAGGGACGCTATGGCAGGAGACCCAGGAGGACCCCACTGCTGACACAGAAACATAAGATTGGAGTTTGCTAAAGCTTACCTACGGGAGCCACAATCCTTCTGGGAGAATGTCCCCTGGACAGATGAGACAGAAATAGAGCTTTTCGGTAAGGCACATCATTCTACTGTTTACTGAAAACAAAAAGAAGCCTTCAAAGAAAAGAACATGGTCCCTACAGTCGAACATGGAGGAGGTTCACTGATGCTTTGGGGTTGCTTTGCTGCTCCAGGCACTGGCAGTCTTGACTGTTTGCATGGTATTATGAAATCTGAAGACTACCAAATAATCCTGGGGCGCAATGTAGGGCCCAGTGTTTAAAAGCTGGAGGTCATGGGTCCTACAGCAGGACAATGATCCAAAGCATACTTCAAAAAGCACCCAGAAATGGGGTTAAGAGAGTTCTGAAGTGGCCAGCAGTGAGTCCAGATCTGCCTCCCATAGAGCACCTGTGGAGAGATCTAAGAACAGCCGTTGGGAGAAGGAACCCTTCAGATCTGAGAGACCTGGAGCAGCTGGCAAAGGGAGACTGGTCCAAAATTCCAGTAGAGAGATGTAAAAGCCTCACTGATTGTTACAGAAAGTGGCTGAAATCAGTTATTTCTTCCAAAGGACGAGCTACCAAGTATCAAGCTGAGGGTGCCAATAATTGTCCGGGCCATTTTTGACATTTTTTGTGAAATTTCTCAGATTAGTTTTTTTCTCTCTGCTTTTCTGTGTTCTTCCAGTGATAACAAAAGAAATAAATGTGCATTACCAAAGCATTTCTACTTGCAACAATTTTCTGGGAGTAATGGTGCGTTTTCTGACATAAATGCAGGGGTGCCAATATTTTTGGCCACGACTGTACCTAGGCAGAAATTAGACAGGGATTCTGCTGGCAGCAAGTTCCAGGTGATTCTGCGTGCTCGCCGCCTGCCTGCCGGCTCGGAGGACGAATGGAAGCCCGTCTCACAGAGCAAGGTCACTGAGCGGTGAAGCGGCGGGGGGGCGGGGTAACAAAATTGCCACAAATTTCACTGCAGGAAAGATGTGGGGGACATCCAAAAGTCAGAAAGCAGCCCCCCCCCCCAGCAAGCAGCGTGTGTTGGGAAGCTGCATGACTCACCAGGCACAACAAACAAATCAAATTAGAGCAAGGGAAGGGGGAGACCGTTACCTAGGCAACCAGCGGGGCTTCTTGGAGATGGTCAGGGAAGAGGTATTTAAATAACATTTATGAAAAGTTACTGGGCAGCTTTCTGTGGGTGGCTGGGAGCACACCCTCGCCCCTCGCTCTGGCTCTGCTTCCGGAACCTTCTTGCTCTTAAGTCCTTGTAAAGAGGTTCTCCTGCCCTCATCTGTGATGCTACCGAGCTGTCCTTTTGTTGTCAGACTATCATGCCGCATCGCTGAACTGTTTAATTAACATTAACTTTAACATTATCATACCCGCCTGTGACTACATGTTCCAGGTGACCTCGCTTCCGGCATGCAGAACAACTGACAGACAGGTTTATACATTTATACATTTTACTTACACGTTGGGTTTAAGGACACAGTTATGCCCCGATTTCAGTGGCTCAGCCCTGCTGCATTTCCCACCATACCTTAAAGACACCTGAACAGAAGCCTTTCCGGATATTTCTGGAATAATACTATAGAAAGGTATTCTGACTGCTGCCCTGCTTTGGAGCAACACTGCAGTGAAGGGAGGCCCTGCACATATCGGGAGATGTAACTATACCTGAGGGGAGCTGAGTAGATCATCACACACCAGGCAGATACCAGGCAAGAGGATTAAAAGGCTCCCTGGGGCCCTGTCGGCCAGCGTGTCTGAGCTCCACGTCACACCAAACATGGGAAATTAGTGTGTCTGATTCTCGGGTCCGGAAGTTATGGCCCTTAGAGGTAGCGCTCTGCGTTCACCCCCCCGCCCGCTTGGCCCTCCCTACACGCCAACAGCTGCATATGCAGACCAAACATAAGCAGGCCGACACTCAGCACTATGAGCAGACAAGCCAATTCCAGATAACAAGCTAAGCACACTGGGTCAGGCATATCAAAGCAGTTAAAATCACAGAACAATTCTATTTTTGACTTTTTTTTATTCATTATTGCATTTCTTTCTAAGAATGAACAGAGTAGAATCCAGGATCACTGTAAGCCTTTATTGTTCATCACCGTATAGCTTGTACCTGGACTTAAAAATCAAAGGGGTGTTTTTGGTTTGATCTGCCCAACATTTACCATCTAATTCCTCTAATATCTAACACAAATCTGAAATAAAATAATGCAGCACTGCTTTTTAGAATATTAAGAAATGTCAATCATTTGAACACCTGTTTTTAATAGAATATATTATAGCAGTGTATTCACTTCATAGGTTTATTTGCTGATAAATCATGTTTCCAAGTTTTTACTAAATATTTTCGAAGAAAAAGTTTTTAATACCACAGAATAATTTTCAGAATTTCACCGTGTTACCGCAATATTACTGAATGAATGAACTCTAAAATGCTGCCATAGTGAGAGATTAATATTAAATAACTCAAGGAGCCCAATTCGTCTTCTGAACATAAAACCAGAACAAAAACAAATGGGCTGATGTAGAGCCACACGTCATACAGTGACAGCCAGCATGAGCTACTGCTAACCAGCGCTATTGCTAGTTAGCCTTACCTTTCCGTAAAAGGTTCTGATGCTTAGTTATGTACCAGTAATTCTCTAACACAAAAGCCTAACATCTCTCTCTTAGGAAGTGCTGAAATATCTTTATGAGGCAAAACATTTACATTTACAGTTTGTAAATTTATTTTTGTTGCTGTTCTCATTCTTTGCTTTTTTACCTTGAGAACAAAATCTTCATTTTTGTGTCTTTAATTGCTCACACTAAAGGGGAAAAACACCAGCACAGGGAGCAGACAGAACTCTGCCAATTAGAGAAATACATGCAGAACAATTAAGCATTTATTCTAACATCTGACAATTAGATTAAAATGACAATAGTAATTAATTAGAAGCTTAAAGACCGTGTTCCATTTTTAGAAATTGTGAGATTTCCAATTATCATACCAGCAGCTCTCACTCGATAGAACCATCTGACAAAAGCCCTGGTTCGTAAGCAGATTAACCCTGGACTGTCATGTGTGTGTGTGTGTGTGTGTCTGTGTCTGTTTGCGTGTGTGTGTCTGTGCGTGTGTCTGTGTGCACGTGTGTGTTTGTGTGCATGTGTGTGACTGCCGGCAGCATCTGCTAGTGGCATTCTCCCTCACAGAAGGCCGAGGCCCCCAGGCTCTGTGAAGTGTTAGAGAAAACTCAATTAGCTGCACTTAATAGAGACCAGATCAACCTATCGATCGTCCTCCATGCCAATCAGCATTAGAGGGCCTGTTGAGCTAGTCATTAGTGGTTTGAATCAGACATAAAAAGAATGCGCCATGAAACAGAGAGAGAGACAGGCGCTGTCCGCCAGAGAAGGGTTAATCTCTCAGGAGCCGCCTTTCTGAGGCCTGATCCAAAGCGAACGTGAGCTTACCTGACACACTAATGCAGAAGCAAACCAGAGATTATTACAAGAGTAAGAGTTTATTTTTGTGTCGAAACAGCCGCTTCAAAGATCTGGACAGACTAACTGAGAAACGGGCCTCGTAATTCCCCTGGCCTCCGCCACAGCGTAGCCCCCCCCACGCCGGCAAGTCCTAAACCTCGGTGCAGGGGGCACCACACTACAGAGGGCTACACAAATTAACGATCGAAGGGAGATTCGATCCAGCCCAAAAGAAGCATGTCCCAGCGGCACCCTCTCACAGACGGGTGTCTAGCAGTGTATTTATTATAGTAATAAGCTCCGCTTACAACAGCTTGTTAGGGGTAGAAAATGCTGCACTTATTTTGGCCACTATCTACAGCTGCATCTCTGAATTGTCCTGACCCAAAAAGTGACTCCTATTATGGACGAGAGTCATTGGGGTTGGGGGGAGGCAGGGGAGGGGATATGGGTGTGAGCAGGATGCTAATGTATACTCACGCAGACACATGCGTGCGTGTGCGCCTGTGTGTCTGTGTGTGTGTGTGTGTGTGTGTGTGTGTGTGTGTGTGTGTGTGTGCTGTTTTGTAATTTGCGTCATTGATGTGGAAGGGGGAAGAACAGGTGGCAGCGATGCCACGGCCGACTGGGGACTGGGTATATGGATGCTGATCAGGGCACCTTATCCGCTGTGTGGGTGGGGGCTGCTTACCCGCCGTGTGGGTGGAGGTGCACCTGAAATGCCACAAACCCAAAACGTCTGCAAGTCGTGAACATAAGCAGAACACTTCCCAGCTTCTTACCAGCAGACGCCACTAAAAGTGATTTAAATCGAGTAGAAAAGGTTACGCTTCTCTCTTCCACGTTAGTGACTTATTCCCCCAATGATAGCTGGTATAAAAATAGCGTCACCTTTTCTGGGCTCCTTAATTATGCAATGAAGCCTGATTCTAGAGGGCATGTAATTCAGCTTCTGGGCTTTTTTATGTTTCGAGTAAAACAGAGCACGGTCCTCATTAAGTGCTCGCAGGGCTGTACCGCGGCAGACAGCCCAAAGGAGTTTAACTGGACTTCAGTATCATACGGTCTGCTTCTGCGAGTCTGCTCTGTGACGGACACAGGTAAATGCGGGCCGAACGGTCCACCGGCCCCCCCCTCATGCGGTCTGCTTCTGCGAGTCTGCTCTGTGACGGGCACAGGTAAACGCGGGCCGAACAATCCACCGGCCCCCCCCCATGCGGTCTGCTTCTGCGAGTCTGCTCTGTGACGGGCACAGGTAAATGCGGGCCGAACGGTCCACCGGCCCCCCCATCATGCCGGTTCTGCTTCGCACTCCCCTGGCGCCCCTTCAGTGCCCCCCCTCTCCTTACAGTGTCAGGTCTCCACGCCTGGAGATCCTCACTTAAAGGTCCGCTTCTTCTCCCCCAGTGCTTCCTCATTTTTCCAGCTTAAAATTGCATTAAGCTAATTTCTTTTGCACTTATCCGTATATTAATGTTATATATCATGTGTTTACGCAGTAACACTACTCAGTGCTCTTATGACTGACTCATTTTACAGTTTTTCTGTTGCATTTTAAAAGAGCTGTTTTCTGCAAACTGACATGCCTACATGCTTTTTTTGTACAGAGCAGGCTGGCTTTCTCCCTCCCCCGCCCTCCCCGCTCTGCTCATCGGAGGCGTTGATGCTCCAACAGCACCCCCCCCCCCCCGCAAGCTGACAGCAGGCACCCTCAGCGCCACACTGATGCCATGCGTCTAATTAAATCGATTAATTTGTTATAAATGTACCCAAATAATTATCCCATATTCCACACAAGGGACTGGGCAAGAATTTTTTAAACATCTGGCTTCAATTTCATTATTGCATTGTATTCAATGAAATATTGTTTAAAATCGACAGCACAGCACAGTTTTGACTTGTATATTAGCAGCTAAATTAAGCCTTTCCGCGCTGAAGTGTGAACCGTCTGCGAGTGAGCAAATTCCCTGCCTGGCAGAAGAGTTTTTTGAAACAACATCGCAAAGCACGAGACCTAGCAATATTCCTCCAAATCTGCATCGGTCTTTAACGCCGTCTGGGATACTGTCATCATCATTATTGCTAAATTAAAGTTTTTATGAATCGACTAATGTGAATGACAATTACAGAGTGGGAGGCAGACTGCGTTGCACTTGCTTGTGACACTGTGGTCTGGTCCCTTAGAGGGGAGGGCCTTGGAGGTAGGTGATGGGCCCTCCATCATTCTGCCACCCTTGGATATCTTTTCAAAACGCTGAGAATAGCCTACTATAGGTTCTGAAAAAACGATGATGCAAAAATGGATACTTTGGGCGTGAATGGAAATACACCGGGGAAATTCATGCATATAATCATTCACTGAACCCAAGAAGTAAAATATAAAGTAAGAATGAAATGCAGTCACAGCTGCTGTGGAGTCGGCCGTTTGTGTCGTCCGGACCAGCCCAGCGGGCTCGGGGTGAGCGGTGGTCCCGCCTGGGGCAGCTCTTCTGCACAGCCTGAGAGGTGAGCCTGGCGGAAAAGGGGGAGGGAGCCATTTACAGGCTCCACATCAGCCAGACGCTCCTGAGAAACCCCACCGCCCGTTTCCATGGCATCTGGTGTGCAGATCCGAGACTGTCGATTCTCGGTCCAACAGGGGTGGTGTGGTGGTGGTGGGGGGGGGGTTCATGCCAGTTTTCTCATTAGAAATTAATTTCTCGTGAGAGGTGATTAATGCGTGCGGGTGGTGGGTCAAACTCTCCCCAAATTGACCCCTGATGGATCATTTTCTGCCCCTTATTAAACTCTAGCATGCACGCCCCCCCTGCAGCTGTTTCCAGTTTAGCAAAGAATTTGCTGGCCTCCCAAAAATAAATAAAAGTGAGTCTCCTGCAAATGGGTTTAACTGAAATAAAAAGGCAGCGCGGTTGAGGATCACTTTCCCGCCAAATGTTCACTGTAAGCATAAGCACCCCCTTGCCCCGCCCCCCAAGCGGCAGGTTGGTGGCTTGGACCCCACACTTGACAGTATCCCATCTGAGGGCACCACTAATGCGCGCCGAATTCAGAATCACGTGGACTTGGTGGGTCCCAGGAGAGCGCTCCCTGCTGTTGCGTAATTGCATCTTTATACCGCCCACGATGTCCAAACCAACAAACTTCTGCAGGCTGAACAACAGGCATGATCTAAAAAAAGGCAGCAGAAAGGATTTCAGCCACATCAACACGCCTAGGAAAACGAGCTAAATTTGTAGAAAAACGTTATAATCCAAAGCATCCACTCCTCAATTGGATGATGCTCACAGCTTAAGTGTTGCATTTGTACTGTGCAGCTTATGAGAGTATGACCTTCTTAAATGTCATTGGTAACAGGCTGAAAAATAAATCGGTAAACCTGAGCAGGGACCTGCTGTCGCTGATTTCCGGGCACCGCAGATGGCGGTGAGTCTGACGCCGCGGACGGCTTCCAGGCGATCCGAACCTACCCGAAACGGTAACCTGTGCACAGTCTGACGTTTCTTGTGTGATTCTGCCTGAGTTTCAAAGTCTTGAAATGTTCTGGACTGCATCACGAATAGCCATCTTGTTTAACAACACAGGCAGGCAGCGGCCTCCATCGTAGGGTAACTCTGGGGACGGGGGACACTGCTGAATATCACTGTACAGATACAGACAGGTCCCCATATATCACCCCCCCATAGCTGTACGTGTGTGGGGTGTCAATGGGGAAAATCAAATCAAATCCAGCAGTAGATTTTGACCCAAGTCAAAAGCCAGTCACACACACTGATTCATCAACACGGAGCTTCCCTGCGAAATCAAATCTGCCACGAGAATGAGTTCCTAATTTATTTCCTTTGTGGTGACACAGCTCTGCCCCCAGCACTGGCTCCGGCCAGGTACTAACGGCTCAATCTGTCCCGTCGGCAGAACACTGGGGGCACATCGCCGGTGGAAGAAATATGTGTGAGAAGGAGACAACCGCAGCTTTAATGAAGAATGAGCACTGTATCTTAAAGGGACGGGAGCCTCAAGTGAGCTCAGTTTAAAGGGGTGGCGAAATGGAGGGCTGTATTTAAAGGGGTGGCGAAATGGAGGGCTGTATTTAAAGGGGTGGCGAAATGGAGGGCTGTATTTAAAGGGGTGGCGAAATGGAGGGCTATATTTAAAGGGATGAAGTGGACAGTGACTGCACATAGAGGAAGGTGAAGAGCCTATAGAAGGGCCGTAAGTGCTGAGACTTTCAGCTGGCTAGAGAGAGCTGCACCCCCGGATGCACATCCCTGCTCCCTGAGTCTTGTAAGTGTTTAAAGAACACATAATAATTAGTGTCTGTTTCCCACCTGAGTTAGCAGCCGAGGGTGCCGTTTCCTTCTGGCGCTGGCAGGGCTCCCGTTAGGCCCAGCAGCATCTCCTCCCAGGCTCATGTCACAGACGAACAGCCAGTCCAAAAATCCCTGACAGACAAACACTTATTGCCGCATTTTGGATCAAACGCGTTACTCTGCCCCGCTAGTTATTTTCTTTTTCACAGGCAGGTGTGAATTTCTCGCCTCCTCTCGCTTCTGCTCAGCTCGGAAACGTGATGTGGGAATTGAAAGAGGCCGGCGTCTTGGTGGTGCTGACTGCCGCCCGGCTGGGAAAGACGCCTCCCGTGCTGCACTGGATGCGAAGGCAGGGCTAGTGTCAAATGGAGCAGAGAGGCGCTCTGAGACGCCTTCAGGGCATCTGCTCTGGTTCTCCCTGGTTCTCTGTGGTTCTCCCTGGTTCTCTGTGGTTCTCCCTGGTTCTGGAGTGACCACTCCTCCAATGACTTCAGGCTAAATAACTCCCACTCAGGGGGGGCAAGTGGCAGGTTACTGGCTCTGTCTGCAGGTTAACATTTAAAATGTATTATAAATAAAGAAAGCATGATGACTAATTAAAGAAATCAAATAAAATGATAAAACAATAAAATAAGCCCATCGTATAATGAATGTGGGCATAACACTTGTGACCAATCTATTACTACAATCCAATTAGTAATCAGATCAGAATGCTAAACTTAACAGACCTTTAATTATGGTGGAACTGTATTTGTCCTGCTGCATTAGTGACAGCGACGGCGTCTGACGCAGGTGCTGCATTTGGCAGGTGCCAGGAGCTCGTCATACCCACAGCGGCACCCTGCTGCACTGCTGGAAGATGTGGAGATGCTCAGGGATTCACAACAATCAAAACACAAGGAAGTTGACGCTGCGGCCGATTCAATGAGAATCATTGCTTGGAATCTGCTCTGCCACTGGCCAGCAGGGGGCAGTAGAGCAATAATGCCGACGTAAAGGAACACACTGAGTTCATAGGGGTCTATTAATGCAGCTTCTGTTTGTGTTTATGAACAGTGGATCTATTAGTATTGCATTGTATCTCTGGGGTAACATTTCCCCAAGCCTCCAATGCGCAATGAGCTCCAGCCATTTGCTCTTCCTCTGTCGCGCCAATATTTTTACTGTCGGTGAAAACTTTCAGACAAGCAAAGAGGTTTTGGAAGCACCTACAACTCTCGCCAGCACCACGTACTGACTCACTGAGCAAAGCCATTTTCTCTCTTACTTTGAGAACATGGCTAAACGATGAACAGTGCAGGAAAGTTCAGAGCTCATTTTAACTTCCACACTAGGAATGACGAGTTTGGCCTGTTTTCTGTTTATTTGGCTTTTTGTTCCAAAGCCATGCATGCCTATAATGCCTGTGGCTGACCTTCCAATGAGCAGCATTCTCTCTTCCCTGTGGCTGATTCACTCTCCAATGAGCAGCCTTCTCTCCTGCCCTGTGGCTGACTCACTCTCCAATGAGCAGCCTTCTCTCCTGCCCTGTGGCTGATTCAGCCTCCAATGAGCAGCCTTCTCTCCTGCCCTGTGGCTGACTCACTCTCCAATGAGCAGCCTTCTCTCCTGCCCTGTGGCTGACTCACTCTCCAATGAGCAGCCTTCTCTCCTGCTCTGTGGCTGATTCAGCC
>JAAGVU020000045.1:16516312-16528329 GCA_011763525.2 Mormyrus iriodes
GTGTGGAAGGGGAAGCTGGGCAGGTATGAACTGGGAGGGCGTGGAAGGGGAAGCTGGGCAGGTATGAACGGGGAGGGTGTGGAAGGGGAAGCTGGGCAGGTATAAACTGGGAAGGCGTGGAAGGGGAAGCTGGGCAGGTATGAACTGGGAGGGCATGGAAGGGGAATTTGGGCAGGTATGAACTGGGAGGGCATGGAAGGGGAATCTGGGCAGGTATAAACTGGGAAGGCGTGGAAGGGGAAGCTGGGCAGGTATGAACGGGGAGGGTGTAGAAGGGGAATCTGGGCAGGTAAGAACATCACAAAACACAAGGAGCAGAGCAGGTACCTTCTGGTACCTGGCGTCATTCGAAGCTCCAGGTTGAGACCGTGGAGGAAAAGGATCAGTTCCACACACTAGTTTACATTATTTCATTGAATTTTAAAAAGATTCCAAAAACGATTGCGATTTATGTAGGTCTTGTTCATGCATTTTCATGCACTATGTTATTTAGCAACCTACTTGGATTCTGAGTCACACTGAAGTATCTCTTCTGGTGCTTTTATCCTCTTTAAGGCACTTCAAAAAGAGCCACACCCTCCAGCAGCTTCTGAGGCCTTGCTGTGCCAGCATGACACCTACCTGACTGTCAAGGAGCCCTGGCGTCTCTGTTCCAGAAAGCAGGACGACACTGAAGCGATAGGTAAAGACCCCCGAGTTCACTGCTCCAGAAAGCAGGACGACACTGAGGCGATAGGCAAAGACCCCCGAGTTCACTGCTCCAGAAAGCAGGATGACACTGAGTCGATAGGCAAAGACCCACGAGTTCACTGCTCCAGAAAGCAGGACGAAACTGAGGCGATAGGCAAAGACCCCCGAGTTCACTGCTCCAGAAAGCAGGACGACACTGAGGCGATAATCAATGAGCCCCAAGTCCTCTGCTCCAGAAAGCAGGATGACACTGAGGCGATAGGCAAAGACCCCCGAGTTCACTGCTCCAGAAAGCAGGACGACACTGAGGCGATAATCAATGACCCCCAAGTCCTCTGCTCCAGAAAGCAGGATGACACTGAGTCGATAGGCAAAGACCCCCGAATTCTCTGCTCCAGAAAGCAGGACGACACTGAGTCGATAGGCAAAGACCCCCGAGTTCTCTGCTCCAAAAAGCAGAACGACACTGAGTCGATAATCAATGACCCCCAAGTTCTCTGCTCCAGAAAGCAGGACGACACTGAGTCGATAGGCAAAGACCCCCGAGTTCACTGCTCCAGAAAGCAGGATGACACTGAGTCGATAGGCAAAGACCCCCGAGTTCTCTGCTCCAGAAAGCAGGATGACACTGAGTCGATAGGAAAAGACCCACGAGTTCACTGCTCCAGAAAGCAGGACGACACTGAGGCGATAATCAATGACCCCCAAGTTCTCTGCTCCAGAAAGCAGGACGACACTGAGTCGATAGGCAAAGACCCACGGGTTCTCTGCTCCAGAAAGCAGGATGACACTGAGTCAATAGCCAAAGACCCCCAAGTTCACTGCTACAGATAACAGGCTGACAATGAGCTCCTCTGAGTTCTGAACTCTAAGAAAAAAAAGACAGCAAAGTTTTCTGCTGAGAACTTGCAGCTCCTGGCTTCACGGTGCACTTTTAATTAAGCGGCTGTGAGCGTGTGGGCGGGGCAGACCGTGGCAGATGAGCCGGTGAAATACATTAGCGCTGAACACGTCTAAGGTGTGAACTTCAGTGCCGGAACAGACAACTTACATCCCGGTGCCATGGAAACGGGCTCCGAGCGGGACCGGAATCGAGCAGGCAGAAAGGGAGATATGTATCTTTCTTTTTTTTGCCTGGGTGTCTCTGGAGCGAGCAGCTCTCACACCAATAATTGTCACTAACGACTGACAGGCTGCTGAATTCTCAGCGCCAAGCCTCGCTGGCTCGCCTGCCGGGGCAGCGTCAGGAAGGTCGTCAGCAGGGGAACGTCAGACATGCCTCACGCCGTCCCACCTGCCTCTCAGGGCCAAGGCGGGGGAACGGGGGGGCTGGCGGGGCGGCTTTCTCTGCCAGCAGGTGACAAGACGCCCACAGAGCATGTGCGGGCGGCAGGCACACAATTCCTGTTCATTAGAGCAAAGTTTTAAAGCACAAGTGACATGAAGAACCCCCCCCCCACCCCCCAGGAGCGATGGGGGCCTTGTTAAGCCATGTTGAAACCCAACTCCACTGTCACCATTGAAGTTTTTAACCCCATTTTGCATCCTGAACACTGGCTTGGCGATACCTGTACGTTTCCTCACTCAGTCACTGACGGCCAGACCTTGGACACGGCCGGAAAGGTGCTGGCACAAGGTACAGGAGTGGCTGGAAGCCATTTCAGAAGGATAGCGGAATTACGGACCGTTTTCAGCTTAAGTGTAACAGCAGCCATGACTCGCCGAATGCTGCCTGCGTTTCTCCTTCAGCGTGAGACCTGCTAGCCAGGGCCGTCTGCTTTAGCTGAGCGATATATCCTGTTTGTTGCCCATTAACATTTATCTATTTAGCAGAAGCTGTTCTCTCAAGAAACGTACAAGCGAGGCAGATGTACATAACAAGCATAATAAATCATAAGTTAAATATAAGTGTACAACACAATCGTCCATCCACCAGCACCAGAGGGAAGCATTTCAGGGAGCAGCGGCCAGCGACGGAGAGGCAGGCGAGGTCAGCGACGGAGAGGCAGGCGAGGTCAGCGACGGAGAGGCAGGCGAGGTCAGCGACGGAGAGGCAGGCGAGGTCAGTGACAGACTGAGCTTCACCTCACACAGCCTCACACTGTAACTGCTTCGTGAAATATTCTCATTCAGAGTAAGTCACCTCATCTGCCCGGGTGTCCACACCAATCGCCACCCCCTGAACACAAGCCCGACCTCTATCTGACCTGCTGCTTCACCCCTGCTGGATGCATCACGCGGAGAACCTGGAGGACTAATACACGCAGCCATTTAGAAGACTTTACAAAGGGATGCGGAACGGTGTGGAAACCTGCACAAACACTAATGTGAACAAGTGAAGATAAAATGTATCCGGTGGTTTAATACAATGTGCTAGTGGCAACACTAGAAAGGGATGTAAAGCAAGAGAAATGTTCATATTGTTTCTTAACCTGAGCTTAATAACATATGTGAACGGCTGTTAGACATAAGAGCAGCCGGTGCAGCCTTTGCACATTCAGAGGGTGAATTTACCCCCTACAGGAATGTTCATACATGTGTGACATCGGAAGTCTGCGGCTCTTTGATTATGTCCCGGGTTACCGTTTGGCTCCATGCTTCAGTGTGTGACACAAGAATTGGCTGATACATGCTCATTGCCTTGTTATGTGCTCTTTATTGTAAGTGTAAATTTCAGATGTTAATTTATGTTTCTCATGGACAAAGGACAGCGCATAGATTAACTGGGTAAATATATCATTGTTGTTTAAAATAGTCATGAAATGCATGCGCGCACACACACGGTAAATAAACTGCTAGTTGTGCAGTAACTTCACAGTAACATCACCAAATTACATTTACTTTCTAATAAATATTCCCTTATGAAACCTTGATACACTGTACATTAAACTGAAGCTCAATTTACTCAGGTTTACTGCTGGTACATTTGAAATTCTAATTTTACTTCTCAGTATTTACACACAGACATGCAGATATATGAACGGGGGTGTCTCAAAGCGCTGTTATTCTCGGGGTCAAACGCTTCGGTTCCAGCATCTCAGAAATCGCCACCCTCCTGCCACGCCACGATGGCTAGAATTTCCAAAGAATGGTATGATGAAGAAAAAATATACGATCAATGGCAGAAAACAGCTTTTTATCGAGGCAGGTCGGAGGAGATCAGCCAGACTCGTTAAAGCTAACAGGCAGGCCTCAGGTGTGAAAGATACAGCTCAGTACCACAGGGGGGCGTCGCTGCACACAAGCAGCGTCAACCTCTGATGCGGGTCAGGACGCAGAACAAAGTCTGCATCAGTGTCATCTGTGTACTGTACAGTGTACTGTAATCACACGATGGCAGCACTGAAGGCACGTTACGGGGGGGGGCAGGCCTGTCAGCACGCAATACCCACTGCAATGCAGGAGCATTTACACGGAGCGTGTGAAAGGCGGGGGCAAAGATCAACTCTGGCGGAAAAGTTCGTGGTCCAACACAGGTGAGTTTCTATCTATGGAAAAGATAAGCAGCTAAGTCGAGTTTATCCATTTCTATTTTTCTTTTTGGAGGAAAAGTGGCATCAGGGCCTAATGATCGGGCCTAAGGACGCCCGTGAGCCCAGCTGTTATTGCCAGCGGATATCCTGAACATTAATATTTCCTCCTCTTTCCCATTTTTATAAGTCAGTACACGACTGGTTAAAAAAGGTCATTCCTAACGAGCAGATTAATTCTTAGCAAGTTTCTGTTGGCATGTTATTAGGTATTTATATAAGGTACTACAGACGCAAACCACTTAACAGCTGCTTGTGGCCGCGGTTTAATAAATCAAACGAGGCCTTGCAGTACCTGCTAGTTTGCATTAGTACGTTAATATTGTCGTGTACGTGAAATTGAAGTTGCAGTAAATTTTAAATAATCTGTTGTTACTGGAATTCATCCATGAAATACTACAGAGGCAATAAAATGGGGAGAAACAAAGGGAGCCGCGGTCTGCAGGACCCCCGGGGCGCGACCCTCGCCCGTAGCGCGTCTGCTGTCGCCGGTTCCGCCGATTTCCCTTCCTACGTTCGAAATGGCTCCGGTTGCGATTCCGCGTGTATTTCACGATACGGCCCGGGATCGCCGGAACCGAAATGACCGAACAGCTGATAATGGATGGATCAGGACAGAACGGAGGTCTGTGTGGGGGTAAACTCGTCCGACAATTTACTCTTCGCTTCCACATTCCCTGTCTAATAACTTGCATCGTTCCGTTATCCCTGGAAAATGTCCCTTTAGAGCCACACAGACGCAGTGGTACCTTATATTTTATACCATCTGTGCAACGCAATAATTATAATAGTTTTGTTGTTAGTAATGATAATAGTAATAATAATAATCATTTATAACAATTGGTCTTTGTGGAGTTTTTCTGTTCGAATCCGTACCGATTCGAAGCTTCATGGAGCAGCGGAAACGGCCGGCGGGGAGCCGCGCCTCCGCACCCGCGGGCGTGTAGCACAGGTCTGCAGGGCGTGGGGGACACGCATCTCGAATAACTTTCCGGTCCATATCTATAAGATTAATACAGGTTTATTGTCCTCCAATTTGGTAGCTAAAGTGCTTTTCTAATATTGGCACAAATTAATGGAATTGAGAAGATTCTAGCCAATCTAATAAAATGGGAAACAGTGCCACCAGATTCGGGAACTAATGTAATTAATGCTCCAGGACACGAGCGGCCGACCGTCTACTAAATCATGGCAGGGAGGAGATGAGGCAGCCACCGGGCGTGTAACTGCGGCTCCGGACGCTGATAGACGCCGCGGACGGAGGCAGGTCCGCATTACAGGCAGCATCTCACCGGCTGTCCCACAGCAATAAAGAGCGCCTCTGCTGGTAAGGGGAGGAACGGCATCCGGTCTTACGGGGCTGATTACAAAAGCAGGAGTGATTCACAGGAACAGACACGCGGCAGAAATAGGACGCAGTTTCAAAGCAAAATTATTTTAACGGAGAAAGACATTTCTACCGCATCTGTCAATACATGACTGTCGGTTTAACACGGATGTCTGTTTAATTTCCCTTCCCAAGACAGAACTTCACAAATGTTTGTGACAGTTGGTAAAAGTTTCATCAGTGGTGCTGTGTGGTGAAAAAAATGACAGATTTTCACTTGTATTTTCTATCAAGACTAGAGAAAAAAAAACAGCTTCACACAAAGATGTTATTGCCTTTTCTAAACTGCATTTAATCAGGCTCAAATGTAACCAATTCCCCTGAGGTTAAAGGTGGAACAATTGAGGAAGGACGAAATAACTCGGTATACAGTTACCTGGGCTGTAGATTGCCATCGCAAATCCGTATTTCGGAGACGAATCCCCTTCCCCTGCGGCAATGCGAGGCTGCCCTCTAGTGATCGCGGGGAGAATTTCACCTGAAAATCCCGATATTGCTCTCAGCTGCAGCGCCGAATCATTGCGGAAGGGCAACGCTTCACCCGTGATCCGGCAAATGTTACAAAACCGTTAGCTAGAACTTATACACTTTTTCTAAAAAAAAACAACAAACCAGAAACCACTTTACTTGAATAAGGAGAGGCCAGTTCATTAGTTCATTGCGCTTCCAACGAGGCTGCTGCCTTTATGCCGGGGCTGCGCTTTGTCTGAAAAGTAATATGCGGTGTTTTACAGCACACACGCACGCTGCACCAAGCGGGCAACTTACACTTATAAGCAAAGAAAAAGCATGAAAAGCCAAAGCAAAGCATGAATAAACGCGGCGTTAAGGCTTGCCCTCCGCGGGGGGCTGAGCAACATTTTCCACATTGTCTGTGGGAAACAATCAATTGCCGATCGGGATCTTAATTATTACTAAAAAAACATCGGCGGGCCGCCTGGAGCAGCGGGTCACAGACACCGCGCACCTCCGAAAATATCACGCTGTCTTTGCGTATCAGGTGCGATGACGAAAAGAGGGTTTTACAAAAATAATAGGCTACTAGCGATGTGAAGAAAAATATTATCGTCGATTACCGATAATATCGTCAAATGTCAAGAACCGACTCTAAAGTATCGTTTGTTTAAAAATAGCAATACATGTAATATAGGTTTAGATTTAATTGAAATGTCACCGTTTATGGCTCCCTATTTCTGTGCAACTTCTATCTTGTACAAAATGGTTAACGATTGTTAAAATGTGGATTTGTGAATGTGAATACCCCTGGCTGTGAGAACTTCCTTAAGTCCATAACCGCAGTATGACAGATGTGAATCTGGCACATTATGAAGGCCATTTCAAGATAACATGCCTGACAAACATTCCGTAACAAAGCTTAATTTTTATTTATGATTAGTTTACAGAGCATACATCGACCTTTTCGCGGGGCTGTCTGCGGCTGATGAAGCAGATTAAGCTCCCAAATCGCTTGGTTTAGTCTGCCGTTATTTTGTATATATTTTGCATAGAGTCGCAGCCCCTTCCAGGGCGAGGAGGATGACGTTACTATCTGAGGCAGAGCTGTTAACAACGGGGAGGAAAACTTCAGAATCAAGACGACTGATACCCTGAGTATAACAGGGATACCCGACCTAGGTGATTAATTACAAGAGAGGAATCGGAAGCACTGCTTTGAACTGCAGGGCGCCATGCTTCCCGGAGAGAGGGGCGCTGCAGAAGCTCGCGGTAAAAGCCAGCCAGCGGCCCGCCTGCACCGGCGATACAGTCCACAGAAGCGCCACCAAGGGCGCCGGCCGCCGAACTTTCACACGCTCAACAGGCAAGTCCATCTCAGTATTGTCGTTAGTGCAACATTTCATGGGAGCAGGAGGCTTCGGAGCAGCCGGGACGCCGACCGCTGGAGTGACGTCACTGACCAGGACGAGCCCCACGTGAGGGTCACGCGCAAAGGGCCAGGGTTTGCAACTAAAGAGGAGTGACGGAAAGGCTTATGTACAACGGGATTTTAATCAAGTTTAAAACAAGAGAAACTCAGATGCAAAACATTTTTTTTGTTAAAGACAGATGGAGTCTTTTATACAGCTTCGTCACTAATGTACCAAGTAATCCACAAGGCATTGATTGTAAGAGTAAAGAACAGAAAAGGATAAGGTGTTTACCCAGCTGAAGCTCAATAAATCAAAGTTATACTGAGTAACCGAACATTTTCTTGAAACACTGCCCCTAATTTAATATACATTAACATCTAGAGATCACTTCATTACCTTATTCAGTATAAAAATAATATATAGTAGCGAGATACAGGAAACGTTTTCATGAGAACTGGAAACAAAAACAGTCTTCCCTTGTCCAGGGGCAGCCTGGTCTGACTGCTGCGTGCGGTATCTGCACAGATACACTGACATTATTAAGCGTGGCAAACGAACGGAGGCAGCCCATCTGCCTGCCAGCGCAGATCAGCAGACCTGCGCAGCTACTGCGCAACTCTGATACCACGAAGCTGGCGGGGTCCTCGGGTGTGGAGGCGTGCCTTTCCCCGTCAGTAGTGTTTTAACACCATGCACCTGGATGCAGAAACTGTTAGTGAAAATAAGAAGTGTTACGGTGAAAAGTAAAGGTAGCAATGAAGGCCAGGAAGGCTATGTTGGGAAAGGTTAGACTGTGGCAGGATGCAAGGGTGATGTTACTGCCAGGCAAGCGCCCCCTACTGCTGGGGGAAGTACGGCTGTTGAGGCTGGGGCGGCTGCTGGGAGTACGGGTATGGCTGCTGGGCGGCTCCGGGGTATCCGGGCTGAGCTGGGGGCTGGTACGCCATGTAGGGCATGTTGTATTGCCCGTAGTTGTAGGGGTTGTAGGCCATGGGCATGGGGAAGTACCTGTGACAGGAACAGCCACAGTCATCGGGGTCCACAGCGGGCTCCAAACACGGCGGCCGGGCCAGAGCGCTTACCCGGGGTAGCCCTGGTAGGTGGGGTAGGGAGGACCCTGGGCCTGTGGCACCTGGGGGGCCATAGCCGGGGCAGAGGCCGTGGCAGCAGGCAGAACGGTAGCCGGAACCACCTGTGCTGGTGTCGCAGCTGCCGAGGGAGGCCCGCTGGCCAGCGGAGAGGAGAAGTTGGGGGGTGGGGGCCTTGCGGGGGGCGAGGGCTTGCTGGGCTGCTGCTGCGGCTGCTGGAGGGGGAGGCAGAGAGGCGTCAGTCAGAACGGGACGCAAAGAGCTCGGTGCTGGGCTGCTCTGCCCCCAGAACCTGGAGGAGAATGAATGCAAACATGCCCAATATAAAGGCTACCATAGAGAACAAACTACAGATACATGCTCAGAGGCCGCGGGCACCGGCGAGCATAGCCTGCCTCAGGGGCGGCGAGCTGTGTACGCAGGGCAGCCCGTCCGCGCGCCCGGCCACCGTCACCGCCCTTGTGGCCTTCCCGTTGGCGGTAACGGCTCTGCCCATTCTCAGCTGACCTTTCTTGTTGCTGTGGTGTTTTCAGCCAGGGAAATGCCACAGACTGCATGTTTTTTTTGTTCACACTGTTCTCTAAGCGCTACTCACTGTAGGAGGGTGACCATTTCTGAGATGCTGGAACTACAAGGTATGGAACCAGCAATCACCCCATACTCAGAATCAGGTGTCTGTGCCATTAATGCTCAGTCAGAATAGGTGACCCACCGAGCCTGTCAGTGGGCGGTACACAGTGAGGTGCAGTCAACTGATTGGCTGTCTGGACGAACAGCTGTACCCGATGAACTGGCCACTGAGGACCGGTAGCTTATCTCACTCACTGGGCATACGGCTGGAGGACTTACAAACATGGTCCTTGGGGCCGGTGTAGGGCCCCCGGCAGCGGGGGTGGCCCCAGGGCCTGCCTGGTAGGAGGGCACGGTGAAGGAAGGGGCACTGGGCTCCCGGGCGATGCTGTGCTGCAGCTCCCTGCAAAGCAGGCAGAAGGGGACTTTAGCCAGCGTCCAGCGGAGGGCTCACAAAGTCACAGCCAGGAGAAATCTGCACATCCTCCCTGTGGGGGGCCGGCAGACGTCTGCCAGCTACAGTGTACAGTCCAGGGGGGTGGCTGTACATTTAGAGGCCCCCACACATTTAATGGAGAGTGGCCCTCACTCTTACTTGAGCAGCTCGTCCCTCTCGGTCTTACGGGCGAAGACGATGTCGCTGCACTTGTTTTGGAAGCGCAGGAGGATTTCGGTCAAGTCGTTGTAGAACTGTTGGGGGACGAAGGAGCTCGTCAGAAGGGTTACCCGAATCGCTACAAGGAAAGCGCGCTGTCAAGCCCTCCAGGAACAAGTAAAGCATAAAAACAAAATATCCTGCTATAGGTTCCTGACCGAAGCTCATTCACTCATGAATCGGTAAGAACAAGCGTCACAGCGGAAGTGAGCCAATGCCCCCTTGTGGCTGCACTCGGCATAAACACTGAGATACAGACACATTAACCAGACTGACGCTAGTTGGGTCCCTTGTCTGGCGCTCACCTTTGTTCCCTCCCGCAGGTTGCCAGAGATCTCCACGTAGCTGTCATGGGCGGCGGCCAGCTTCTTCAGAACCTCCTCGCGCTCGTTGGCCTCCATGTTAGACTGCTTCAAGGCGGAGAACTCTTGATGGGACGTCTGGAAGAAGGAGGCACGTCGTGGTGAATGCACACAGTGCATAGAAGCTCGTGGTGAAATGGGGCAAGCCAACGCAAACGGGCAGTAGTGCTGTTATGAACACCTCAGAAGTACAGGCGTCTGGCTACAGCTACAAGCGGGCAGGGCGGGACAGATCTGTGCGGCATATTTCATGCACAGGGCATTAAAAATGCTTTACAGGAACACCTCCTTAAATACGACTTTCTAATTAACCGTTCATACAAGAACTTGGAGAAATACTACATTGCATAAAACAAAATGTAATAAAGCAAATTACAAGATGATTTAACAACGCAAGCACTGGGTTTTTAGTTGGACTTAAAAATGTCTGCCATTGTGCAGTCTAAGGTCCCCGGGGACACACTTCCAGTGTTGGGTGGTACAGTGGCTAAAGCTGCCTGACTTTGTTTGGATTTAATTCTAGGCACCATTAGGAGGCCTGTCACTAGCGATCTAAGAGAGCTGGCAGGCCTGTGCTCTCTGAATGTGTCAGGCGTGCGTTTGGTCCTGAGCCATTATGCGACTTATCAACAATGTATTAAACTGGACACCGATGTGATGATCTCAGCATGGGACTGGGTTACTCATTTTTCTTGGTCCCAGAAAGCCTAGTAGCAGCACCCAGAAGAAGCTGCAGCTGTCTACTGGTCTGTTTAGCAAACTAGTAAGGAGAGCAGTGCAGCTCCAGGTCCTGCTCGGATAATATACCCCTGATACGGAGGTGACCTCCTCCATAATCGTGGCTATGAAGGAGGGATTATAGACAGCTCTGTAACGGTTTAGTTCAGAATCTCCCAGCTCACTCTTTTTAAGGGACTTAACTGCCCGACAGTTACAACCGATGGAAGTTGACAATTTGCACATTTGTTTCTAAGCAGTTAAAACCATTTTATTTTATTATTTTTTTTAATCGGACTGATTCCTCCAAAGTCGTGCAGGTAATGGGGTTGTATTCTGACTTATGGTTTCCAGGCAGTAGTGATGACAGCTTCTATCCATCCATGATATTAATGAAAAAAGAAGCTCATCACATTGACACCCCCCCCAACACACAGAGAAGGTTATTAGAGCACAGCTATGCTGCATGTTACGTGTGCTGGTCCTGCCGACGTTTCTGCGAGAACAGGCAGCAGCGCAGACCTGCACGTTACTCAGTAGCTCCTCCTGGGCCCGCAGATTCTGCTGCACTGTCTGCCTGTAGCCGCCGTACATGTTGTTGAGCTCCAACACTGACAGGGCCTCCTCGTCGATAGCTCCATCCTGGGCCAGGGCGCCGAGGAACTTGCCGGTCATGTCAAACTGCACGGACTTGATGTCGCTCTCCAGCTGCTCCCTCTCCCTCTTCAGCTGCTCCAGCTGAGTCAGCTGGCTGCGCAGGACGTTCACCACCTACATGGTGGAGACGCGCGCCTGTGATGAGGTCAGGAACTTGGCGATCTTACCGCTAGAAGCAGGAAGGCCGAAGAGGTTGGCCGAGTGTCATAGGTGTCACACGGCTCATGGTGAGCCACGAAGCCGAGACCAAGCTGAGACCAGGTCCACCGCTCACCTCGCTGCCCTGCAGTGTCATGGCCGGGTTGGCGGACGGGATGGCGGCGCTGAGCTCGGCCTCCGGCTTACAGAGCAGCGCGATCATCTCGCAGTGGGCATTGTAGCGCTCACGCACCACCTGGTCTGCCTGCACAGCCTTGTCCAACACGTTGCGGTAGTTTGTCCCCTCTGGAAACCAAAGTTTCTCTTAACGGTTTGAGTATGAATGTTATGATCT
>JAAGVU020000045.1:16528429-16543863 GCA_011763525.2 Mormyrus iriodes
CCCCGCGGGCCGGGGGTCCCAGCGTTGGCGGTGTCTGCGGGTGGGGGCGGGGATGGCGGCGGGGGGGGGGAATGGGGGGGGGGGGGGGGGGGGGGGGGGGGGGGGGGGTTGGAGTGCAAAGGGGACAGCGTCACAGGGGCACTCCGCCACACCGGGAGGCCTCACAGGGGCCTGGCCATGAAATTTGCATGAAATCAATGATGATAGATGCACGAAATAAAGGTCCAGACTGTCATCTCTCTAGCAGCAACAAGGTAGCTACAGGTAACTAGAGACCTTTTCCACACCTCCACAGGTGGCCTATGAAGAATATTCACCTGCTCTCAGGGGCTTGTACAGTTCTCCAGATGCCGTTCTGTTCCAGCGCTGATTGAACTTGGCCCTCAGTTCACTGTCTGTGGACTCCTCATCATCCAACATTTTCAGAGACTAAGAGGAGAGGACAGAAAATCGGTCACATTCTCTGTGGCTCAGGGCGGCGGCCTGGGGGCGGCGTTCAGTTGCGGCTGGGGTGCACTAGCCTCATCGAGGATCTCCCGGTTCCTCCGCAGCAGGTCAGGCAGATCCTTAATGAGCTGCTCGATGCTCTGCGGACCCCCCTGCTGGATGATGGAGCGGGATTTCTCCAGGATCGACTGGGGCACTGAATCCCCAGAGAGGTCCTCCAGGGCAGCAGGGAGGTTCAGCGAAGCCAGCACCCTGATAGGAATGTTACATGCATGTATCTCAGCGGCCGAACAGCTCCTGAAACAGGCTCCCAAACTCTGAAGGTGCAGTGTGACCGGCCGCTACGGTACAGCCTCTTACCCATTGCAGAGGTTGGTGGCCTCCCTCATGGTACCGATGAGCTGGTTGATGTTGTCAGCCTTCCGTTGGTTGTAAGTGCTCAAGGACTGCTGTACAATCATGGGAACCATCTTCTCGAAGAGATCTGTAATGAGCAAACCAAAATCAGGAAGATGGGACAGACTTCACAGGCGATGAAAGCCAGCGCAATAAAGCGATTCCACACAGAGTTGGAGTGCAGGGCCCTACACGTCAACACTTTGCCTGGTCTTACCAGTGAACTTCTGGCTGATGGGCACCTGGATGGCGGTGGGCTTCACCAGGGCAGCCTTGCCAATCTGCTCCAGGTCCTTCTGCTCGGGCACGCGGTCATGGTAGATGAAGTCATTGTCTTTCTTTCCGGCTGTCAAAGAACGTGCGATCTTGTTGGAAAGGTCCTTCACGTTAACGTACTCGTCATAGCGTGTCGCGACGGTCTTCACAAGCTCCGACGCGTGCTGAGCAAACAAAACGTGACAGAAAACGTAAGTGACAGGAGGGGCAAACAACAACGCGGCTTCTCTTGCTGCAGCCAAGCGTGGCTGACGTGACCATCACCTGGAGTCTGGCGATCTCCTCGCCAAACTTCTTCTGCTGCTTGGCCAGAATGGACTGGTGGTACTCGGCGTTGGCCTGCATGATGCAGTGCTTAGCAGCCAGCACCGGCAGCACCTCCTGGAAATAAAAATACTGACCAGGGGAGAGTCCAAGCACAAACAAGCACAAGGACACCACATGGGATGCAGGTGGAGAATCGGGAGAGAGAACAAAACACAGGAAGTAAGAATTAAACATTAATGCTTCTGGCTGATCAAATCAGGAGAAAGAAAAAAAAGAAGAAAACTGAACATTGGCTGGAATGACTGACATGGACAGATGAGCTCCTCATGGTCTGTTCCTCATTGCGAATTCCTGAGAAGGCTGGCCCTGGGTCAGCTGTGTACCTCCGAGATAGACCAGTCACCTCACAGAGGGGGTGGGTTTAGGGCAGCACGAAAAGGTCACTCACAGGAACACGGTTCCCTGACAGAGGTGAGGCTTCGACATATCTGCCTATGTTCCTCACATTCGGTATCACTCAATGCCTCCAGCAAGCACAAGGTAACGAAAAGAACAGATTCCCAGAATGCAGACACCCTGTATCAGAGACAGTCACCACTGTGGATGGAGACTGACTACAACGTGACCCCATACATACGGGGCACGAGGCGGCCCTACACATCCATATGAAGTACGAGGCGGTCCTACACGTCCATACAGCGTTTGAGGCGGCCCTATATGTCTGTAGTGTACAAGGTGACCTTGACTGTAGCCATCATTTAGTCGTTTTGTTCAATTTTACACTGAAATGACTTCAATGCAGCTATTTTGTCAGTACACTACACAGTGAGCAAATCTCTTCATTTACACTGGTTTGCTATTTTGATCACGGGGGGTGAAAAATGATCATTCAAGCCAATGTTATTTGATCAACAGTTCCTGTTTATTCGTTAACAGGTTAAGTCACAGAATGTTCATTTCAAACTTATTTTTGAAATGGGTCAAAGATCAGTTGTATCTTTTTCTTGCTTTTCCCCTTAAATGTAAAGTGCGTTTCCCAAAGGGCCCGCGAGCAGATCCCAGGCCAGATAAAAGTAAAGTGCTTCCCTTGCAAATGATCGCATCTACAGAGTGAGCACAGCCTATTTAAATGCCCCCCTTAATGTGTGTACATGTGCTGTGTTGAGGACCTCGCTCACTCTCATCCAAACGAGCTCCAGTACTTGGACAACAATAAAGTAACACATGGTTTGAATCTGGCCAGTCCAGACCACACTAAGACACAAGCAGAGGCAGCTCACCCCCAGCCCTCCAGCAGACAGAATGCAGCACACGCAGGTCACTTTGATATTAAAGAGCTCATATTTGTACTCATTTCATACTTAGAAATTGTGCGGTCTGATGTTTCATTGGAGCAAGTACAAGCTGGTTTAAGTACTTAGACCAGGAGAGGCACAATCACGCTGGATACCTTTAATCAGCACGCTACTTGACGCCTACTATTGCTGAAATATTTATGTCGAAGTACAGAGCATAATGACACATTTTATTCTAAAAATCTGACTGAAATGCTTAACCTAAGAAGCCGTTTTCGAGTCGCACGTCGAGCTTTTACAACAACGCAGACCTCGGAGACCCACAGGCAGGCCACGTTTCTGCCCGGAGCTGGGAGGACGGTCCGTGGGTTCCCGAGGAGCGGGTTGGGAGACACCATTTCGGAACTTTGATTCTCACTCCTGCGCTGAGTGGCAGCGGCTCAGGCAGCCAGCAACCGGCACTCGGCAGCCTCTAGGTGCGCCACTGACAAAATCAAAGGACCACGAAGGTGGCAGCATCCATGGTGTGCAGTGACGGGGGTGACGGGACACAGCGTGAAAGGCGTATGACACGTGCATCACAAGACCAAAGAGCAGACAAGCACAGCTGGGGAAGGGCTCGGCCATAACAGGCCAATGCGAGGGAAGCAGTCCGTGTCACACAGCAGCACACACACACTGCGTAGCCGCGTCTCCATGTATACTGATATCCTGAAAGCTCTCAACATTTCTCACAGGTTAAAAAAAGAAACAATTGTAATTAAAGTACTTAAAATAATGTGTCTGCCAGCAGCTCTGCTGACAGCCTTTTGTGTGTTGGCATTGAATTTAAATCTACAACGAGGCAGCTGCTACAGACACCACGTTTTACGGATGAAAGTCAGGGTGCTACGCAGCACAGGATTACTGCTTATCATCCACCTTCTAAATCCTGGTCTGGGCTGGGGGTCCTGGGGCCTGTGAATGTCTGTAGGCTCTTTGTGAAAGAGTGAGGGGGCCGGCACCTACCTTGGGGAGGTTCTCCTTGTACTGACACTGTTTAAAGGCTTCGCTGTAGAAGTCTGCCGCCTGGTTGGCCAGCTTGGCAATGATGCCATCTTTCATCTTGTCTGCAAAGCAAAGGAAGGCAGTCAGTGTTCTGCAGCCACCACCTTCAGCTCTCAGCGAAGAGTTTTTAATTTCCCTTAGATCATAAACTATATTTGATGTTGCATCTTGGGTTGATAACTTCTCAAATGAAAAAATACAAAATCGGCTCATGAAAAATGAAACGGGATAAATGAAAAAGTCCATAAATGGGTGAGAGTACAATGGATTCTGCATTGAGAAGAAAGGCACAATCATGTATGCATGATATCTGCAGGATTACAACATGGCACAAGTGTGGAAAATTCTGCTTCTGTTGCTCTGGCGCCCTCTAGTGAGAATCAGGCAAACCCATTTGATCTCGGGCAGCTGACAAAAACCTGTTCCCTATTCACCACACACCCGGCTGCCCCTGTACCTAGCAGCTCTGCACATGAGCGGCATGCGGCACTGACACCACCCCCACCCCACCCAACGCCTGGCGGGCGGCGTTACCCGAGGTAGCCTTGATGAAGAACACCTCCTGGGCCTGGGCCAGCATGATCTGGCTGAGGGTGCCTGCGGTGTCCGGGGCGATGTCCATGGTGGGCTCCCGGTTTAAAGCCGACAGCACTGTGTCCTTGATGTGACTGAAGGCCCCGCTGGCCAGCTGGGGGTGGGGGGGGGGCACAGTGTAAGGCAGTAGCAGGGACTGGCATTGGAAATAAAGACCAGCATATGTACAGGGTGCGGTTCTGCTAAAGCGGAGCTGTACACACAATGTGCAGAGTCGCCTTTCCCTGGCGCACATAGGACACATGAAGAGGGTGTAGCAGCACGCACGCACGATGGTGAAGAACACGTATTCATCATTTAAACAGCTTACAAACACCACAACAGCTGGACACCTGACAGAACTTATTAATGGAGCGACTGCAGTGTCTCCTGGGACTCGTCCCAACAACGCTGCAGTAGCGGCCACAGCGGCTGCTGTGCTGCAGCATTTGACTGACATCTTGGTGCAGGAGACTCTTCAGATGCCCAGGAATAGTATTAGAAAAGGCACGGCATTCTGGGAGACATGCGGCCCACGCTGTGGCTGGCAGCACCGCGGATGCTGCAGTGAAACGCCACAGGGACCCCGGGGACAGTAACACACAGCACTGGGGCTTTGAAGAAGGTGGAAGCCACCCCAAAGTGCCCTGGTGCCTTACGTACAGTGGAGCTGCATCAGGAACAGGGGGGCAGGCGGGACATAGCAATGCAACAGATGTGACTGAGAGGACAGCTGAGGACGGCTAACTGACCTGGTAGAACTTAGCGGCGGCCTTCAAGCCTTCGTCATTCTCCAGGTTCTGCTCAGAGGCGATCTGGCTGGCCAGCGCTGCCACGTTGAACAGCACGCATGTCTTCTCATAGCCCAGGCTGGCCAGGGCTGTGGGCGTCCAAGCACACATGGGTACACTGACAGGGACATGAGCAGCCAAGCCCGCCTAACAGACTAAGAGCAAAATGGCTAGTTTAAGTGGAGTTCTGCCCACTGTGGATCTGGCCCACTGAGCGTCACGTGCTGTTTTGCCAGCTCTGAACTGCCATGGCAGTGGGGCACTGTGACAATGCCGGCTGACATAATGTAAGCTGAGAGACTTGCTGAGCAGAGCTCAGGGCTCGAGCTGCCCGGTCACAGTCCATCTGCCACGGCTCCCAGGGCACAGAGGGACAGCGGGGGACCTGCTTCCTTTACGTCACCAGCAGACAGAGGGAATCACCCTCTGAGTACTGGCCGGGCGGCAGGACTGTGACAGCGTGCAGGAAGATGCAGAAGTACAGCTTACTGACAGGACAACCATGCTGCAGACACCCAGGCATGCATATTTAAATGTGCCTCTCTGTGTGCGTCTCTCTGCACAGTTTTCATGTTCTCCTCACGTCATATGGGTTCCACATGCATCTATGGACCGGCTCATCCGTGACAGATTTTGGGAGTGTTTGTATCTGCAAACGGATATACGCAGACAAGACTCACCAAGCTTGACTGAACCAGCAAAGAGCGATCCTTTGTCAAAGGCATCTTTCCAGGTAAACGTTAAGCAGAGCTGAAAATAGAGATTGTGTCAGCAATGAATTTGACAGCAACCTGCAGAGAATATTTAATAATACCCTGATTGCAGGCGGCATGCAGGCGAACAGCCTGACTGGCTGTAGGGAAATACGATCTATAAGACGATATATAACGCAGTCTGTTGGAACCATATACATTATCATCGGCCACAAGTCAAACAGACAATGAAGCCAGATTTTAGTAAATTTTAAAAAAAAGATACCTGGTTTTCCGAAAAGGGAAACTTGGGTTCGATAGCACTGAGCTGATCATAGTACCTGAAACAAGAACAGATCATTAAACAATCTGTAAAATTTCCCAGGGTCATACTAAACAATTCTTGAATATTTTTTCTAAGCAGACAGGATATCCTCATTCATATAAACCAGCCTACATAAGGAATCTTCTTACGTCATTTATTGATGCTGTCCTTATAAGGCACATGATGGCAGGCTCTCTTTTCACGGCAACACTAATAATGTACGTAAAAGTCTCAAAACATCATCTGTGAGAGATGACACTAATAGCAACAAGCATTTTATCATTATTAAAATAAAATATGACACTGGCCAGGAGTTATGTGGGTACCTTTTAATTAAAAGACAATATTAAAATATATGAAACTACAGGAAAGCAAAGACTTTGAAAGTGGGTCATTCTGAAAGCAGCTCCCATTTACACGCAGGCAGTGATCTGGGCAGCCAAAGCCTGACAAAGCCCAGAGAAAAGGGATCCATTCCTGCATCTCATTAGAAAACTGGCCTCACTGCATATATTTCACTGCATTACTGGCCCGAAAAAAAAAAATTAAACAAAAGCTCTCAAAACATACACATTTATTTATTTGACAGCTGCTTTTGTCAAAAGTGACCTACAAATAAGGCAGATCACCACTAACATCACGCACAAAGAATGTTAAGCGTTTATCACTGCAGGGCCTGCAAATCGAGAGAGAGCTGCAGAGACCATTAAATCTCCCGTCACGTACCGCGGCCGGCACAGTGACACGGGGCCTCAAAGGACCCGCTGTGCAAGAGCGCTCCGCCGTATCTGCCATCAGCACAGAGCAGCTGGGGTCAAAGGTTAAGTGCTTAAGCAATTGTTATGGACCAGGAAGAATCTCCCTCTCTCCACATAAGCGGTTAACTTAAGGTGCGTCAGCATGCGTGGGTGTCCTTAAGGCTGCTTTAAATATTCTGACACCCTAGAGACTTCCGGAAGACGATCTCTGAAGTCCCATCTATTATACACGAGACAGAGCTCAGGATGTTTTAAACTCCATGTCATTCAGACAGCTTTTAGTGTTACCAGCCGGCGTCTCTGTAAACCACATAACCGCCGTACACACTGCTGCCAGCCAGCAGTTTCCTGCTACGACACAGCGCCTGCAAATAAAACTACCCGGATTATCAGAATATATCAGGATATTACGACGCAGACCCTACTGAACACGACACCCTTAGAGAAGACAGTGACAGTGAGGGCTGCAGCCTGGGGAGTCACCAGCACTCAGGGACTGCAGCCAGGGCTCATACCTGTCACGCCCAGACTCTCCTAGGAGACACGGGGGACTGATACAACCTATTCAAGCTATGCAACTGTGTTCCACTTACATTCACTATTAGAAAGAAAGAAAGAAACCCTCAAACAGCAGCACAAGAACATGACGGTAACAAAAAATAATCTTCCAACTGCGTATCTAATACAAGATCATGGAGGCTTGCAGGGCAAACTGAAAGAATTATTTTGACCTTAAACCACTTTAATCATAGCAATATGGACAGCAGTTAGACTCAGACAGAGCGCTCAGCTTTGAAATATTACATAAGAGAGCATTTGTCCTTCGAAACACACAGGAGAAACTTCAAGCAAGGGCCTGAGGCAGCTCCGACGCGTCACCATGCAATGTGTGCTGTGCTTTGGTGAGACAAACACGGTCCTGCCACCCTTCCAGGTGGCTCTCAAAGCCACGCTTGTCCACTTTCCCATACTAAGTGAAATCTGAAATCATTCTTGAAACACGTTTTAGCATCTCTGCAGTATCTTCTGCTTCTCTGGCATTTTTAATGTCGGCTTAAAGCCCATGTCACGATCCTGAAGGTCTACGGCACCACGAGTGAAAGACCGGCTAGTGACATGGCCATTCAAGGGCCTTTCTGAGGGACTATAGTTACCATAACAAAAAAACCCATTCTTAAAGTGTCAGTGCTTAGGTGAGGCCTGCACTCTCTGAAGAATTGTCATGTGGAATAAGTAAAGTTAACCTTATCTGGTAAAATAATAAAAAATTATAAAATTTAAATAAGATACTTTACTGATCCCTGTGGGGAAATTCTCTCTACACCTCCCCCAATTTTCTCTCTGTAAATGAGAGCAAGCTGCCAAAGAGCAGCCACCCATAGCAGCACCCAGGGAGCTGGGGGTTAAGGGCCTCGCCCAAGGACCCGCAGGTATGCTGAGGGGGGCCCGAACCGGCAACCTACTGATCTCAGGCACAGAGGGGACAGGAGCAAAACTTTTTATCTGTACCCAGTTTTTTCCTGCAGAATCTAAGCAAATCCCAGTAGCATCCCCCCCCTTTGATAATTATATTAACAGCAGATGGATGCCTCACCACAAGAAGGTATTATTTCCGGGGGCAAAACATTGACCACAAGTCTTCTGAACAGAGATATTAACATTAGTGTTAAATTAAGAGGAATAGCAGTGATACTTATTATAAATATTTTATATAAAAGTGTATTTATTTTTATAAGGGAACTATCGCGAATTCCCTTCACCTAAGCATTTTGGATTAAGAGGCGCATATTTGTTTTTTTCGCATTATAATAATGTCAGAAATGCATATGTCAAGTACAGCTTGAGTCCTCTGACTGTAGGAAGGTTGCTATCTGTAAGCAGGGACGGAAACACGGACCTGCGGGCCCCTGACAGGACCGGCTACTCGGCATGTTTACTAACCAAGACCGTCTCAGGCTGAAAGGGGCCGGGACTGGTGCTCGGTCTGGGGGAGGAATCAGATCGCCGCGGGGACACCTCCCACACTGCTATCGCAGACTTACTGCCAGGTAAGGTGCTTAACTAAATCTGAATTGGTTACACAGCCGAACACTCTTAGGAGTCCGTGTATTCGACTGAAAGGCAAGAATGCAGCTTACGATAAATGCCACTGCTAGATGGAAAAATAATTAACATGTGATGTACGATGAAGCTCTGGTGCACAGAGACCTTCCCTCGCCGCTTACAGGAAAATGCTGTGTCACGGTACGCGCACACAGACACAGACACACACAGACACAGACACGATACTTTCATAAGGCCATGGGACTGTCTGCGGCTGACCCCCGAGGAGCTGCCCTGCCACAGAGGTACCGGTGACTGTGTGTCTGTCATCCTGGCGTACTCTGCCAAGCTGCTTGTACATTCATCTTCAATATGCGCTTTTTACCGCCTCGTCGAACACAGCAGTCTATACGTGCCGTCAAACGATTTACACACCACGAAGAATCCTAAAGTTAAAATTAAAGCTGCCCAGTTAACGCAGAAACCCATTTACTACACGTTTAATGAAAATCATTCAAATGTGAACAGCTCGTGTGTCTGAGAAACGGACTGAACTAACAAGCCTACAGGCTACATACCGTCTAGTTTGTGAAAGCGTACGGCGAATCGGCTTGATATTTAAAACTTATCACAGAAAACAAAGAATCGGCCATCATAACGGGCGATATTTTTCGTGCAGACTAGTCTGACTGCACGCAAAAGGCTGAAAGCCGGGCTTAGCCGGAGGCTCACCTCAGCAGGATCTCCAGCGAGCTTTCGTGCTTATCCAGCGGCCTGTTCAGGGCATTCTTACGCAGCTTATTCAGATCCTCCACGGCTCGGAGATACTCCGCCTGAGCTTCGCCCGCTGGGTAGGTAGCCGTGATAAACTTCGACAAGGGTTTCACCAAGTCTACATCAGACGACTTTTTTAACGGTACAGAGATAAATGTCGCCATTTCGGCCCGCGAGGCTGCACGCAAACAACCGAAGAGGGAAGTAATCGGCCGAACGACAACAACAGGAGTTCACTTCCTGGGTACGGCTGACTGAGGTCACGTGGCGGTGACGCGCGACGGAGCGGGAGCGAGCGAGACGCGCGTGGGCGCATGCGCACTACGCCCGGTTATTTCCAGCCCGGTTCCAGTAAACCACGCCCCCGGTTCTGTGACGAATCTCAGCTGCGTTCTAGCGATCGTTTTCATTGGCTGCGCCGTCAGCTCCCCGCAGCCGCCGGGGCTCAGGAACGCTGAGCATTCCATTAAACTTTAAAACCGTGCAGTGTTGAGTTTGTGTAATGCAATTAAACTGAGCTTTTTTCCACAGCAGATAGTGGTCGTGGATGTATTAGTTTATCATTTAGCACAGATAGTCAGCTCTTTGTAACGTGATATTCCTGTCGAGCATTCGGCAGATGACGTACTGCTCCGGAGACCCAAAATAACGCACAGGACTGCGCAGACGCTGGTGACTAAAGGGCCTGGCCCGGAAAACAATTACACGTTTAGTATAAATTGTAGTACAGTTGGCTTAGCAGATGGTTTTTATTATAAGTATGTAAGACTATCCATGCACTGAAGCTGGGGTCGTCGTGTTTGTGTTAACATCCATAATATAATTAATGGATAGGTTGCGTAATCGTTGAAAATGCACGCTGGAACGCACACTTAAGTCAGCCCTAACATAATGGCACATCGACTGCGATTAAAAATCAGGCAATAAAAATGCTGGCTTTGTGTGGCTAGGCCAGTTAGGACACTGCCTGTGATCAGGTGGTCACCAATTCAAATCCCAGGGTTGGCAGACTGATGTCACCATTGGGCCCCAGAACGAGGCCCCTAACCCCCCAAATGCTCCAGGCACTGTCTGACCCTGCTTTCTCAATTATACATCACTTTAGATAAGTGTCTGATAAATGTAACAAAATGTCATGAGTGGGGTGGTGCAGTGGTTAGCATTGTTGCCGCACACCTCTGGGATTAGGGTTCACGTCTCCGCCCGGGTTCCATGTGTGTGGAGTTTACATGTTCTTCCTGTGGGGTTTCCTCCGGGTACTCCGGTTTCCCCCCCACACAGTCCAAAAACATGCTGAGGCTGACTGGAGTTGCCAACTTGCCCGTAGGTGTGAATGGTGTGTGAATGTGCCCTGCGATGGGTTGGCACCCCATCCTGGGCCATTCCCTGTCTTGTGCTCACAGCCTCTAGAACCCTCGCCACACTGGGATAAGCAGTTACAAAAAATGGATGGATGTCAGGAATGGTGCATGTTTGAGGTAGGCTCATGTAACTTACCCTCAACAGGTAATCAAAACACACAGTCAAACTTTGAGAAAAAGGACTTTGGATTTATTTCCATATGTGAAGCATTTGCTGAGGGGCGGGGCATCAGGCACATTCACCTGTACTGCAGAAGGTCGGCTGCCCCACCCACCCAAACAAGCATCACACAGCGTTTCACTGGCATTTTTACGCACTTTTTTATTCCACCTTCTGTGACATGGTTTACATTTTCATTCCTGTAAATTTTCAGTGCTGCATCAGTAATGTTCACGTGGGGAGGCGGAAGCTGCTCTCTAGCTCCCCCTCATGCTTTTAAGTCAGAACAGCATCATTAGGTGCATGCCACAGAGATGCTCAGCACAGGTCCTGGAGATCACCAAGTACAGAGGTGTCCACCAGCCAAAGTCCGCAGCCTTCATGTCTGACTGCCACGAAAAGTACATCAAGTTTTTTTTTTATTTCTTAAAAAAACACAACTAAGGACCTCCAAAGACAGGGGGGTGATTTTATTTAAAAAAACATGCACTCTAAAATGAACTACAGCAGTACAGATGAATACAAAAAAAATGGCAAAATGAAAAATGCCCCAGACAGCCAAGAGGCACATATGGACCAGTCCCACACTGGCATGGCACAAGCTCTCGCACTGCAGACGGGGCATGCCGCATTATCGGAGGGCACATTCGAGAGGTGAGGGCACACGCCACCATCACAGTCAGGCACAGCAAGCACACAGAAATTAAGTATTTTCAGTGAGGGCACCTGCACCCACACAGTTTTAAGCAAATACAAAAGGTTTGGTCCACTTCGCTGCCTTGCAGGACCACCCTCACTTGTCCATTTACTGCTCATGATGCAGAATAATTTATGGAAATCTGCATGCAGGATGCACATAAAGCAGCCTGACCAATGAGTTAGAACACTCCAAATGCCACGGGCAGGCCTGCCCTCCTCAAGGCAGCGAGGGGGAAGGACTCTCAACCGAGTACATCTACCCACGTGCAACAGGTGGACCAAAGCCAACTTGGTACCAAAATGGATCACCCAAGACGAAAGCACGTTAAAACCCATCTAAAAAGCAGGAATCTGCGGCCAGGATAACCAGCCTAGGCTGTGGGGGGCATCGAACAGCCCCCACCATCTCTTTAAATACGGTTGATTACGTTCTGTTCTCTTGCGGGACGCAGGTGGGTTTAATGCCCTCGCTGGCAGCCACGAGCGAGCGTGGCCACACATGTCCACCGAAACAGCCGGCCCTTGGTGGGTCCCCAGTCTTGCCTCCTCCGGGCCTCCACCGCACACTTGGCAGGAATTCATGACGGGGGAAAGCGAGCGAGAGTACCGCCTCCCTGCTACCGTAACTGCGAGCTCCTGGAGCACTGCTCCCCCCGCCAGCTCCCACCCCTCCCCTCCCCCTTCGTCTCTTGTGCGCTAAAATGCACCAGCACATTTTCAGTGTCATCCGGGGATTTCTCCTACACCCAGTGTGTTGGACACCTTTGGCTCACAAAAGCTCAAGATTGTACAGCCACCATGAGGCGCTAGAGAAGCCAGGCAAAACACCGGTGAGCCTTAACACAGAGAAACGGACAAACATCAACCCCCAGCCCAAGAGGGGAGAGAGAACAAGAATGATGGAGGAGAAAGATGGGGGCCGGGAACAAGACACACAGACAGAGACACAGACACACACACTTACACAATGCCCAAGAGCCACCCCCAGCTATGCTCCTTAAATCATGATTTCAATATGAAACAGTGTTACCCTGAAGTCAGATTCTAACATTTAATTGGCTCTGGGCTCTCAGCTCATCCTTCTTCCTGACATCAAACCAGACGCCGTAAAAGTGAAAATCTTGGCAAAGGATCCTTCAGCTGTTGCTTCTTGCCATTTTACTTCAAAATCATGTGGTATCCCTCTGCAGCCTCATCTGTAAGCGAGAGGAGAGTAATCAGGCACGCGGGAAAACGCGGGAGCACGGCTCCATTATGACCCCGATAAATCAGGCCTGGCCTCAGTTATGCAGACACGCAATTACATTGTGTTCTGGCTTGGTGCCATGAACAGGGCTGTCTTAGGGATGCTCATTTTAAAGGAGAAATGTTAAGAACAGGCAGGAACTCTTAGGATTTATGTGAGAGACGGTGACCGTACCTTTCAGTGTGCTAATCACAAAGCAACTCTCATCTGGCAGATTGTAAACCATCTGTGAAAAGCAGAATTAAGTCAATGTCAGAATCAGTCAAAAGGAAATTATGCATATTTTAAAAAGGGGAAAAAACTCAACGGGGCAAAGTGGAGAATGAGGGAGACTGCGAGGCCAGATGGGGGCGCTATGGGGGCACTCACCTGGTCACTGAGCAGGATGTGTATGCCTGTGGGCCCCTGACGGAACACCTGCTTGACCTGGGTGAGCGAGAGGCCGAACACGGCGGCGATCTTGCGTGTCAGCTCACAGGCAGTCATCTCCTCCAGGTACAGGGCGTGATACACTGCTGGTTTGCCAAAGCGCTCATCAGCAGTGCTGGTGCTAAGCTGCAGCTGCACTGCGGGGGCCCCAGGCTTACCGTATAAGGCACAGCCAGAGCTCCGCCTCTGGTGGCCTTCATCAGCGCTCTCTGGTGGCGGGCTGTCAGCCTGCTGGACCTCCTGGCTCACATACACAGTCAGGCGGGGTCTCACTGACCTGGGGGCACACACCGGCTATTTTACATCCATGTGTTACACAAGCTGGATTATTTCTAATGCCCAAGGCTTGGAGCTTCACTCAGGTGCACATGGACAAACCAAGTCTGAAGTCATTCAGCAGACAGTCACAGACATAAAAGCCTCATTTCCACCCCCCACTGCCACCAACCCCAGGTCAGACTCCACCATATTTACCTGGATTTAAGTGCATTAAACAGTCGGATACCATCTGCTGCTCCGCATATCTGGACTAGGTCCTCACGGGTCAGCTTCAGCAAATCAGAACCTGTTTTGGGGAAAGCAGCAAGAGGAAGACCAATAAGCAGCCAGGATAGACGATGGTACTCACGTCACATGACCCAACACCAGGAGGCCGACCGCGTCGACGACGTGACGTACTGGTGAGGCAGACACCAAAAACAGACAGCAAGAGGGCGCTATGGAGGCTGACATTACCTGAGAAATTCGAGAAGACTCTGGCATGGGGCGCAAATCGATTCATCTGCAGCCAGTGCTGTACATCCTGCATGGAGGCCAAGGGGCTCAGCTGCTGCGGGGAGCCCAGCGTGGACACACACACACACACGCACATACACACACAAAAAGGTCAAAGGTAAGCACACTGACTTGGCCCCAAACACTTCAAATTCAACTTATATCTCTGCCCAGAAATGTCACATTTAAATATTTTTCATGTAAAGAATGTATATCTTACTCTTCCTGCCAATCTATTCTTTTCAGAAAGCAGGGCTGAAACTATCTGTTGAAATACAATGATTTTTCAATGGCTCGATCAAAAATCAGGTCGATTTCACCCTCAATTTTCTCGAAGAACTCGGTAAACCCCCGGTTAACTACGTAAAGCTTGACAGGAGATTTGTAACACAATCCCACAAGCAACGGCAGAACCCCACTGTGGAAATGAAAGTGTGGTCCCACTCATACAGAAGGTACTTGTGACCGGGCAGCCTGACCCAGCCAGAGACTGACTGCTACAGCGAGAAGCAAGGCAGGGAGTCACTTCCACTCTAAGGAGCCCGCAGTGGCAGGAGGGGCTCACCTCCAGAGCAGCATGGCCGACTGCTTCTCCCTGATGATTCGGTGATGAGGAATCACTAGGGGGGGCGAGGATATTGGTTCCATCAGTGAACAAATGTAAGTATACCCCCCCCCTCGCTCCGGCTGGCTGACAGGAGCCGGCTTACCTGTCTGCGACAGGGACAGCATAGGAGGGGTGCGAGGCAGAGGTAAAGGAGGGTGTGGCTGCCGCTGGGGCTGTTGCTGGCGCACTACTGACATAGGCGCTGTCAGGCCAAGGCGAGCACTGTGGGACCAGGGACAGAGAGCCCCGTTAGCAGCCCTGGGGGCAATGAAGAGGAAACCAGCCAGAGAGAAGCACGCCGCATGTCAGTGTGCTGTGTGTGCATGCTCTGTACTCTGTGTATTCTGTGTGCGTGTCGTGCTCTCTGTGCACCGTGCGCTCTCTGTGCGCTGTGTGTGTGTGTGTGCTGTCCGCTCTCTGTGCGCTGTGTGTGTGTGTGTGCTGTCCGCTCTCTGTGCGCTGTGTGTGTGTGTG
>JAAGVU020000045.1:16543963-16577635 GCA_011763525.2 Mormyrus iriodes
TGTGTGTGTGTGTGCTGTCCGCTCTCTGTGCGCTGTGTGTGTGTGTGCTGTCCGCTCTCTGTGCGCTGTGTGTGTGTGTGCTGTCCGCTCTCTGTGCGCTGTGTGTGTGTGTGCTGTTGCTGCCTCCCCCCCCACTCACCCATAATCAGCAGTTAACGCAGCGCTGACATCATCGCGGGTGTGTGCAGTTACCCCTGGCCACAGTCTGACTATCATACACAGTATCAATGGACGTCTCACACACAAGTCACTTCAGATAATGAATATAATGCAGGCTGTTTAATAGAGACTGGGGCCCCACCAGCCATAAAAACCCACCCCTCCCGCTAGTGCCACCGGCACTTTCACTAGCTAAATAACACCGGAAAGCGCCAGCTAGCGTCACACTGGGCTTTGAGTGACCAGGTGGGTGCTGGCTCCAGTCCCAAGGGGGGCAGAAATGCAAAACTGAGTGACCAGAAGCATAAATTCTATTACACAGTATAATGCTTTGGATTTAAATAAAAAACATCCAACATCATCCCACAGCCCTGGATCAGTGTTTGGATGATACATATTTAAATAAAATTTGCAAGACAAATTAGCAATGATTAATAACTTATTAACTGGCCTTTAAAAAGCACAATTATTTTTTCACATAAAAGGATGAGTCTGCTTTTTTCCAATAGATATGGGAAAAAAACAGACTCACAGAAGAGGAAGAGGGGAAAGAGTGCCCCGATGGCCAGACGAGAGCAGAGAGACAGACACCAGAGATCACAAGATTTATGCCAGCGTTCTGAGAGTGTTAGATTTAGGAGTGGGAGGGTCAGGGGACTGCGCCCAGGGGCCCAGTGCCCAAGGATCCAACACACTTGAGTGTTGAGGGCAGGAGGAGAAACAGAACCAGAACTGGAGCCCAGTTGGCCATGAGATCTGGAGGCCCTATATCTAACACTGTGAGTTTGCACTGGGTTCTGAGTGCCACAAGTGAAATGTAAGCAGAAGTCCTTACACTGCCCCGCTTGGCCAGAGAATCGCCGCAGTCTGCGGGCAGTGTCCGCTTGCTGGACTTTTTCAGCTCATGTTCAACTGCATCTTCTATTATAGGCTCAAGTCTCATCTAGGCAAACACCAGAGACTGAAATCAATGGCTTAAAGACACGGTGAACACATGTTTATGCAGACGCAGCTCTACCATTGGACAGTTAACAGATCCCGCCCCCAACCCCAAGCACGTCAGCAGCCACCGGAGCCTTCCTCTGAGTCCGGCTCTACTGACAGTGCATGCACACCCAGACCACAGGGGGGCGCTCTATACCCAACACCAATGGTCTTAAGCTTTAATGTTGCTGAAGCCTCAGCTGATAAAGGTTGAACCAGACTTGTAGGAATTTGAGGGATGTTAAATTACTTGGGGTGAGAGAGAGTTTTCTTCAGGGAAGAACATGCCACGTGGCCCCTTTCAAGCTGCAGTGGAGCTTCGGGGAGCTCATCCTGGAGGACTGCGGTGCGAGGTCAGCCCAAACATGCACCGCAGCATGAGGCCGAGCGATGCTGGGACATTTACCCCAGAGAATTAAGTCGTTCTACCCTCCAGCACCTGGTAGCCTGTCACTGCAGCTAGCGTGTTCTTCACGCCTGGCTTTGCTGACGTGTGAGGGTCAGGCCACAGCTGGTGGCGGTCCCCCCAAGCCTGCCCCACCCGCCTGCCCACTCAGCCCCCGGCGCACACATGCCTCTGACAGGATGGTGGTCTCGTACGAGGGCTGGTACTTCTCCTTCTCCTGTGCCGTCCTCTTCTCCATCTTCTCCCGGTCCGTCTTCTGCTTCCGATCTGCTCCCTTTGGCTGGGAAGAGGAAATCCCCCAGGACGTATGGGAGTAAGGAGAGATGGCTGGGTGCTGAGCCTAGCTGGAGGCCACGGTGCTCTCAGGGCCTGAGCGAGCTCGTTTCCCAGCCCGGTTCCTGCTCCATCCCGGCTCCCAGCCAGTCAAGAACATGGAATACCTGCTACAGGTGTGCTGGGAGCTGGGAGGGAGCAGGAATGTGGAGTGCCTGGGGGTCCCCGAGGACCGGGATGGGAAACACGGTTTCAGAGAACCATAACGGGCATCACATGCACCTGAGCGAGAAAGTGGGGGGAGACAGAGAGAGGGAGGGAGGGAAAGAGAAAGAAAGGGGGTGAGAGAGAAAGAGAAAGAGAGCAAGGGAGGGAGAGAAAGACAGGGGGTGAGAGATAGGGGAAGAGAGAGAGAGAGAGAGAGAGGGAGTAAAGGGGGGCACAGAGTGATGAGCGGAAGAGAGGGAGAGATTCACCTTGAAGACCTTGATCTGGCAGCTGGCCGAGTGCAGGTGCTCGCTGTACTCCCCGCTCTCGCCCTGCCGGAAGGTGTCGATCTGGATCCGGAACGGCACCCCCTTCTCACCGCCGTGCTTGCGGGGGGTAAACTCCGTGCTGATGCAGTGCACCTGCAACACAACAACATGTTTCTGTCGTCAGGTGCGTCTCTGAAAGGGACCCAGCAGCCATCGTGGCTGAAGTTTCCATGGCAGCTGGGGGCATACCGAGACCGCCTCCTGTAGGGGGCGCTCAAGCAAAAGGACATAAACTAGAGCGCTAACAAAGTAACAAAGAAGAGGTCAGTGGCTGCAGAGAGGAGGTGCGGGGACGTGACGGTCCAGCCGGGGGCGAGCCAAACACGCGAGGTGGCTCTGAGCAGGAAGAACACAGCCACGTATGAGGCAGCAGGATTTCGCTCGGCAAGGTGGCACACAGGCCAACTGGGGCCCGACAGCGGCGGCTGGTGGTGTCCGGTCACACGGCTGCGTGGTTCTGGGGGGGCAGGGGGAGCGCACCTGGACGAAGACAGATGTGCGTTTGGAGAGGTCCCACAGGAACTCGGCGGCGTTGAGCTGCGAAGGGTTGGTCTTGGGGTCAATGATGCCCACAGACATGGGGATATCTGCGAGGGATGGGATGGAACCAGCGTCACGTTCCTGAGACGCTAACGACTGAGAACACGCACTCACTGGCACAGGGCAGCAGCCTGGGAGGGAGAGCCGCGCACTGCAGGTAGGGAAACGGTTTGGTATGGAGTTGCAGCGCCTCAAAGCCTCTGGGCAACAGCAGACCTGCTTAAAAGCAGGTTATTTGCTGGTATGAATGTATTTATATCTTTAGCAAGAGAATGTTTCGAATAAATACTAATTCATACATCTAGACACACAAAAAAAGTAAGACATTTTGAAAGTCACCCCACCCCAAAACAACAGTTTTAGAAATTCATTCTGGAGCAAAAAAAATCCATTAGTGCTGTTCATTACTGTCGTTTTGAGATTAAAGTTCATCATGAATAAAGAATTGTTTGTCGTCTCTCTATACTTCTATTTAATTGCGTTTATTTATAATATAATTTGCATTCGTAATACAAATTACCTGTTAGTAACTTACAGGCCTTATTATCAATCAAGAAAATAATTACTAGTCGAATCACAAAAATATATTGAAAAGAGTCTAAGGGCAGGAGTTAATGACCTGGGGCATGTGTGGGGCAAAGGGCCTTGCTGAGCACCTGACCCTATCAGGATGGGGATCACGTATGGGGGCAGAGCTGCCAGTGCATACTGGGATACGGCGATTCGGCCTCACCGATGTCCAGGAGCCGGTCTCCCGGGCGGTTCCACTTCCAGCCCTCCAGCTGCTGGTGCTCGGTGTACTGCAGGCGTCGGTCGTGGAACACCACCCGCACGATGCTCTGGGGATGGACGGCAGGCATGAGCGCAGCCATGCACATACTCCTGGCACACACACGCGCAGTCGCCCGTTACAGCAGCATCGCGAAATGCCACTTTGACGATCGCAGTACAAGAGGAGCACATATGCACGACACGTCCATGCTGTGCAGCGGGGTTACGCAATCCGCATACTCACGCCTAACTTCTGACCTGCTTGTAAATCATCGCAACAGATATTTAATCTGTGATGGTCGGTACACTGTGATTGGCAGAGGCGGCCTGGATCGCTGGGTGTTAGCTGCGCAAGATTAGCTCTTGGATACGTCCTGCTGCTTCAAGGGGCAGACAGAGGGGTGGGGGCAGGCGGCCCACCCCCCTCGACATCTTCTCACCTTCACATTCTTGTTGTTCAGCTCAGGCAGCTCGCCTGCCTTGCGGTTGTCCAGCATCCTGATCTCGTATGACTGACCTGCAGCCATGGGGGAGACAATGAGGACCAGTACAGCCCCGCCCCCCACCGGCCTGGTTCCACCCCGACCCCTCCCTGCCCAGCCGCTCACCTTGGTTCAGGTAGGTGAGCGTCTCGTCGTGCAGCTTGACGGCGGGGGAGGTAGACGTGCACAGCACGTACTGGAAGGGCGGGTTTGTGTTCTCCGCCTCGGGGGGGAGGCCGGCGTCCTCCTGCTTGAAGATGGGCAGTGCCAGGACATCACTGAGGGACAAATATAAACAGCAATAAATGTGAACATCTCGTACGTTGCAGCAGACCTGAGGAGGGGACAGAGACGAAGCCTATACTGATACCCACTAGACAGCCGCACCCCAGCAAGCGGACTGCACTACCCCCGCTATACCAGAAGGGGTCACCGTTCAGCACCTGTCACACATGTCAACTGGCGAGTAGCCTTACAGATAACCACCGGAAAAGCAGGCAGCACGCTTCAGAGTGAGCAGTACATTTTTTAGCCATCAATAATTTGATTAGTTACTAAATTCAAAACATGTTAAGTCTCTAATGGACATGAAAGCTAGAGCTGCACGATATCACATCGCGATACAGTTGTGGTCATATGGCACATGTGCAGTAATCACCAGGGCTTTAGATTACGGGTGAAACATTTGTCCGGACGCTGGCATTTCAGTACTATACAGATGTTTACAGACAAGTCCCACCCCACTGGGGGCAGGCTGCTAAGCAACATTTGAGAGTTTACCCTCCATGGGCAGGCAGGGTCAGCTGAGGACGGCCAGTGGTGGCAGCAGAGAGGGGGGTGTTAACACGGCTTCTACTGACAGCGCCAGATGAAACTCACCCTCCCCCAAACCAGCGTCCTGCAAAGCAGCCGACGAGACCCGGATCCGGCGCTCCTGTAATCGTTGCAGGTGTCTAAAAGCCTGCAGTGTGCTGCACTGTCAGAGGAACACCTCCACGCCCCACTACCAATGCCCCACCTCCACCCCAGCCGTAACTGCAGGCAGCACGCTGCTGGCACACCGTGTTCTGTGCGGCTGAACGGAAGAACACGCGCCAGGGCCGGCACCTCGGCTCGTCAGACCCCCACCCGAGCCTGGCCCCGCCCAGCAGGCAGACGGCCACGATCGGCCCTCGCCTTCAGCAGCCCGAGCTCACCGCGGCACGGCAGCTTCCTGTAGGAGGGCGCGGAGAGATCACGACGAGAGCAACAGCAGCTCAGAGGGAGCGTTCAAAAAAAAATAAAAAGCCGCTTTGCAAGACTGCAGCAGCAAAACCATAATAATGCAGCACCAGCACAACTCTGCAATGGTCAGCAGCAGCCCAAGGCACAGCCTTTAACTAGCAGAGCCGCAGACAGACGTTTCAGGACACACTCACCGCCACCCGCAGCACAAAAGTGCCCGTGGCTTTTAAAAATTCACTGAAAACAGCACAATTCCAATACACAAGTATAACATTTCCAAATTCACAATACTAAGTAATAACATTATTCTATTTACAAAGTTACAGCAAACACAATTAAATGAAAATAACAGAAAAGCATTGCACATGCAAATATTTACTATTTACTATTCAAACACTTGACTAGTCTTTCCACCTGTCCCACCTGCTCACCTCGCGATCTCAAATGTTGAACTGAATATCCTGAACTTAAAATAGCAGCACAATCATTTGTGTGTGTATAAAAGGGTTACAGTAACTCTACCAAACGTGTCACCACAGTGATATTCAGCTATCCGGCAGCGCCTCTGTCCCAACACTGCCAGACACAAGAACTTTTACAGTAATCGTTTTAAAACTCTCTGTTTACTCCTCGTTGATATCCGCTACGACATAAGGGGAAGGCAGCTGTTGTGCAGAGGTTGCTAGGCGACAACCCCCCACCCTTCACAATCTAGCAGGTGTGTGATTGTAACTGCAGTGGCTGCCTAATGCAGGTGGGATGGTGAGGGACAGCTTTCGAAATTATGGCAAACATGTTGAATTAATACCCAAAGATGCAAGCTAACCAAGTCCGACATCACAGCTGCATGCAGCACAGAGACAGAGGCGTTACCCCGGAGATCAGCTGCACTGTGGTTAACCATCTTCCAGCCAGTGCACTACAGGGCCCACCTCATTTAACTTGTAACAGTTCAAGGACCAGCAGCCGTAACCTTAAAATATTGCTCAAACTTTTCTGCTCAACGTAACATCTAGCTATAACGTGGGCAAAACCGTCAGCTTTACAAACACCTTTCAGAGAAAGTTAAAAGTAAAACAAAACCACAAAGTGCTGATCAGCTCTGGTATTAACGCAACTCCAAATGGTGACAAAGGCCACAACGGACACTGACACACTGGAGTTACTCTGGAACTGCCACTCGAGCAAGAACTCCCCCCCCAACACGGGTTCGAATGCAGAGCCCGGGGGCCACGGCTGCACGGTCCTGGGGGAAATACCAATTGCCTATTTCTTCCCCACTCAGAATCAGGCTGCTGAAGAGAATAGAAAAATAACTCGTGACCGGGAGGTACCTCATGCACCTGGTCAGTCCATCTAACCCTCCATTACAGTGCGGTGACAGCCACCACAGCCGCGACTGGAAGTTAAAATGGGTTTGCTCTCTCTCCCCCTCTGTCTCTCCCTCTGTCTCTCCCTCCGTCTCACACTCTCTCTCCCGAGTCAGTTTTGTAAGTAACGCTCATCAGGGACAAAAACGTGTATACTATCGCGACTTCATTACCGCTTTGCTCGTCAGGCCATTTTCTGTGTCTTTTGGGAGTCTGCATGTTGCGATGCGTGTTGTAGAGAATAGAATCCGCGTTACAGGTGACGATTTCCACAAGTGTCACGGATTATATAAAATTTCAAGGATCCCGACCCTTTGAAATGCACGAGGTGACCATTTTCTGGAGAGAGACTGCAACTTTATACGCACCGTCCACGTGGAAAACGGTTACGCGATTAGCCTCAGAATCGCTCGTCGTGACATAAAGCTAAATACCGCGGCCAGGCGATGATGACGCAAACATAATGAATATAACGCAGGGCAGCGACAGCTTCTTATATCCAGCCTTATGGAGCTGATTAGTGCGCAGCTCGCGGGCTGAAGGAGCCTCGCGCGTTTTAACACTGGCCACGCGGGCTGGAACGCGGCGTCCCTGCGGCCGGTGTCGCGAGCCCCACGCCGCTCACGACAAATCGGAACACGACGGGGGATCACGTGACCAAGGGAGGCTTCGAACCCGGGACCCGCAGGAGGGCTGGGGATCCCGGCACAGGACCTCCACCAGACCCTCCCATTGTGCGCCTTCGGGCACTAACGCGTCCGATTTATTCTTTTCTGGCAGAGGCGCGGGGGCAGGAGGAAGGGAAAGCATTTGCCCACCGCTTCCGGGACAAATGGTGCCTGTGCGTCCGAGCAGATTACATCGATTTAACGGCTGCTTCAGAAGTTATCAGAATGCACACATTCTTCGCAGCAAGCAAGCCGGCAGCACAAAATGCACGGCCGCCTTCGCACCGACCTCATGCTGTACGCGCCCGCTCCCAGCTCCTGGCCGATGCCAGACAGGCTGGCATCGAAGTCGTGCACGAGCCCGGACTCGATCGAGGCATCGTCCATCTTCAGCACCCATGCCATGGCGCCCAGCTCCTTCTCCTCCGGCTCTAGACGAATGGCCGCCAGCGTTCCCCTCGGCTGAGATGTAGCTGGCCAGCTACCAGTGTTATATGGGGTGCGAAGGGGTTCAGCAGCTAGCTAGCTACCAAGACAGGCAAGGAAACCGCTCACCGCCACAACAGAGTCCGTCATCAACTCCGGAGGTAATCAGAACCATAATTCCGAAGAACTGTTTATCCAAGCGAGTCCAGCTTCAGCTTGCCTCTCAGCTTAGTTTGATATTGATAAACGAACGCACGATTTTCAACCACAGCTGTGTGCCGCTCCTTAGCTAACGGCGGCGCACGCACGGCTCCGGAGCTCCGACGCGGAAAAAAAAATGCCCGAAGAGGATGTTGTTGACAGTCGGCGCCGCGCGTAGCACGCAGCGCCCTAGCTGCGGCCAATCGCCAGCTTCCAGCAGCCGAACTTCTCCGAAGCGCTGCGCGGCTCGGCTCACATCACGAGCGCGGCCGACGGCTTCCGCGGTCCGAGGCCGGCTTACGGCGATACTGAACAACTATCCAGGTTCCACACAATCCATCAACATGGCCTCCTACACACAAAGCCCCCCCCCCCCCCCGACTACAGCCGCAGGAGGAGAGGCGAAGCAATACAATAACCAATCAGGGAAGCGTCTTCCGCGATACGGGCTCCTTATTTGCCAATGGACTGCTGCTGTAACCTGGAGCAAGTCGTTCATTGGTTACAAGAGAGCCACCATTGGAATGGCATGGCCAAACGCCAATTAAGGAAATGTATTTTTAAAAAACGATATCATTTATTGGCTCCAGATTTTTAAATATTACATTTTTATATTTGACGGGAGATTTATATTTATATAATCTTTGTGCGCTGCTTAAATGAACAAAGGCTGTAATATCCAACTGCAAATAAAAATATCTGAATTGTATTTAAAGTGTAAATTAAAGTGGAAATAGTTCCGAAATTGTACAGATAATCTAAGGTAACGTGCAATCGTAAAAAACTTCCCTCCAAATAAAGTTGTATTTTCGTTTTCATGAAAAAAATTTGCTTTTTCTTTTTTTTTTTCTCGTTGCTTTCCACAGTTATCCTGCAGCAGCTACCTGTGCTGTATGCCTGCGTCAGAAGTGCGCTGGTGAACATCTGGCCCATTCTGCCGGACTTATGGTTGAATTATAATTAACATGTACGACAGCGATATATCTGTGATCAAAATCCAATCGAGATCGGTAATCCGTGGTATTATACCCTCGCCCCGCCTCGACATTAGTAAATTTCACCATCTGAAAGGACGAAAGTCCACCTCAAAGGTTTCTCTTCTAAAGGTGCAATCCTGCAGCTACTTCGATAAGGATACTCCATCCTTCCATATTATAGTGCCGATTTTCTCACGCTATGCTTCGCAGCATAAAGGTGGCATTTCATAACAGCATGATTCTGGCCGTACTTCTGTGTTCACGGTAATGGAATTGCCCAGCATGAACGGTAAACCCTCCCGCCCCAAACCAGGGCACCACTGCGTGCTTAAAGCAGGATCCGCGGCTGTCCAGTTTTGCCATTCCTACTATTTTGACTATTCGTAGTTCCTAAACATAAATCAGATAGTTGCGTATATGTCCGTTCGCCATTTTAAAAAGTTATTTGCTCTATATTTAGTGGGACGACTAGAAATCCTATGCGGTACCCACTGGTTTGTCAGTATCGGTTTAGATTCACGAAACGTCATTCTTATGAACGCCTCATTCTTTCAAGAAAACTTTATAACAATTTGCTAGAGAAGCGAATGTCTGAGGTTTCAGACTTGTTGCCAAGTCAGACGCGGTTTTTTCCGCAACAGGTTGAAGTTCGCAAAACAGGAAAGCGCCGGGACCGGTGCCGCCGCGTGCTCTTGCAAATACAAATGGCACGTGCGGCGGTGTTCCGGTCCACCGGCACCGAGGGATGATCGATTTGTGTAGAATGAACAGACCGGATAGTCCGCAGTAGGCGGTGGATCAAAGTGCTCCGTATATGGCGGCCAGAAGAGCATTTTCGCGGACAGTGGGGATGTGGAGCAACAGCTGCGTATTTACATACTGAGCACATACTTCGGCACCTAACCTGCTGCCTCTAATCAGTAATTAATCAGTTATGGATCCTAGCAGTGACTGGAACCGGCGTAAAGCGACCTTTCCCACATAATGGAGCGAAACAGCGCTTTCCTCCTTTGGCACACGTGCAGCTGGCTTGGGTAACTACGCAATATCAACCTGAAGTTAAAGTGTGCAAAAACACCCAGCCACAAATCTATCTGCGGAGGGCTTATGTAGCCGAAGGTTTAATAATATCGCAGCTTCTTACTCTGGATGTTCATTTCTTTACGGACCATAATCACAGATTTCAGCATTTAGATTACTAAACATTTTTTTTTAAATCATCTTCCCCTACTGGACGTAAGACAACTTATATATCAATGTCATCGTGCTCCAAAAATAACCGATATTCTTTGATAAACTTGTACATTTGTTCATAGCGAAAAACGAAGACAACAGACTGGCAGGTAATATTCTGTACAATTTTATTGCCTGTATATGGACAACTATCAGCAGAAGGCTATAAATACACAAAAGATGACAAAACAGTGAAAACTAATGTTACAGCTCACCAGGGTGGGGTGTGGGGGGCACTAGCAGGAGAAAGTGAGACAGAATCAAGCCTTTCAGCTCTGCAGATTCATTTCCCACAAATTTCACCATAACGAATTAATGTAGCCTGGGACCATCTCTGACATTACCTTCAGATGCCTTTCCCTAAACATACTTTTTATATATAACAATTTAATCATCATGTGTCTCAGCCAGACGAGTGAATACTCAGATGTCCACTCCCCCCCCATACGCCACACCTCGGTCTGGATGTACCATGAAACCATCAGTAAACACTGAGAGACCGGGGGGGGGGGGGGCTGTCATTCAGGGAGCATCTATGCAGTGTTACGGTAACAGGGATGGGGCTGAGCAGAGGATAGACTGAACAAAGACAGGGCGCCAAGAGAGGGGGGGGGGACAAAAAAAAAAAGTGGGTTTTTGAGTCATTTTCCCACCACAGCACCGGCACAGTCCGTTTGTTGATCAGAGGCTCAGTCTGTAAAGCACAGACCGAGCAGCAGAAGCCGGCGAGCTCCAGATGTGACGGCTGGATCGACAGACTAGACATGGACTTCAAGGCTGCAGACTAAACCGATCGGGGGAAAAACACGAGGAGCTGGTCAGCCGCTTGATTACACTGGAGGTCCTGACTGCTGGTGTGTGCAGGTCCTGCCAGCAGGGGGCGCGCCACAACAGTGAGAGCTGGCCCCTTCTAGCCTGCAGTGAAAGAACAGGGAGCCACACTGCCAGTTCAGGGTCCAGTGACAGTTCCTCCATTTTGCATGGGACCAACCACAGATGCACACATGCAAACACAAAATAAAGCAAATGACAGTCCGATCCGATCGTACCATTGCTCCACTGACAAGTTAAAAAAAAAATTCAGTGTAAAAACTAGGAATATTCACCAACGGGGAGAAAAGCTTTAAGGGCAAACAATCTGAAGTTCAGGATAACACTTAACAGAAAACTGCCTTTGCTGTGCATAGGCGAAGCTGGGAGCTGCATGTTTTACGGGTGATGTCCATGAAATATCTGACTGCGCTCCCCCGTTTGGAGTTAGCAAAACTGTTAGCACTGAAATGCTAATCTGTAGGTGACGCTTCAGCAAACGCCCCGCAGTCACCGCTACGGAGAAAGGCCACCACGCTCAGACTGCAACTACCACCAGAGTTACATGTTAGCGTTTAACATTTTGTTTTATATTTGTAGAACAACTTACACAGCTGATCAGTGTCTTCATAATTGTACACTTGTGACCACATTAAAAAATATATATGTGTTGGTCACAGGTAACACTGACGTTATCCGGGATGATGGAACCCGAGGTGGAGAAAGCCAGCATGCACAGGGTCCAGTTACTGGGTATTAACTGGAACGCGGTCCCCAGTGATAAAGCTGCACTTGTCCCACATGTCCAGGTGGTGGGGGTGGGGTCGATCGGAGCCCCTCACAGCTGAAGGCGTTGCATGTGTAGAAGTAGCATAATGTAGCTACATGCATAGCAAAAGGGGTGTGTGTGTGTGTGTGTGTGTGTGTGTGTGTGTGTGTGTGTGTGTGTGTATAGAGTAACTGGGCGGCTTCCTGCCCGCGCCCCTTCCTCTCCTGTCCAGCCAGCAGAAGGCACTGTCCTAACTCCCTTGCACCTCCTCTATAAGCCCTGGCCTGAGATGTCAGCAGATGGCTCTGTGGTGCTGGAGCCTGTCTGGGCACGCTTGATGTACAGATTCAGCAACTTCAGCTACAGAAGAGGAGGGAGAACGAGAGAAGGTAAATGTCCATCCGTAAGGAGAACAGGCAGCACCCTGGCAAAGAGCTCGTCGCGTAACTAAAGCTGCGCACTCGGGTCGGGAGAGCCCACCTTGCTGCCGGACAGCTGGTTGAGGTGTGGCTTGAGCTCCTCACCAATGACGGAGTACACCGCCACCAAGCAGAAGACACAGGCCTTCCGCACACTGCTCTCAGAGTTGTCGTAGCCCTGGCAGGAAAGGAGACCGTCACCTGGGCACCGTCATACTGCAACACCAGCCACAGGGGGCGGTGCTGTCCTGGGCCAGGCTGAGGTAAGAGCCAGCCTACCTGTATGAGTCCTGGGATGATCTCAGGAAGCATCTGCCTCAGACCGTCCTTGGGCAGCCGGTCGATGACCTTGGTCTGCATCTTAATGGCGGCCAGGTTGATGGGGTAGTCGGCCGTCTGCACGATGGGACACAGCACCTTGGTGCACTGCTCCGGGCTGATGGAGCTGGCCAGCATGGCTGCAGTCTCCTCCGCCGCCCGCACCACCTGTGAGGGGGGAGGGGTGTCATTCCGGCAGAGCAGGAAATATCGGCATGGATGCAAAATGAGGAACACCGTCTACTGTCTCGAGTGGACAAACCCTCTCATTTGGTTCTCACTTGGCTGTAGGTAAATCAGGCATAAATTCACAGTGCCTAACCCTGCTGTGTGGGCACAGCTCTGTCATTTTGCAGAGATGGGGGACGCAGCACAGGTGACAGGGGACAGCATAGTTCAGGGTTCCCACAGTAAGGGCTTGTGTGTGAAGGTGAATGGGAGTTTCAATCAATTAGGGTTTGTTATCCATCTTGGTAACAAGGTACCAAAAGGTGTGAAGTTTTTATGCTACACATCTATAAACAAAAGTATTAAAACCACGTGATGTTTAGGGGTCAAAAATTGACATCACATTCCATAACACAGAAGTGTTACAAGAGAGCCCTGCAGGGGAGTGGGGAGCCGGCCGGACCTCCTTGTGTGGGTCCTTGTGGGACTCCAGGGCCTTCATGATGGTCAGCTCGGCGTAGTTCTTGAAGCGGGTCGGCTGCCGGTGCAGGATCTCCTTCAGCACCTTCAGTGCCAGGGCCCGGATCACGTGCTGTGGGGGACAGGAGGCTTGGGTCACAAGACGTGGTGGCCTCCCGGGCAGGTCGTTGTCACATCAGATGTGCAAATATTTGAGACGCCCCCGGGGGGAGTCTTGACACCCTGCTCGCCAGTGTAGTAATGCATTGTAGCAAACACTGTGTTCGTGCAGGAAAGATAAAGGACTTGGTACGTAAACCTTAGTGATGGACAAAATGATTGTCATGAAGCATTTGCTATATTTTCTGACCCCACTAGATGGTGCTCTCTGTTCAAAAAAAGAGGCTCAAAGCATGCATCAAAGCAAACCAAGAGCACCCTCTAGTGGGGTCAGAAAATACGGCAAGTGGTTCATGACGTGTCATTTTGTCCATCACTAGTAAACCTGTATGAAGTGCCAACCCACAATAAATCTAGCCCTTGGTAATGGCATAGCCTGGTCCAATCACTCTGGGTCTTAGTTGGAGGGTACAACTTGATCAGTGACTAGTTTCCATCGTGGGTCTTTTTAAAAGCCGTCCTTCATGGCAGCCCACCTCACGGTCACCCAGAGTCTCCAGCAGCAGCAACAGGATGGTCTTGAAGTGCTCGTCCCACACCAGCAGCTGGCCGTCGCGTACCAGCCGCAGTAGCTCGCACAGAGCTGCCTTGCGCTCCTCCACACGCTCGTTGTGATTGGACAGCTCTTTCAGCAGCTCTGAGACCAGCTCCGACTGGTCCAGGCCGCCGTCTGCAACGCAACACGACAGATTAAAGCGCTCGACCCTCAGGCTGTCGGTGCACCGAGTGTTAAAACCACATCAACAGTCTGGCAGAGACCCAGTGACAATGTGGCAACGTGAAACTACACCCCAACACCAGCGGTCTCACAGACACACAGACAGGGAAACACCCACCCGCCCCCTCACCAGGTGGCAGCACCCCCCATGTACCCTCAGGGAAGCGCTCGTCGTCGTCAGCAAACACAGCCTCCTTGAGGGCGGCCTTGCTGAAGGGCGAGTCGCAGTAGTGGGAGGGGTTGTAGTCCCGCAGGCTGCGAGGGCTGGAGTGTAGCAGAGGTGGCATGGTGTTCAGCAGCGACGTCTTGTTGTCCAGCGCCGTGCGCCCGCTGTCTGTGCTCTCGACGCCCATCCTGTACTCAGGCCCGGTGCTGCCGATGCCCCCCTGATGGAGACGGGGCCGTGCGTTAGGGTTAGTCTTAGCGTGGTCTGCTGTGGTGATGCTGCTCTGGTCCTGCACGGACCTCGCCAGCTCTGCCAGAAGAGCGGCTCCTGGCTGGCACAGTATGCTGGCCTGGCTCACACCACTGGAAACACTTTTAAAACATTTACAGTACCTCTGCAGCAGCTTAATGTGCAATATGAACTGACAAAGAAGCAGCAAACGGTGAGCCAGCAGAGTGAAACGCATGTGAATTAGCATCCTCCTATTTCTATAATCCCAACAAGAGAGAAGGAATGACCAAGACGTGCGAAGCAGGTCCTGACTGTCGCATCGATTACTGCAGTAAGGCGCCAATCTGGCGGTTCACAGGCAACGTTTCCCAGAGGGTTACCTGAGGCCAAAGTTTGCCCTAGTAAGTGGGACCCACACAGAATATCGGGACGGGACCCTGCATTTCTTCATTTGCCATGTTCCCGTCCTCGGGACTAACCCCAGGCACCAAGATTTAGCAGAACGTGGCCTTTGAAACACTGGTATGACAATGGCAGAGTGTGTGTTTGGGGGCTGTAGGGTGTTGCTAATTCACCAATAAACCACACAGAACATTCCTATTAACAAATGGCAGTATGCTGGGCCTGCAGGTTTTAGTAAGCAATATATTCTCAGAAACGCTTTGTACATGGGATTAATTAATGTTTACTGCCACTTAAGAGTTTGGGGGGGGGATTCAGAGGATGGGCTCTATACCAGGACAGCTGCAGCAGAGAGCAAGATATTCCACTCACGTGACAGGGGTAAGGGGCAGGCAGACAGCCAGCGTGAGAGATGAAAACAGCAGATGCATGTCAGGCCACTGGCTGGTGCTGCAACCACTGAACTTCCCACATTTCTTGGCTCTCTTGGAGGACAAACTGCCCTTTTAGGAGGCAAAGCTTTGCTTTGATCCCAGGGAGGTTCCACCACCTCAGCGACGAAAATGAGGAGTCAGCAATGTGCCTCCTAACAGCAGTGCCCCGCCCGGCTGTAACAGGAAGCAGCCCGCGGCCCTAAGCAGGCCAGCCCAGAGAAATGATCCCCGCCAGAGGCCGTGCAGGGGGGGGCAGGGCTAAAAATACTGTGAGTAACAGGAACACCGTGAAGTTCAGCGATTCTGAAAACTTGGATCCAGGAACTTTGAATTGAATCAAAGATTAGAATTGTAGTTTACAGTACAAAGATTCTGTAAGGCACTATATAAAAATAATATGAATTGATTCTGGGTAAATATTAATGTGGGGGGTGCAGCCATTTGGAGCCAGAAAACCAGACTCAGCTTGAGCACTGATCTGACAGGCGGGCCCAAGATTCCCAGGCGGAGGGGCCAGGCGGGCCTAAGATTCCCAGGCGGAGGGGCCAGCGCTAATGCTGTATTCCATATTCCATCTGAACCGGGAAGTCAGAATTTCCAAGTTCCTAGTCAGAAATATCGACTGGAATGGCCCCTGAATGTCCCCAGAAAGTCGCAGGAACCTCTGCACCCTTCAGCAGCAGAAGTGAAAGCTGTATATACTGCTTATTATATACTGTTTATTACATGCTGTTTATTATATACTGTTTATTAGCACTTGTGTCTTATGTGTCTCATATTAAAAATCGGTCTGAGTCCTGAGTACACAGTACTGAGGTAGATCCAAGCAACTAGAGGCGGTGGGACCAAGACATCTGACTGGTTGGTCCTGCCTCCTCTAGTTGCTTGGACCTATGTCCTCTACATTGATTGGTTTTGTCTCAACCAATAACTTCTCGTTCTGCCCTCAGAACATTTGTTTAAGTGAAACTCCCATTAGCAAGTGGAGCACAGAATAAGAGAGTTGTTACCAGGAAATAACGGTAAAGGCCGTCAAGCAGAAAGGGGGGGCACAGACATTTGCAGGGACGACCCCCCTGGCGGCGAAAGTGCAGCAAATACAGTGACGCTAGCAGAAGCTGGAGTGGCACCCCCTAGGGGGCACTAGCTCTCAGTCTGGGGACACTCACCCCGTCTCCGTCCCGCCGTGGCGTGTCACTCATGTCCTCCTGGCTGCGCACGCTGAAGTTCTGGATGGCCTCAGTGACGCCACGCAGCGAGCTGTAGATGTCCTCCGAGTTCATGTTCTCTGTGTCGTAGTCGAAAGCGCTGGGCAGTGAGAGAGCAATTCATTACACTGAGATCATCAGCCAGCTGGTTCAGGATGTGCAAAATTGCCGCGAATGACTAACGGCGGGTTTTCCACTCGGATGCGAGACGCCCAGCTATGGGCCGGATTAGCACAGCTCATTACCAGTAAGACAGCGAGCAGGCTCACCTGGGAGACGGAGCATTCTGTGAGGTGTTGGTGGGCGAAGTCAGCGGGCTGCCCCAGCTGGCTGGGGATCGAGAAGTGTGCCGAGTGAGGGGGCTTCCCACGGAGGGCTGGGGGGGGGGGGGGGGGGGCGGGAATACCTTGAGGATACCTCAAAACGACATGGAGGGAACATGCAAACTCCACACATGGAGCCATGATCCCAGGTTCCAAAGGAGCAAGACAACAGTACAAAGCACTGTAATACCATGCAACCAACATGCAAGCTGTTAATTAGCTTAATCAATTCATTCAATATTTTGGTCAGGACCGATAATAGAGATTGTATGAAACACATACAACATTTTAACACTCAAGGAAGATTTAATATGGTGACAGTTATAGTGTTTACAAAAATATTAATGTAATTTGACCTCTAAGAATGCTTGTGTACCAATAGAAACAAGTAGCCATCTTTCTGTTACTGTCTTAGAATATTGCCAATGAACTAATTCAACTAATCTGAGCTCATTGACTGGTGAAATACTATTCTTTGTAACTTTATAATCATAGGCAGCATATTATGTGCTGTAAAAGTAAATGTTACAAGTTTGTAAGATTCCTAATTAGACTATTTTGGGGGACTCACTATACGAGGTAAATAAGGCGTTGTGATTAGTTAGCCCCCTGCAAAGATGCAAGTTTAGGGGCTGTTTTAGGCCTCTGTGCCTGTGGTTAGAAGCTTGCTGGTTTGAATCCCGTCCTCGGCAGGAGTGTCAGCAAAATAGCTACACCTGTGTTTGGCCCTTAATCTCTCTGAATGCTACCTAAATGACTGAGACTGCACTTGGCTCCCAAGCTGCACTCTCATGTGTGTGTGTCTCAAAGGAAAGCAAGTTGTATATGTGAAAAGAAGCAATCTGATGTGCTTGTCTGAACAATGCATCATTTTGTTTCAGGGATGGGGGGGAGCATATTGTCATTGCAATGTTGAACAACAGCTGAGCTCCATTGGCAGGAACTGGAGCAGCACAATCTTATAGTACTTATAGGGTGGTGACCTAATGATTAGGGAAGTCTGCATGTGATTGAAAGACTGCTGGTTCAAATCCCCAACCACCAAGGTAGCACCCATATATACTTCTCCCTGAATTAACTACCCTCTGCTATGTTGCATATGGGTTAACCCCTGGGCACTACTATGGGTTGCTGCCCTTTGTGGCCAATTTGCTCCCACCTATAGAGACTAAGTTTGGGGATCAATAAAGTATTTATTATTATTATTATTATTATTATTATTATTATTATTATTATTCACTAAGTAGGTTAACATGAAGAAGGCAGCAGGTAAGTTTCCCAGGAGGGACTGTACTCAAGAGAGCAGATTAACCAGTATTTACACCCATACTTAAGATAAGTGGTGTAACTTAATTTATTTCATGTACCGGAATGAAGAATGACATTGAATTCTCCAAAATGTGTAAGCAATAAAAGAAAGTTCAAACTGAAATATACAAGAAGTCGTTGGTTGCAGAGCCAAGAGAATGAGAGTAAAACTGTTTGGTTATCATAATCAGAAAAAACTCAAAACCACCTGTCATATTTTACAGTTTCAGTTTTAGAATATTATAATAAATATCGATATTTTGAAAATCTTTGAAAATATTGTATTATAATTTTAGGGCAGCCCTACATTGCACAAGTACTGTTAACCTGAATGAACACTAACTGGAAAGCCATTCAAAAACGTTTTTATTTTGGAGTCTCATTATATCCAAGCATACTGTAGTGCACTGCTAAATGTACCATCCTGGTATTTGCTGTCCCCAGTTGCTATTCGAGTGAGTGCATAACATTTTTATGTTGTCTTTCTTATAATGCAGATACATTACGCAGACAGATCTCAGTTATTGAAAGGACGTCGGCGTATAGTTCTGTTTTTTTAGTCTAGTAACGGAGGTGCCGGTGTTCTTCTCAGACTCAGTATTGGGTTTCGGCTCCGGGTCCCTTAAGCCCCATTAATTCAGTGTCTCCGTCCCGCTAATGGCCACGGCGGGCAGGATGGGAGGCGACCGCGCAGACTTTCTGTCTCGGCTGGCCAGCGCAGGAGCGCTTTTCCATCGCGCTGTGCCAAGGTGCAGACGACCTTCTGGCTCCATCACTTCTGGCGTCTGCGTTTAGCGAGCGTCCGAGGCAAACAAAAATCCATCGGAATCTTTACCTGATCAAAGAAAGCCGGTACTCGCACACCATCTGCGCTCGCTTAGGGGTATCCATAACCCTGACACGCTCTAAAAGTTTTATACGAGCTATTGATTAATGTCGCCGGTAACTATTAAGGACACCATACTCTATTAAGACCGTTTCGTGTTTCGAAAGGGTGGACTGGGCTTCTCTGCATTCTGACAGAGCTTCGCTGAGCTTGAGTGTTGTAGAAGCTGTCAGTATTTTTTTTCTGTAGAAAACAAAAGGCTGCTGACTGAACACGTGGTTTCATTTTAGATGGTACGATTTGTTTTCCGTCCATGTGGTATGACATGCCCGGCACTGTAAATCATTATGCTTAAAATATAAATCAGTAATACTGGCTAAACAAACTAAAAATGAAAGAAACATCATGTATCCGAACAAACAATGTATAATTATTATTAACTTATCTATCTTCCAACCACTTATGATGGACAGAATTACAGCAGTGCCTTGAGCTTATGTCAGGCGGCACAAGGCACAAGCCACACTAAATAAGATACCAGTCCACATAGGCATGGCATAAGCAGTACAGGCAAATGCTAGAGGCGCCGTCCATCTAAAGCGGGGGCCCGGGCGCCCCAAAGGGTTGAAAGGGAAGGGGAAAATGCAGTTTGCTATATTTATTCACTAATACGATTTTACACAGTTATTTCGAAATAATAAAAAGCTTATTTAAAAAGCAAATCTTATTAAATAAAAAAAAAAAATTGTTTACCTGGCGCCCCCTCCCTTCCATATCACGCACTGTAAGCGTCTTTAAGTGACGCCGGCATTCAGTGATATGATTAACAGTATCGAATTCAAACAGATATTATCATGTCAAAAATACCAAGGCCCTCCAGTAGCCCAGGGAAGAAAACAAAGAAAGGAGGAAAAACGAGAAAAAGACAGACCCTGTCAATCCTACAGGCAACATAGGCGGCCGCCTAGGGCACCAACTTTTTATTGACTTGCCAGCCAATTTCACTTTGCCTTGGATGGGGGGGCACTGGCGGCAATGCTTACCTTGGACTGGTACCTGATTATGGGCAATATACAAACTCCATTTATCAATTAAACCTCCTTGGGCATTTGGCAAGAAACTGGAAGATACCTGCATCACATGAGGAGGGCAGATAGACTCTACACACAGAATACTAGCAAGATTGGAATCCCCAACCTTGGGTAGGCAGCTGCATTACCTGCTGAGCCACTATTCTGCCCATTAGTATTGACCATACAGTGATGTTTCTAAGTAACGTTTATTCATTTTCTGCAACTCCTTGTCCTTTTTAGGGTTGGGAGGGGTGGAGAGCCCATTGATACAAGGCAGGGAACAGCCTACGCTGGGCACTAAGTCATTACAGGCCACGCTCACATACCACTCACACCCATGGACAATTTGTAACTCCTATTAACCTACGCATGTTTTTCAACTGTTGGGATGGGGGGGACCAGAGTAGGAAACCCTATAATGATACAGGGAGGACACACAAACTCCATGTGCATGGAATCCAGACAGAGACTCAAACTCTGGTCGCAGAGGTGTGAGGCAACAGTGCTAACCACTGCATCACCACGCCAGCCTTCAGGTGTAAGTCATCAATTTAAAATAATTATACTGAAAAAATTAAATGTTGAATTAATATTATTTTTCTTACTAATTTAGTACTTTATGAGTAAATATGATCTTCAGACAAGTTTAATGTTTTAATTACATGGAGGCTGACTGGGCTCCACAGACCTGAACAAGGATGAGAGCTCTCCTCGAACTCGAAATCAGAACTGAATACTCTCTACATCCCAACAAAATGCTCTTTACCATTTAACAAAGTGAAATGCTTTTATACTGTAAGGTCCATTTAAGTCGTCTGGCTACGTAGATAGTAACGACGCTCTCAGCTTTGGCTGGAGTCTCAAGTCTGTTTGGCTGTCCACAGTATCATTCCCTAATGTGCTTTTCTCGTCTCCCTGGATACCTCTCATGTTTCATTTGCCATGGTCGGGCGCACAAGATACTTCCCTCACCCCGTTTCCTGACGATGGCACACAGCTGCCATTTCATCTGATGTCCCTCGCATCTCATACATTGTGTGTTCATGTGTATGTAAGTATTAAATAAGGCGTTGCTTCATCACTGGGTTTAGCTCTTGGACTTTAACTGTGGGACTCAAAAGTCAAGACATTTTTTTACATAGATGAAACAAGCCAGGCTTTGCATTCAGTACAAGCGAAATATTACAAGGAGAGAGTTTAAAAGGAAATCCTCACTTCGGACAGCACTTTCCCAACACACGGATGTCTGAACTACTGGTGCCGGGTTGAGTTACAAAATCTGAAGGCTTTTCAGAGAGGAAGGAACATCAGCCCTCTTTGGGAGGCTTGTGACTTTCACAAACACGACCCCAAGGCTCATGACTAAACCGAGGGCGCTAAATGTCACGGAGCACTTAGGAACTGGAGAGCTGTAGAGGTAAACTTAAAACACATCGTTCACTTTAGGCATTTACCCTATGACCCACCGGTCTATGATGAGACAGGTGTCAGTCACAGGACCTCATATTGCAATTATTTAATTGTGATTGTGCAGAGACAGATGGACATGGGCATATATTTTACTGACTTTATACTTTCAACAAACCAGTCTCACCCAAACGTAACCAGAGGATAAATACTCTCCAGAACATTTCATCTGTCCAGATATACCCAGAAGTACAGTGTTGATGGTTAAATAAACAGGAACAGAACAACTGTTGGAAAGTGTTTCGATTTAAGAAACAGGTACAGAGGTGGAGGAGGAGGAAAGAGTAACTGGTATTAGGCGAGTGAGATAAATGTCAGTTGCAAATCACACGCCAAAAGGCAATGTAGGGGCACAAAATATGAAAATGAAAAGAGGAACCAGAGAAACAAAACTAGGAAATTTGGAGGGAAAAATGTAACAAAAAAACCCTGGGAAAACATACGATAAGGGAAGAATGATACTCACAACAGACTACAAGCAAAGACTCATGGAATTTGAATGTTAAGACTCTATACTGTGTTATGGCAAACATGATGGAGCGATGACTAGCTGCTTAAATGTACTTCTGGCTGCTTTGGCTGGCTATTGTGCTCTGTGTCCATGTTCAGGAAGTTTTGAATTTACATCCTAGGACCAGCAGAATAATCATATCACTGTTGGTCCCTTGAGCAAGTGCCTTAATCCCACTGCTCTAGGGGCAAAGAACACTGACTGACCCTGCGGTCTGACTCCAAGACTTGCTCTCACCTGTTTATACATGTGTGTTGTGTCCCTTATGGGGAGTAAAATGGGATATGTGAAAACTACCCAGTTTCCCCAAGGGGATGATAAACTTTCATTATGCAATCTTATAGCCCCAGGCCCCAGTATGACTGAGGTAGGGAGTTGCCCTGTGGGTTGATCCCTACCCGTGCATAGTATGCTTCCCCTTCTGCAAAACAGCCTAAGTCCTGACAGAACTCGTCTTTGTGGGGGCAGCACCAGAAGCCCTGGAGGAAATTCCAGCAGTGCAAGACTGTCTCAGGGGTCCCCTGCTGGGATGGGGTGCCAGAAGTTCTGGGTGATATTGATGGAAGGGTCTGAGGATCTCGGTCGGGGATGTCATGTCAAGGAATCTAGAACCTCAGGACTATATCCAGTCCACCAGGTATCCCAGTCCCTGGAGAGAATTGGTAGAATCAAATATCTTATTAATGTTGTATAAGGGTTAATCATTTTGGAGCCTAGGATGTTCAGGGCTAGCAAAAGATGAGAGTGGACTGGTTACCATGGATTTGGGCATTAGATGGTAGTTTACTGTGTTACCTACAGAAGACAGTAAGCTCATAATGCAATCTGCAGAGACTGGGTACGAGGGACATTTGGGGATTGGCAGAGGCATTAAATGTCCAACTACACTGTTTCTTGGTAACTTATTTTGAGCACAAATGTGGCATATCTTACTTAACATATTGTTCAACGTCTCTTGAGATAGTACATGTTTACTACATTTCAAGCCTGGATCTCCAGCAGATGGAGATCTGTGCACCTATTGTAACAGATTTCAGAGAGAAGGTGGTGCAAAGATCTTGTTACTTGGGACCTCTTGGGGAGTGTTTTTTTTAAGCTTTGGCGTTTTTGGAACCAGATTGGTGCATGATGATGAATTGGAACCTGGAGAAAAATAGCGACCACGTGGCCTGTCATTAAGCCTCTTGGCACTCTGAAGGTATTCTAGGTTCTTGTGACAATTTATAACAACAAATAACAACAATCAAACACTTCCTCCAGTTAATGCCTCCATTGATCTAGGGCAAGTTTTTTAGTATTTCTCCAATGTCATGGTTAGGTTCTGTGGGTAAGAGTTTCTTTGAAATTTACATGGATGACCTCTTTATTGTGATAGTTATTTCCCCCACACCAACTTCTGAGATGTCAAACTTGACAATAAATATCTTGGAGGTTTCAGATTGGAGCAGAATTAGAGTAGCGGTAAGCAATGCTGTCAACGTCAGCGGCAGTTTGAGCAGCGGTTTTTCAAGTAATTTGATGTGTAGCTTCCTTTAGGACATGTAGCAGCTGCTACTGAACTAAGATGTCTAACAAATTTCTGTAAAATATAGCAAAACCTAGAAATTTTGTAACTCTTTCAATGCTTATGGCACTAGATATCTCCTTGCCATCGTACCCCATAACGAGTCCTAAAAATGACACAGTAGAGGAATGGATTTCTTTTTCCAGTTTGATGTATGACTTATTCACTAATAGGAGTTGCAATATAGCTATAACATTCTGCATATAAGAATCTGGATTTGACATATATATCAGTACATTATCAAGATACCCCTCAACAAACATAAGTAGGATATTACTTAACACTTTATTGAGGGGCTGTTGCCTAATCCACATGGCATAAGAAGATACTCATTGTGTCCAGGAGTGGTCATATATCCATTCACCTTCATGGATTCAAACCAGATTTTAAGAACATTGATATTGGGTTCTGGTTCTTAATAGTAATTGCATTTACTTGCCCATAGTTTATGCACAGTCAAAGTGCTTACATACATGGATCACACATTATATTACTAAATATTATACACATATTATTATATCACAAACGCTGTCTTACACATAAGATCACAAGTTCTGCGTGATTTAACGTACCGCTATAGGGTAACCACATCACTCCAGTGCTTTCCATTGCCCTGGGGACATATGTCATTGCGACACTGCACGTTACAATGAAAATAACATCCGATTCATTAAGGCCTGAAACCGGAGCGGACCTGTGGCTGTCTGGACACCCTCTGAGGGCCCGCAGATGGCTTATTGATTCTCTAATTTAGTGGAGTAACAAGACAGGCATATGGAAATGGAAGGGGGATAAGGGAGTTAGAAGAACCTCCACTAAAGTGAAAAGATGAAGCTATGGGGGGGGGGGAGCTGAAATATAAAGCAAATCTTTGTGAAAGTAGTTTGCCCATTGCTGTCTAATGATGGAATCACTTCAATGCCTGACATGATTTTTGGTGGAAATGGGAACGCGTGTTTAGTGCATTAATATATGTTTAACATCACTTTAAAAACTACAGTCACTTTAAACTTACCTTTTGTACAGAAGCAGGAGTGTATATATACATGCTTATATACACACTATACACTCTCTTGTACTACAGTCTTTCTATAAGTACTTGGAAATGCTAAACACTGTGTACTATGTGCCTTATTAATTTACTATTTTATTTTACTATTTATTACTTGTACTATTTTACTGATTTATTTTGTTCTACATAAGCACTATTTTTTATTGTTAATTGTTATTTGAGTGTGCAAACCTTGCGGGGGCTCTGAGTCCAAGAAATTTCATTACAGGTAATGATGTTCCGTTGCTATTTGTATATTTAATAACTGACAGTTATGTGCCATGCCATAGCACACCATACCACATCTGCTCCAGTTTCAATCAGATTGCACTTTTATGTACATTCTTGTTTGTACATAGTCTGTATTTATTGGATGTATATTTTCTGTAAATAACATGTTCATTTCGTATGTAGTATGTATGTATGTATGTATGTCTGTTGTCTGTACAGAGGAGAGACACCATCGGCCGGAACCAAATTCCTTGTGTGGATTAACATACTTGGCCAATAAAGCTGATTCTGATTCTGATATGACAATAAACTTAAAACTTGAAATGTTCTGAATTTTCTAATTAACATATATCATTAACAAAGATATTAATATATTATGAAACAGATTCATTTTTCATGAACTGAAAATGTAACGATGTTGGTAATATCTCAAGGAAATGTTAATGACCTTTGCCCTTTGGATATTAGATGGCTGCATTGTCAGTTCAGGAAGCAAATAGTAACAACACTAATTCTGTTTTGTCAATAAAGATGAACTCAGCATACCGCTGTGCAGTTACAGGCCAATGCCACAGTCACCATTAATAAAGGGCCTGTCAGTCCAGCTTCATTGGTGCTCGCAGTGTTGGTCGCATCTGTTAAGAGCATCTTGGGCTATCCCATGACATAAAGGGCCTTCTTAAAAGAGAGGGCAGGTTTATGACCATTGACAGCACAAATGGGAAACCCAATGTCCACTGTTACAGCACAGAAATTTGGCAGCTGAATTGGGACACACAAGACTGGACAAATGTGAAGCAAAATGTCAACGAAGAATCAATGGTTTGAACTCCAGGGATCGCAGAAATTAATCCTGATGTCCGCGGAAATATGGCGATAGATCCAGGGGCTGAAGTTCATATTAATCTGGATGGTGCAGGTCATGCTGGGGTCATAGAAGAGGTCAAAGGGTCTTTCTAAGAGCTTTAGGTACCTGTAATCGAAGGCTGTCAGGCTACTTCAGAGAAAACCACAGGGAACGTAGACAGGACGCCGGTAGGGGAATCCCCCTGCCACCCCCTCATCTTGTAGGATCAATACTTTGTTTTTAGCAGCACATTATGGGCACATTAGCAAGACTCAACGGACAGGCTTGACGTGAGAGCTCTTTCATTAATGAACACGGCAGGAAGTGTGAGGTGGTGCCCGCAGTGGGATGGGTGTGGCTGTTTACTCATTGGCCACCACCAGACCTCGGGGATTGACAGTATCTCTCCTTATTGGCTGCCTGCATGCAGCCACCTGAAAGCTCATCAAAATTTTACTACAACCCTGACAAAGGAAGGAGAACGAAAACAAGAACCATGTTTATTATAAAAAAAGAAACGTTTCAAAAGAATCCATAGTCATTGATCAGGAAGCATAAGGTTTTTGCCCCTCTGATAGAGAACACGTGGGTTTTAGTTTACAGCTATAGATGTTTTAGATAATATAAAATCCATTACAGACAATAGCAAGTTTATAGAAAAGAAATGTTATTGGGCACATGGATTTTATATATTCACATTCTCTTTACATAGGAAAATTGCTGATATGTAAACACCAAGGAAATTCAAAGACTTGCTGGGTAAACTCTAGCATTGGTTACTCCCTAACGTCTGCATTCGCTCTTGTGCTGACAGTGTCTTCAGGGTTTCAAACCAATCCTGTGGTGGCGATGAAGAGGTCACAGGGAAAGTTTGACCCCTGTGCATCCTGGCCCCTGCAGGAGATGAAGATACTGGAGTCAAAAAAGAGTTGTACTGCGTGTATTTCTGTACACTGGACATATAAACACAAACACACACATACATTACCTCAGTCCCAGCCTTCTGTCAGCCAGGGTTAAGCTCTGGTTACATTAGTCTTTCATGAGCTGAAGTAATCAATGAAAATAGGGCATGGCACCATGATGATGTCATGAGTGACAAGGTAAGGCAGATGGAAATCCATTTGGACGACTGCATATCCTAAACATACTGTACATGTCCAATGAATACAACGCAAGATCAGGCTCTGCATAATTCTTTGATAAATAAACAGACCAATAGACACATAAGAAGATGCTTTTAACTCTTAATTGTTCTGTGTAACATTGAATTAAACTTTTTTTGGTCAAATAAATATCAAGATATTTTTCATTTATATTAAAACAAATCCTTGCCTTAACACACATACTGCATTATTGATTTACTTATCCTGCCTACAAAAAAAATCCAAGACCACAAACTCTTAAGCAAAATAGCAGCAGAAAAGTATGTCCACTGACGGTGGACTCACATGTCATTCAGCTGAAGTGCAATTCCTGTTCATTTAAAATTCCCCTGCAGACAGTGTGCTGATGAACAGGAACACGAGCTGACTGCTGGTATCTGTGGTAATTCCTTGCGTTGTAATTGGTGCAGTGTCCTTCCAGACAAGTAGGCTTGGCCATTGGGTGGGCCGAGGTATGCCAGCCTGAAAGTGGGCTCTGCTTGGAATGGCATGGGGGGGGTCACATGGGGAGGTTCTCTCATACAACTGAAGTTGAAAGTTCTGAAAGCAGTGTTCCTGAGCCACAGAACACCCCTACCCCAAAAGGAACAGAGTGAAAAAAAAACGTATCGTGTATCACAAAATAAATTTTAGCAGCATCATTTAGTGAGTACACTTTTATAAATGCATCAATAATTTCAATGTTTACTGTTTCTGGCCATTGTTCATTCTAATTATCTACAGGTCTGTTCCTGATCAGCATGATAGTATAATGCAGGGGTGGCCAATCTTATCCACAAAGGGCTAGTATGTATGCAGGTTTTTGGGGTAACCTTTAGGTTAGTTGTTCAAACAGAAGTGAGGATTCTTCAGCCAATCACTCCTCTAATCTAATTCGGGAGTTGCAGTGAAAACCCACATACACAATGGCCCTTCCTGGATAAGACTGCCCACCCCTGGTCAGCAGGGGTTTCATTACACCAGGGGTGTGATTCCCTTACGGCAGAGGTTAGCACTGAACTAACATCGTATGATGCATCATACAACTAACCAACGTCTGAAGTACGCAGTTTTAATCCTGTCAATGAAAATTTTGACGAGAAGTATTAGTTAACAACCATTTATTTCATGACTAAATTGTAATGACAATGTAACTGAAAAAATGTTTGACAACAAAAATCACGGCGAAATCTCTGTTCGCTATGCTCTGACGAGTAAAGACAAGACAAAATTGCTGCCTCTGTTTGGGCAGACAACCTAGATCACAGTAGCCATCTCAAAGCATTGGTTGTTATCCTTTTTAACCAATCATTTACATACTCATGAATCTGCATGTGCACATATCAATTCTCACTCCATTCTCTCAATCAATTCTCCATCTGGGGTGAATATCAATATGTGTACTTGACCGTACTTGTGATATCCAGCCCTTCCCGGTCTGTGTTTCCCCAGTGTTTCCCCACAGGCGGGGCTGGGTAGCAGCCACGCCTGTTGAGGGTTGCCTAGTTACCTCATGTGTTTGCCCTGTGTTAATCACTCACAGGTGCCCCTCGTTCATTCCTCCCTGTGTTCCTGATATAAGCTTCCCCTGTCCTGTGTTCCGTTGTCGGTCATTGTGAAGTGCATGTTTGCGTGTACCCTCTCCCTGCTTGTGCTCACGCACGAAATAAAGTCCCTGGATGGGGGTTCCCCTGTACTCGCTGCCGCCTGCTTCCTTTTGCCCGGCATCATGCCCCGCCATTCCACCCGCTGTCATGACAGTACTGGTGTATGTAATCATTTTATGTCATCTTTCATTGCCAAAGACCAGTTCCAAAACTAAGAACAAAAGTACACTAGGATGATAAAAATCCCTGGATGTTAGTCAAGGATCAAGGATACATCGGGTCCATCCTCGCCAAATGAAACCAATCCCATGATTCATTGCGCCCCAAGTTCATTCTTCGAAGGCAAGTTAGCAAGAGCGGTCCAAGACCTCAAGTATGATCTTTGCAATTTTCTGCACTGAGATTCACCCGGGGTAAGGTGAAGGGAGGAATTTTAAAAGGTGTAAACAGTTCAGTTTCTTAAGGAACTGTTCTTAGTGTTCAGGGATGAACACACACACACACACAACACGTGTAAGGGTCATCTCGGAGAGAAGTGCCTTTCTGAAATTAAACTGAGATAAGTAAACTGTATCTAGTAACCACACTAATGTCCCTTTTTTGTCGTTTCATCAGTTTTACTTTCTGTAAAATGTACTTATGTACTTTCTGTTCTTGAAGGGTTATTGTAAATTGTGAAGACAGGTTTTGCACACATTTAAATGGGTGTTTGATAGGTGTTTTGATGCCCTAATAGCAGAAATTATTACGGTATAAAATGGGCATACAGTTAAATTTGATGGATGTTTTAATGCTCTAATAACAAAAATGAATCAGGGAAAAGCAGAAGTATCTGTTGTTGTTGTATGCAGTAAACAAATACGACCTGTGAAGGAAATATGATGCATGTAGTTACCTCCATAGATCGAACTATGGTTTTGGGAAACACCTGCATCACAATTGCATAGTTCCAACTAGGTCTCTGGGCCGTCATATCACTCATCTCATTCGTGTAACTAGCAGCATAGATTCATACAGAAGAGCTCTTTCAACTACAAGGAATAACAGTCCATCAAACCAGGTTTATGTCTTTCGGGACTCACAATGATACAGGTACTATTCCTAGCTGATCAACATGATAACAGACAAATGAGTTACATCCCTATGACTTTACTGCCAGAATGGACTGCACTATCAAGAAAATCTTTGCCAATTTTAAGTAAATGTACATGTGTAGAAAAGAATAGGGCACCAGGCCAGGGGATCCCTTTGATGGCATGCCAGTCCGTCTCAGGGTACCTACATACATAATCACCCACTTGAGGAGTTTGGACAGGCTAATGCATCAAGTTCCATGACTTTGGACTCACAAAACCCTTCTGGTGTCTTTTTTTTAGTATAATTAATTAATAAGAAATTTAGTATATATATATATATGTTCACACACACAGGAATTGCAAAAACAAGTTTTTTTTCTACATTCCTGAATTTAATATTTACAGAATAAGAATCCAAAGCTTTGAGCACTTTTCGGTTCCTACTAAAGCAGGAGGTCTGACTGCAGGGGACTGGAGAGACTTAAGGACTCTCAGTGGCTATAGGGGTTTTTGTCACGGATAAGGAAAGACTAGTTGCAGGATGCACAGAACAAAAAGCATTAATGCCATGAACCAAAGCTGGTAGAATGAATGGCAAAAACAGGAGTGTGGTCAAAAAGAAGGAGGAGGGGAAAACAGAGACAGATGGCAAAGTACCAAAGCAATAGGCATTCACTAAGTCAAAAAACAGACAATCGGGCAAAAGGGCTAGGCAGAATCAGCAACATAAAGGACAAAACACAGCAAGGAAGGCCTAAAATAAACACTCAGATGCAGACCAAAACACTGACAGTCTCACCAAGAAAGACTGGATAGAACACAGTTAAATAGCGTATGAGAAACAAGACACAGTTGGGCAACATGAAACAGTCAAGGTAAACAAGGGAATGGAAGCAGGGGTAACAATATGGAGAAGAGGAAGTTGACACAAAGGATTCTGGGAACTGGAGTCCGCCACACAAGGACCATAAGCTTTTCAGTGGCTATAGGAGTATCAGTGGCTGTAGCAGTGTCCATCAGGCCAGCTGTGCTGTATAAACTTACATCCAGCAGCCCATGGTGGATGTTTTAAATATGCAACCTTCTGGTAACAGATCCGGATGTTTTGGACGTCCATCGGCTTTGAGCCTTCACCCACAACATGGACTAATGGCAACCTCAAAGTCCACTATGGGATTGTACTGGCCACTAAAAATCTGTAATTCATACTCATCTACACACAGCTTTTCTACTGCAGAACCCAAAATAGAAACTCGCATTTTCACTGGTCAGCTGCAGACAGATTAGATTCACATGAAGGAAATCTTGTCTACCGAGCATCTTTTTAGCTGATCAACATGACTCCGCTTTCAGCTAGAAATTCAGACACAAACAAAAAATGCCATTATTTCATCAGTGCAGAAAAGCGAGAGAATCTATAAACAGGCTGTGCCTCGGGGAGATTTGGTTTTAAAATAGAGTACTGCAAAACGTTTTTATGTTTATTAACGAATGGTTATCATCTCAGGAATATATCATTACACAGCACTGTAGGGGTCCAGTATTTCCACAGTCCCCACAAAGATATAGATACCTGTGTGTGTGTGTGTGTGTGTGTGTGTGTGTGTGTGTGTGTGTTTGTGTGTGCCCTGTGCTAAACCATGCTTTTGGGGACAGGATACAGGTTCACTCCAATGCTCTAAGGAGTTCTAATATTTAATAACAGTCAACTTGGTCATTCTGGAATGCGTGACACATGCAACAGCACAATGATGCATTGTGTAGCACTGGTGGCTTCCTGGCCTGGAGATAACTCCTGCCCTGGCTGTGTGTGGTTGTTCTCTCTGTGTTTACACCGGCTCCTTCCACATACTCTGCTTTTCTCTCATACTCCAAAGGCATACAGTAAGAAAAACTGGTTGCTCTAATCTGCCTACAGTTTTCTTGTGAGCGTGTGTGTGATCATGTATATATTACATTGTGGGGACCAAATATGCCCACAAGGTGATAAGAACCTACTATTTTGACATTGTGGGGTCATTTTTTCGGTCCTCACAAGGGAAAGTTCGATTTGATAAAAATCCGTGACTACAATAAAAAAAACTAAAATAACCAAAAGTCTTGTGTTTGTTAGGTTATAAACAAGGTTATAGGGCTAAGTAGGGGTTAAAGTTGTCATTGCTGGGACTAGGGTTTTGCCCATAGAAATGAATGGACAGTCCCCACAAACATATACATACCTAATTTACGTGTGTGCGTGTGTGTGCGTGCAAGTTCGTGCGTGCGTGTGTACGCGTGTGCGTGTGTGTGTGTGCACCCTGTGCTAAACTGTGCTTTTGGGCCAGGCTCAAGGTTCACTGCAATGCTGTACTAGAAAGGTCAAAATACAAAATAATAATACAAAACAGTGAGTGGATGAACAATTTGAAAGTACGTTTATTTGTGATTAAATATTCATGTTTCATTTGAATGTTACAATGTGAAATGCCTTTTATCATATGTGTTATTCAGTTTGTAAAGTTCCCTTACAAAAAAAAAATCACTTACATCCATGGCCTTTATTTTTGCACAGAATTTGTCATATGTGTGCAGTGTTTGATCGGCAAAGGACCGGTTTCCGTATAAATTCTGATCCTAATTTCATTAAAATGCTTCAGTGCCCTCTGGTTTGGCTCAGGTAGGATGTCAGTCCAGCCAATCCCCCATGCTGAGATGTTTCCTTGACATTTAGGAGAACAAGTAGTCATAACACCTGCCCAGTTCTTTAGATATTAAACACATGCTCAAAAATTCTTTGTTACAGCGGCTCACCATTCAACAAAACATTTCTGACATCACTGTCATGGCATCAGCCCTGAACGGATTCTGTCCCTAACAGAGAAAACAAGCCCTTGAGAAAAGCACATTGCATTAAGTCTCTCTATTGCATAGGTTGTATGTAACTTACCTTCCTGCACCACAGTATCTCCAGTGGGATAACAAACCCTCAGGAGACCACTGATTCCTGGGAATTCTAATGATCCAAATGCCCTCTGTGAAAAGGGATAAAATCCTATAACCCGGGAAAAAACAAAACATATTTTGGGAAGTAAAAGACGAGACTGAGCTGATACACACATTTAAAAAAAATTTAAATACATCGAGAAACACAAAATACCAAAAGAAATACATATGTGTGATAATATAGCCGAGATTATATATTCATACATACTGTATGCACACATAAACACCATATATACAACTGAATTTATTTGTATAATCAAATTGTTCGCCTTGCCGTGTAAAGTGCCTGCAGCAATTGGAAGTTGCATTTTTTCTTGCATTTTGCATGACTCTGTCATGTCTTGCCCTTTTCTGTCTCTTTCCCTCACGTCACCTGGTATTAACTGCAGCAGCGCCATGCTGCCTCATTCGCCAGCGTGGCCAAGCCGGATGGCACGCCGTGGAGCATGGGAAAGGAACAGCAGCGGAAATAAACACTCAAACTTCATTAGTAACAAGCATGAGCTAATCATTCCTGTTACTTCAGACAAACTGACAAGTGCAGCAGAGGTTCTCCAATGAATACTGCAAGTAAATTACTTTTCAGGTTAGAACTGTAATACTACAGAAATAAGTATAGTATTGCGACTAGCTTGGGGTCCGTATCGAGACTAAAACCACAGTAAAAAAAAAAGAATAAGTTATTTATTATTCCACTAACTCGTAGCACATGGTTCGATCATGCTGGCTGTTGGGTGGTATCACCACTACAATGGTGCTCAGCATAAACAGCACACAACAACAGAAAAATCAAACATAAAACAAGTACAGTATTAAACCATTAATAAAGATAGAAAACCATTAAGTAAAACTAATAAATAAGCACAACAATCTAACCGAACATAAAGTACACGCCAGCAGGCATGCTTGGATGATAATCCCAGGAGTATGGGGTAGGGAAGTGCAGAGAGCCCAGTGCTGGTATTTGTATCTCTATTTGTTGAGGCAGCAAAATTATTTGTATTTGTATTCAAATAAAAGTGGAAAAAATCCCTGATTTTTCAGCTGTTTTAACCTTCAAGGACCTTGTACATATATGCTGTTGGATGTTGATGCGGAAGGACATTAAGCGATGCATAAATGTATACAC
>JAAGVU020000045.1:16593274-16605734 GCA_011763525.2 Mormyrus iriodes
TACTACACCAATGTACTATACACACACTCCCTGTCCTCTCACACACAGGCCATACTACACTGTTAGAGCATCTCTCCAAAGTAGCTTTTCCCATTTTATTTAAACCTTCCCCAGTGCAGACCTGTAAACAAACCACCTGAAAGTTGGATTTCTTTGCCCTATTACAAATGGGTTGGGCATAAAAACAAAGGCCATGGCTGTTGCAGAAACAGCTGCACACTTTTCTTGAGGCCAGGAGGGACTGAGTGCATCCGAGCAGCTTAATACTGCAAGGAGCCAGCGAGCATTTGCTGCGTATCATCAGATAGGGCGACATACCGACACGAGCAGAAATGGGCTCTGGGAGGCCGCACACTTCAGTGGAAAAGCATGCAGGAAACTAAACCCACCACAGCAAGACAGTGAGTGCCCATAAAAGAGACCCAGCTGAGACAGAGACCACACACACGCCCAGCACAGGGCAAAATACCTGGGGTACAATCAGATTCATCAAAACCTACAGGCACAAAAAAAGCCATAAATCAACTTATTCTCAGGAGGCTGAATGCAGTTCAGGCATGGTACAGGCTACAAGGCCCCACGGCATGCTGGCGGCACAGAGGCACACTTACGTTGTGACTGGGAGACCACTTTGGTGCGACTGCGCCCCCGCGAGTCCACTTGGCTGCTGCCCGCAGCGCTGGGCAGTGCGGAGAGCGTCTGCTTTGTGCGAAGACGACCTACAGGACAGACAGGAGCAGCAGTCACTTTCTGAAAGTTCCACCAGGGGGCGCACTTTCTGAAAGGTCTCATCCACACAGCGTGCTTCTCTGTAAAAATGGGAGTGTTGCTCCACCAAGGCTTCTGCCATCGAACAGTCTGACACGGGAAGGCCAGGTCAGCAGACCGTTCTCTGGTGAATGCCCTCGGACAGTGTAGGAGAAAGCCAACCGCAGGCCAGCCAGCTTATTTTGACACACTGTGTGTACTGATATTGCACCGTTTGTAGCAGTTTGTAACTTTAGAGACCTTGCTGCTGTTTGCAAAAGAATTTCCCCTGGAATCAGTAAAGTCTCATCTTAAAATATCAGTGCAGTTGTGCTTGTGTGCTTTGTTATGTAACAGCAGCAGGTGATTTTAAAATCAGTGCATTTTCTTCCAATGGCATTATTGGGATGAGACCCAACCCCCCGTTCTCATCGCAAGAACATTAATGCAGGTGTTTCCCAACCTGGTCCTCGGGGACGCCCAGACCAGGAGCTAGAAGGGAGCAAAAATGTGGACTGTCTGGGGGTCCCGGAGGACCAGACTGGGAAACACTGCATTAAAATCTGCTGTGGAAACACTTGCACGATGTCATGGGTTGTGCAGGAAAGGTCTGAACTAGTCCTGTTAGGCGGGTAAGGCCAGCAGGGTAGGGACACACTACAGTGTTAACGCACTAGTGCGGTTACAGAAGCTATGCCTACTGCGCTCCAGCACGACACGCAGAGAGGGGGCGCTGTGCTCTTACCCTCGTCGCAAAAGGTCCCTAAACAGAGAAAACAGGTTCGTCTGTCAGTCAGAATGAGCAGCTGCCACAGTTTTAGTTTGTATACAAATATTTGTGCTTAAAAATCAGCAGTTTAACTCTGGTCAAACTCCAGTTGAGTTGAGCTACGCTGCTGAAATGATTTGGCACCATTTAAGTAAAGATCAGGCTGAGGGAAAATGTCTGGATGTTCTCTTTACAGGAAGTTATAGGGTTTATCTGAAGAAAATGTCAAGAGTATCAAAACTCACTGTTAGAAAATAAAATCAACGTTTTAAGGCACCGTAAAAAACCTAGGTCATTAGTAAGGTGTGCAGAGGGCGGGGGGGCAACTGCGTGGCAGGGGGGGCACCCAGTGAAATCAGAGGAAACCTTCAGGACAAACTGCAGGCAGCGCTGTGCGACCTTCAGCTGCTTACAGAGCAATTTTCCACCGGCATGTTAATCTCCTCTGATCAGAGCTAATTTACTGACACTCTCGTCACTAAGTACGAATGCAGCCATCCGGACATCAGGCACATTAGCAAGAGCAGTGGGGGGGGCAGAAGCCAAGGGGGCAGCGGGTTCTTACCGTCCAGCTTATCAGACGAGACGTCTGTCACGCACGGAGAAGAGAGGAAAGAGAGTGTGTTAATGCGAGAGGTGAATCAAGAGGTGCGCGCGCGCACACGCACACACAGAAAAGACAAAGGTACATCGACAGCCACTGCTCTGAGTGTCAAAGACACAAAAACTAAACAGAGGGGACAGGATTGAGAGAGAGCCACAGAGAGAGCCACAGAGAGCCACATGAAGCAGTTAGCAGATAGAACTGTCAGACGCTGGCTTTTCTTTCAGACTCCTGACCATACAAAGGCTAGAAAGGGGGGTAGTGACAGTCAGGACCCCACAAGCACCCCCAGCGCCACACTGGCTTACCCAGGGAGGCGTAGGAGCCTGGGGGGAGTCCGGAGGCACCCAGCCGGCTGGTGCCGCCCGTGTGGGCATTGAGGCGGGCCTTGGCTCCGGCTGCGGCGTTGACGTCCACATCACTGCGAGAGCGCTGCAGGGGCACAGGTGAGCCCGCCGCCTTGGTGCTGGCCGGGACTGCAGGGGCGCGACACGGGTCGGAGGAGCATTAGACGGGACGGGGCACTTTTCAGCACGCACGCACGCACACTGGCCCACACACAGAGAGCATCTAAGGCAGCATCTCAATGTGACCAACAGGACGGCAGTATCGCACTCAGCGAGGCCGAGTGGGAGTCGGGCTGATCCAAAGAGCCGAGACGAGCAAATCTTTAAGGCAAAGGAGACGGTCGGGAAATCTCACCTCTTCCAGGAGCCGCAGACCATACGGACGGCGAGGGCCGGCTGGCGAGGAGACAAGGGGCCAACGAAAGGAACCGTGGTCAGCACAAGTATGTGTGGGTGTACACGCAGTCTACGCAACACACGCGCGCCGGAGTGTAAGCTAGCTGCGGGCCGCAGGGGCTTGGAGGAAGGCCGAAAGCACAGTGCCTGGCTCTTACTTGAGGCTCTCCTGCGAGCTGGAGGAGGATCGGTCCGACTGTGGCAGCGAGGTGGCACTGCCAGCCCCCCGCAAGCACGACTGCAGGTTGCGCTGGTAGGATGCCTCCAGTGAGTGGTACAGAGAGTCCGCCTCTGAGGGAAAGTGCTGTCGCAGACCCCAGTATGCCCTGAAGGGGCAGTAGAGAGCAGGGAGTCACAGACAGGTGACAGGAAGAGGATAAGGTACATGGGGTGGAGAAGGCAGGGGCTGGAACGTACTTCCTGGCTTCGACGCGAGCCTCGGCATCTGCGTCCCGGATTCCCTTCTTGATGCTGTCCACCAGCACGGCCGTGTGTCTGACAGGGAGAGGGACAGAGAGACAGTCTGTACACCATAGGAATCGTCTCGGTGGCGGTTTACAATCAGTTGTGTCAACTCTGATACCGGTGTACAACTGCACCATTCATTCTGTTAAGATACTCAGTAACTCTCTGTTCTGTTCATGTTTCTATTCCGTCTTTTAGCATCAGTCTGGGAAGCAAATTTTAATTGTGATCACTGCTCTAGGAGGGGCTCACCTCTCCAGAGAGTGAGTCTGCCACTCCTGCAGCAGAAGGTCCAGGAAATCATAGCAACGTCTGCAGGGAACACAGTAAGATCATCAACCACCACTAAAGAAGACCCAGGACTGGAACCAGGTCCCTTAGTGCTACATTGGCATTAAGATCACTGCACATGCAGACGTTTCTGTCAAACGGGCCGCCGAGCAAGGAGCCGGAAGGCGGCGCTCACCGTCTGACGGCCACGGACTTGGAGGTGCAGTTACTGGTGATGAGGGGGATGAGCCTGGGGACGTGGGTGTGCTGCAGGGAAGAGCAGCAGCAGTTAGAGGGCGTCGGCGAGCGGGCAGCCCAGCGGCACGGTGCAGTGGGCACCACCAACAATCACACAGCACAGAGCCCCGTCCAACAACAGGCACGGGCCCCCAGATTCTCAGGCACGCCACTGGCCCACTAAGAGGGTCCTGCATGGGGAAAGTCTACATGTACAGAACGGAGCATGGAAACGGAGGCCCAAGCAACTCACCCGGATGATGAAGCGAATGGCAGCGACGCCCGAGGTAGCCATCACTTTGGCACAGTTGGGGATCAGATTGAACAGGATGGGTAAGATGGCTTCTGCCCCGTGATCAAATCTGTTACCCAGAACTGTGGAGAGGTGGCTGTGGGGGTACCAGGAGGCAGGAGTGGAATAAAGTGAAAGGACACCTGAAGCCCTTTCCTCTAATGACCAAGGCAGCTCGAGCCCCCGCAGAAACAGGCTGGGTATTCATTTCCAACCAACATTTAACCCCACTACCAGCTTAAGGAGCACCACCGTAACCCCTGAACCAGAAGCACTCACGCCACAGTGATGCAGGCCTCGCGCACCACCTGCGAGCGCAGATCCTTGGCCGACAGCTTGAAGGCACCATCCAGCAGACGCAGGTGCTGGTAGAAGCAGTCGTAGTCTGTCGCCCCGGCCACCAGCAGCGAGCGGACCTTCTTCAGCTGCGAGCCACAAATGAAAGGTGTGAAAACCACACACACACACACACCAGATATTTCTGTGCCACATTCGTTCCATCATGCAAAAAGAAAAAACACTGCGAAAACGAGTGATTCAGGCATTACTGGTGGTCAGAAGCACCCAGCACACACACCCAGTTCTAACAGCACTTACACTGGCTGCTAGAAAAGGTGTCAGACACCAGGGCACCACATTGCCTCAGAGTTATTTTGTAGTCCTAAATCTCCAGGGCTGGGGGCTAGGATCAGCCAATCAGAGCGTGAGCCAACAACAAAGTGCACCCCCCCCCCCCAAATCAGAAGTTTCCCATGAGCCCTCACCGCATTGGTGCGATGATCCCAGTCGTGTTTGTCGTCAGAAAGAATCTCACGTATCTTGTTCAAGTTGTCCTCAAGGTCACGGGTGGAGTAGATCTACAGGGAGGAGCCAGTGGAGAGCTCAGGCATCCCAGGCAGAAAAACAGCGAGGGACACACAGCATCCACACCCAGGAGAGAGTCCACATCTACCTGAACAGCGGGCACATCTGTGAAGGCCTTGAGGAAGTCGTCTTCATCCACGGCTCCTGCCACGTCCTTCGACGAAGCTGCCAGGAGGATGAGGGGCACAGAGGGGCTTTGAGCAGGGAGGAGGCATCCATGTTGCTCTGGTTCGGTTACGCATCTATATGAAGGCTGCCTGCTGTGACACAGAGGGCACTGGAAACGGAGCGGGGGAGGGGCTGACAGGCATCGCCGCACGCAACGTGGCTCAGACAGCCCACACTGTGGGGGCGCTCATCTAAGACAAAACTACACTACGGCGGGGTACAAATCACCACCATCACACTGACGGGGCTTTGATCTCTGAAACGGGGCCTTGATTTCTGAAACTGGGCCATCGCATCTGAGATGCGAGCACAGCATTTGGTCAGCTCTCCATTAACGAGAAAGCGCCTGGCCTCAAGCCAAGAACCACAGAGGAGAATCAGGTGGCTCCCCCCTCGCAGAAAGCCTCTGCAAAGGAACCTCCACAAACTCCACAAAGAGCCAGCGACAAAGTCAACCGGGGTCAGCACACGCTCAGAAGGGGGGCACTGCTGGACTCTGCTGGAACAGCGCACAGTTCAACTGGCCAGCTTCAGAAGAAGTGGGATTAGCTGAGACCACAAGGCCCTGTGTGGTCAGACACCTACAGGCTGGGGGGCGGGGGTGGCGGGGGGGTGTCACACAGGGCGAAACGCCACATGAGGGACGGTCAGCAGCTATGTAGACATCGGAAAGTGAGGATAAAAGCCTTGGAAACGTAGCAACAAAAATCTGTACTAACAGAACAGCACCTGACAGGTGTCGCTTTGAATTGTGGGTCAAACTTAAAATCACAGCTGTGATTTGCACCTCATTGTACTTTTTTTTTTTTCTTTTTAGCTGTTTAAACAGTTGAATACATTTTAGCTGAAGAAACACTTAATGTTACCAGTCCATGTCCTTAGCTGCTATGCTAAAGCACAGAACACGCCACGCGTCGGGCGTGGAAAGCCGCGAGGCTGTCACAGAGTCAGGGACTGCCTCTCGTGCCCGTGTGGGTGGCACGGTCAGATGCAGCTGGGCGTCGTTCTGGCCATTTCAGCAGGAATCAGCATCGGAGCAGATCAGCAAGCTCTCCAACTGAGCTCTACATCAACTGTCACCACTAGCTGTGCCCTTGTGTTCCAATACAAAAACTTCACTATCGGTGGTAGGTGCTGGTTTTTTGACGTCGGCCTGGGGTGTGCCCGGCTTACCGCTGCACGCCCAAACAGTGTCCGGCTTCCGTGCCCTCAGACGGCAGCTACCTTTAAGCCTTTGACCCTCCCTGATTAATGAGATCATTCTCCTGCAGGTTCAGTGTGTCTCTGTGAGGTGCCGCTTCACCTGCACTCTTGGCAGCGCTGGTGGCGCTGGGCCGACGGGCACCGCTGGGCGCATTTCCGGGCTTCCGGGCGGCCGGGACCTTAAACACCGACTGGCCAGACGTGGACTGGCTTCCATCCACCGAGTCATCATCGTCAAAACTCTTATCTGTGGGGGGGAAGAATCCATGCAGAGATAATTAGGAGTGGAGAGCATGGCGGGGTGTGTACCGACTCCTGGGGCCCAGCAGGGGGTCCCGAGAGCGTGATGAGCCAGGAGCAAACGAGCACAGAACCATCTCACCCCGCTGCCAGAGCACAGAAGTGCTGCCGTCACCGTGACGACAGCAACCCCACCCAGAACTGCACCGGAACCCACACGAGCCCTCAGCGAGAGGTTTGCTCAGAGGCGCTGAGCACCATCCACCCCCTGCCCCACCGGAGAACATCAGACTGGAACAGAAAACCCAATCCATTACAGCAAGCAGCACCACCACTGCCAAGCAGTCAGAGTGCTTCCTGCAAACTAAAGATCCCAGGTCCCAACTCAAGATCACGCTCCCTCCCTCTCCCGCCCTGCTGCCAGTCGGCTGACAGTTTCACCATTTCCCTGGAGAGCGGCCCTGCAGACGGCCCGACGCACATTCCCACATCCCCGCCCCCCGACACGCAACAACCCACATCAGGCACATCGCTCAAGCAAGCACGTGTAGCATAAGACAAACCATGAACTGCCTAAACGGTCAGTGACATCTCTGAAAATATTTCATAGTCACGCTCTCTAAATAAATGTTCGACATGCTGACCCGTCTCTACAGTACCGACTCTAAGCCCAGTCCTCAGGGACTCCCAGACAGTCCACGGTAGCTGGAAGGGAGCAGGAATGTACCATCTGGGAGTCCCCTAGGACCGGGCTGAGAAACACTGTTCTACAGAGAGCCCAGCAGACTTAAATGTCACCATCAAGACTAATTTGTTCTGAGATCCAAGTCTGGGTTTATGGATAGAAATTTCCCTGTAGTATAAAGTTTGTCCACAAGAGGGCAGTCACAAACCAATTCTCCATCAAGAATGTCTGCCTCCAATCAGGTCCTCTTTTCATCCAGGAATTCCTCTCTGAAGGCAGAGTGACAACATGCTAATCCGCTACCAGCATGCAAACCCACAGGGTCCGAGCTAACCGGCCTTACCAGCAGAGCCAAGAACTGGCGGCAGCTCGTATGAAAACGAAAGAGACGGCGCCCCCTTTCTGTGGCTCCTGGAGTCAGGTGAGCCCAAGCATAAAGGCACAAGACACTCAGTGTCACTCAAACCAGCAGGTAAATTCTGAACCTTCTGCAAAAACGTGGGGAAACCAAGAGCAAGCAGCACACAGCTAGGATCCCTGATGCCACCATGAATAATTAATGTGTCATTTAGCCACAAAGAACCATCAGGCTTATGGCACAGAACAAAGGCATCCCACCCCCCCCCCAGGAAGCTTTTATTCTGACGATGGAGCAATGATATCACAACTCACATCAGCACTGGCCATTTACATGCAGTCTGGATAAATGAATCGGGCCACAGGGTGATGATCGAATACCCCCCCACACAGCACTGTACGGCAATGACAGGCTCCAATAGCGTGAGGAAGCAGCGTTGATAGCACCTAGAGCTGCAACAGCCATAACCAAACTCCAACAAAACCCTCTCCACCCCCACAGGCCACCACACCCCTGAACGCCGCTGGCCACCTGCCGGCACTCACCACAGTGCGATGGCGAACAGCGCAACAGCAATGGCTAGGAATAAAAGTGCTCGGACAGTCAGGGATCAGTATTGAAGGAGCGACCATGTCTGCGGCCGGCCTGCTAGCCAGCCGGGGGGGGGGGGGGATCACATCACCACACGTCGCAGGGGGGCAGAAAAATGCAGAAGTGTAAGCAGAGAAAGCTGAGCGGGAAGTGAAACAGGACAGCAGCAGCAGCAGCTGCCGGGGGGGGGGGGGGTCTGTGCGTGTGTGCGTGCGTGTGTCTGTGGTCCCCACTGCCCATTGAAACGGCCCCAGTCAGTCTTCTCACACAGACACGCCCCCTAACCCAGCCGGACTACAGGCCGCACACCGACCCCCAAGCCCCAGCGGCGGTCACGGCAACTCGGCCCAGCCCTAAAAGTCCCAGAGAAGGCCAGGAGCGCCGTGGCGGCGATGCCGCTGTGCTGCTCTCTCCTGCCCGCCCTCAAGGCCGGCTCACACTCACCATCTCCGTCGTCCTCTGCAGACATGGCGATGCACCCGGGAGGAGAGGGGGACAGAGAGGACCACGGGGTGAGCGGGGCTGAGCCAGCAAGCGTCTATCTGCTCCCTCTAGTGCCCAATGTGGAGCGGCTTGCACACATACGTAGGCAGTGGCTCCCCCCACCCCCCCATCTGTCAACAACAGCTGCTCTGCTTTCAAAATACGAGTCCCACGCTGACACCGGGCTCCACTCTAACAGAAAACCCAGTCATCCTCCCTGCTGCCGTGTCAGCTCGTCCCCAAGTGCCAAAGAGCATGCCGTCCCACAATACAGCACTAACAGATCAGCAGAAACCTGGCTACCAATGTTACACTGACCTGACATCAGCGACACTTCACCTGAGGGTCATGTCTGTTACGGATACAACCCCCAGCACAGGGCAGACTGCTGTCGCTCGGCAAAACCTCACACTGGCACAGAGCCATAACCCTCCCAAAATGAAACAGGGACCCCGCTTACCTTGGGAGAAGGTCAGAGCCATGTTTCCGGAATTCAGGGCTTCGTCAAACTTGCCGAATATGGCCTGCAACCTGTGGGCAGAGGCGGAGAACAGGCGCGAGAGTCAGATGAGGGGCCCCTAGCGAGGCGGAGAACAGGCGCGAGAGTCAGATGAGGGGCCCCTAGCGAGGCGGAGAACAGGCGCGAGAGTCAGGCCGGGCCGAGGCAGAGAACAAACACATATGGGAGGAAAATAAATGGTTAAGACGACTAATGTGTTATTTTTTTATTTATATATATAAAAAGAACCTCGTATTGCAGGGCAGAATCTTTCATTATTCGGAGGGAAGGGCCATCATGACCCTCGCACTGGGGGAACACAGGCTATGAGATCAAGCAATAAAACGGCCCGTATCTTCACAGGTTATTTAGCTGCAGTGGTTATGGAGGACAAACTCCAATCCCAGAACCACTTAATTCAGGGCAGGAAAGGTCAACCCCAAGTGTTACGCAGAGCCAACAACAACAAAAGAGGTCAAAGGTCATCCATGTTACTTTTAAAATCATCATGACACTGCAAATGCCACATAAGATAATCAAGCGAGGCTGTGACATGAGGAGCCTTCAAGGGAGAGAACAGAGTGGCTGAACATGCCAGGGCGTGTATGGACAGACAGGCAGGCGCGCGCACGCGCGCACACACACACACACACACACACACACACACACACACACACACACACAGGACAGGAAGTCGCAACAAAAGTAAACCTCCACGGACCGGAAAGCGCCATCCTGTCAGCTCTGCCATGTGGCCACGTCAAAATGGGCTCCCGAGGCTTTCACAGGAATTAAACAGAAGCCGCTTCCCACCTTAAACAGACCATGGGACCAAAACGGAGCGACTCGATTCCTTCCAGGAAATTATTCAGAGCGACGTCCATTAGAGAGCCCCACAAAGACGGGCCTTGGTAGGTCCAGCAGACCCACAGAAGCAGCGTTATGGGAACACGGGGCTGCCCCGTTGGGGCCATGGAAACACACAAACAATGAGCTCCAGCTCGGCGGAATCCGAGCCTCGTGACGTCAGCCTGTTATGCAGGTTCCCCAGGCAACCGGGCAAACAGCCCCATCCTCCTCTTCAATGGGGCATGGGGGGGGGGCTTAGAGTCCCTCTAAAATGACCTCTGACACACTGCTTGTGGACTAAACGTCTCTCTTTGTCCTGTGGCAGAACACAGCAGCTGAAACATCAGAGGGAAACGCCCACCTCTAAAACGAGGCCTCAGAAAATGATCGGGTCTGTAATAAACTTACAGGGAAGAACACAGCCCAGCCCTGATCAATTACAGTCTGCAGCAGCACACAAGCCCACGCTGTATGCAGGCAGAATGACTCCGGCGAGGGCGGCCCACGTTTGCCACTGGGGATCAGGCCTTACCGTGCTGCAGGCAGACCCCTCTTGCTGAGGTCTGCTCTCACTTTCTCCCCAACATGCCTGTACACATCCACCAGCGTTGCTGTGGCCGTCTCTCGAACCTGGAACAGAGGGCACGGCGCGGCACGCACCGGCCATGTCAGGTCAGTAGGTGGCGCTCTGTGGTCATGAGGGAGGCAGGACACGCAGGCATGGAAAATCGGGGAGCCCTGAGAGGGAACCACTGGCAACAAGCAGAACTGCTGCCAATCGGCACGTGTGTCTGCATCACAAGTGACCTCTACAGGCTCAGAGACAGGAGAGAATGCAAACAGGCTAACAGTGACGTTTCAATTATTCAGCAGACTCTTATCCTAAGTGACCTGTGAGAAAGCAGGGTCAGCCAGTCCCTGAAGCTGTTAGGAGTTAAGGGTCTTGCTCAAGAACCCAACAGTGAAACCACTCTGCCAACCCTGGGACTTGAACCAGCGACCTTCCGATCACACACGCAGTGTCCTAACCCATTGAGCCACACAGTGAGTGTAAAGTGACACAGCCAAGCCAAGCCAGGCCCACCCCAATAACTCACCTGTGCGTTCTGGTCACCGGTCAGAGTACACAGGAAAGGGACGATCTTTTTGAGGGCCAGGGGCTGGGCGCCATACCTGCGGGACGGTCAGGCAGGGTTATGTGCACGACTGTCAGCAGAATGACCAATACAGGCCAGCAGCACAGAATTTAAGCAGTAAGCAGGGAGCACGCTCACCGCAGGACGGCACTCACATGTTCAGCGTGGCGCTCAGACACAGGCACACGCCCTCCCGGCTGCGGAAGTTTTTGTGTTTGAACCCGGGGAGGAGCCGTTCCCAGACATACTGTGGGGGGGTGAGGGGTGGACATTTATCAATAAGAAGCGTAACAGTGTGCCCAGAGCAGGGGCCACAGCTCAGCGTCTGCCACAACAAACAGAGTGCCCCCTGCTGTCCTCTGTATGCAACACTGACCCCCCCCCCCAACTGCAGCAGGGGAAGACACTGTTAGGCAGCACGGATGGCAATGACCCAAAGTAGCCAAGGCCACGCAAGCTGCAGGGGCACCCCCGCCACACTCACCCCCAAGGAAAGTACAGGCCATATTTATGCAGAGCCCTGTAGTCACAGCGCAAACCAAATTCCATTAGGACAGGTGTTTTAATTATTTAACAAAAGTTTCCAAAGCTGAAGATGTAAGTACACATTTCCTGCAAAATAAAAGTCCCCAGCAGAGGGAGCCACATGTCTGAGTAATTCGACCGAGGCTGCTGCAGAGGCCAAGGGTGCGAGCCTCTCGGAGAGCAGTCCACCTCTGGCAGTTCCTCGGGGAAAATACATGCATACAGCCCCCCTCCCTCATATTGCTCTACAGCACCACCTGCTGCATGACTAAGGGAGCACACAGAAAGAAGGGGATCATCTCCTCAGACGTGTGAACAGTAGCCTGGTAGGGGGATGCTTCCCTGGCGGCAGCTCACCATGACGGGGGCAGTCTCCTCCATCATCCTGAGGATAAGCACCTGTGCCTGCTCCCGCACCTGGTCTCTGGAGTCGCCCAGTCTGTCCATCAGGGCTGGCAGCACTGCGGGGGCAAGACGCGCACTTTACTGTCTGTCAATAACTCACTACAACAAGTACAGTGATCCCTCGCTATATCGCGCTTCGACATTTGCGGATCACTGTATCGCGGATTTTATATGCAAGCATATCTAAATATATATCGCGGATTTTTCGCTGGTTCGCAGATTTCTGCAGACGATGGGTCTGTTTATTTCTGGTACATGCTTCTTCAGTTGGTTTGCCCTGTTGATTTCTTACACTGGACGCTATTGGCGGATGGCTGAGAAGCTACC
>JAAGVU020000045.1:16607773-16626785 GCA_011763525.2 Mormyrus iriodes
GAGGGGGGGACAGTGTGCAGGAGAGATGGACAGAGAGAGAGAGAGAGAGAGAGAGAGAGAGAGAGAGAGAGAGAGAGCGTACCATTGCTCCCTGTTCCCCATCAGGGCAAAAAAATGCAGGCGACACCTAAAAATAATTCTGAGTATTAAAGTCTGAGGCGGCTGGTGAGAAAAGGGAGGTTTTATACACAAGGCAGGGTTTGTTAATACAGGCACCGTATTATTACTCAGCAGTACCGTGTGGGGCCAGCAGCACCTGAGCATTACAGCGGGATTCGCCCAGCGTAACGCCATTGTTAAGACTTTAATCATGTGCGTATAATTACTGATCATTATTACCAACAGTGCAACTAATTAAATGAAGCATATTTACTGCAGTACATAACTCAAAAAGCGAAGCAAACATTCTTGGCTTAGGTTAGAATATACATTTTGAAAATTAAGATGAACTTGCTGTACCTGTACTGACTCACAGGAGCTTAGGGTGCCAGTTTAAACTCTGTGCCATTTGAACACGACTTTATAACCAACTGGGCCGGGGGGAAACGCTCCCAGCCACAGCAGCAGTGAGGCTCCAGCACGTCCTGTGCGTCTCTACACTGTGACATGAGCTCCAAGCTCACTCATATGGATCATATTTTAATGGGATGGCCACAGGGTGTTTACGAGATTCTCACAGAAATGACCCTGACCTGGCCCCCCAGGCTGAAACACAGACAGGCTAACTATAGCAGCGGACAACCAAGCCCCCCCCCCACGTAGTATGCCATCCCGCACACTTAACCCTGCTTCGAGCGGCCACGCCTGGCACTCAGGGAGGGGAGGGGTAGAGCCAGAGCATGCAGCCATCCTCAGAAAGGATCAGAGCATGCAAACAAAAACAGAGAGTGACGGGTGGAGGATATATCTGCGGGAAGTTCCTCCACATCACTTTACTGACTGACTCAGGATGCACGAGCTCTGACTCATTACCACACGGGAGTGTCTGGGAGTTCCCTGTAAGAGCCCCGAAACCCAGAAGCTAAACCCTGCACACCAAGGAAGGGTTAGCATCTAAGAGCGCCATTCAGACAAAGGCGAAGCATGTGAGACACGGCGATCTGCACAGCATCGCTGCCAGTAACAGCCAGTCAGGAACCGCTGCCAGAGCATCAATGCTGGGAGGGCAGAAGCAGCCCCTTCAGTACTTTACCCAAAGGGATAGGCACAGTAACCATTTGCACATTACATGTTGCCCGGCTCCCACATTCACAGAATTTACTCTTGCCAGCCACTAACAGTAAAGGGGCCAGTCAGGTGATACAAAACACACACGTATAATACAATCATTCAAACAACAGAAGAGATGATCGAACAGGCATCTTAGAAAACATGAGCTAATAGACACTACTCTCCAACTAGCCAGCAGGGCGGCGCACCTGCCCCTAAACACCAACTGCGGCCCAGAAGCAGAGGCAGGTCGAAACTTACCAGTCCCCAGGTAGCCCCTGAAGCGGTCCGACATGCGGCCCACAAACGCACCGATGATATCGATTCCCAGCAACGCCACCTGGAGGCAAGGAGAGGAACAAGTTCAGTTTGTGAAACAAAATCACAGAATGTGGCAGTGGGGGTTTTATGAATTACACACTCCTCCCCCCCCAGAGATGTACTATGAAAACCTCTGACAACACAGTCTCATTGTAATTTAATTTCCCTGAAGGTCAGCATCCTGCTTACTGGGCCCTTATTTGTATATGCGCCGAGTTTGTTCCCACACTATCTTGAATAAAAACTGAATAAGGATGTGGAAACCATGTAGTATTCTACAAAACATGCTCAGATATCTATACACACAAGCTGCATGACGAGCAAAGGAGAAATGAGACCTCCTGCCAAAGTTTAAAAATAATGTCATGTGGATGAAGTGTGATATTTCACTGTCCCCGGAGGGCCCCGTTGACATTTTCACGTTTTGTCGTGATGAACACATGCATGGCACATAGCAAAAGCCGCAGTGCACAGACATGAGCAGGACTGCCGATAAATCAGCAGACCAAACGAGAGCGCTGTAAACACGGAGGAGCGCCCAAACCGCAGACGCTCAGATTCATGGGCGGCACCCTTGAATAGGCACATCAGCACAGCTACAGAAAGAGGCACTGAACGCACAGAGCAGGTCTGGGCACCCACCGGGGCAAGGGAGACCACGTGACCACCGTGTCTAGGCCTGTATAAACCCTGTAAGGGCAAAGCAGGCCAGGAGGCCGCTTCTTCAGCCCTGCCGACTGAAGAGCTCACAGGCCGACTTCCCACAGAGATTCTCTAGTTTTGAATGAACACGTCCCAAGAATATAATGCAGACCACCTGCGGGTTCTTATCCAGGACAAAAATCGAAACGTCAAGTTCTACCAGAAGCAGTATCCAGCCCAGTTTATCTTTGGTGGGGGGGATACGTGCATTACCCCCCAGTGAGACAGCTGCCAGGGGCACCCATGACATCAGACTCGCCAGCGCCAACAAACCGATCATCCACAGGCAGTCAGCCTTCCGTCCCCTATCGATAGGATGCCTAAGGGGCTGTACCAGTCTAAGGAAATCCTGAATGCAGCCCTGAGAGTCAAACAAACAGGGGATGCATCTCAACCAGCAGCCACATGATCCTCCAACAAACCCAAGCAGCCTTGCAGGACAGAGGGAACAGACTGAGGATCCAATATTTTTTTCCCTGCCACTGTACACAAAATAACTGAGGGAGGGGAAAAAAACACCTCGGCTAAACATGCCAGAAGACCACAGATTTCCAACTGTTAGACCAAATGTGACACCAAATCACTCAACAAGGAGAAACTTCCACTGCAAAACTGCATCACTGAGCAGTAGCTAGATTTAATTCCCAGAGGCCTCTCAGACTTCACAGTAAAGCACCAGCGTTCGGCAGCGCGTCCTGGCCAGCGGATGCCATGGCCAGACTCCAGCAGACGGCCCTCGTCCGGTTTGACTTGCATTCAACTCCGGGCAGAGATTCTAATTAGGGTCTCTGTCCAGATGCACCGCGCAACATCGCTGCATCAGAGAAACCGCGAGCGCCATAAAGAGGTAAGTGCTCCCACTCAGAGAATAAATCACAAAATCATACTGAAAAGGTCGACAGCAGTACTGCATATTATTTCTGGCAGCACGGGATAAGACTGTGCATTCCAGACGCATACTGTAAAGCATCAGATTGCCAACACGAAAGGAACCTTTCTACATTTGACCAATTTTAGTAAAAAGGCGAGAGGGGAGTATTGTGTTGTGTGGAAGAGCTGCAGCAATAAGCCAGAAGGTCCTGCCTGAAGCTGTAAAAGCCAGTCATGTTGGCGAGACAAAAGAACAAAAAATGCAATCCTATCACAATGCAAACAAAGGCGGCATATTTCGATATAAACAAACACATTAACGCAAACATACACAAATTAGCAACAAAGAGAAAAACAGTTTTAAAGCACCAGGTCAGTCTACACTACAAACACACCCCGACTGAGTATGTCAGAAACATGTCAGGCTGACCCCCTTCATGCAGTAGGAACCGTGTGTGGCCTCAAGAACACATGGTGGGTCGGGGAGGGAGGCGGAGGGGGGAGGGTGGTGAAGGGACAAACCAATTAGACAGCCAGAATTTTATTGCCAGGCTAATATTTAACACTTGCACACGGCTCAGCAGCCAATCCACACTTGTGCCAAGGCAGCTTTAAGAGAAGTACGAAATCCTGATGGCTCTCAGAGCCACAGAACTGCCGGGCCCGGGCCCAGTGCAGACGGGCTTTCAGGATCCAGGAACATCGGAACCTTTGGTCATTTAGCAGATGTTTTTATCCAAAGCAGCACAGAAGTGAGCGAGCAGGAGCAGCAAGGCCCCAGCGGAACTGGGGGTCACAGATGTGACGTCGCAGCAGTAACCTACAGAGCGCCATTATCAAGGTTTTAAAGAAGACACCCAAGTAAACAGGAGGCCGCGTGCACCTCAACGCCACGTGTGTGAGCATCAGGCAACATCCCATAATTCTCACGCCCACCTGGGCTGTCAGAGAGAGGGCAAACCGCATCACCAAGGGTGGGTGCAGAGCTTCACCCTCTGCTGTATTATTAATCAGCACTACAGTGCGTGGACCACATGAGCTGCTGCCCTGCTTTTCCCTTCAGCAGCCCCCCCCCTTCCCCCGAGAGAGCAGATAATCCGGCATGCTGGCTGGATTATCGCTACAGATTGCATGAGTTGCAGCCAATTTCAAAAGGGATTCAGCACAAAGGTACTAATAGCATGTACCAGACACACAGGGGAACAGGATCAGTCTGAGTGGGGGAGGCCAGGGGGGTGTCACATTTTCAGTGAGACGCACTATATTTCAGGATTATACGGTACAATGACAGAATGCTGACGGCAGAAATGAGCATCTCAGCCATGATGTAGAACTGCGCGCTCCACTGAGCAGCCAGGCTGAGAGCACAGCTATTTACATGGCTATACATAGGTACAGGGGCATGCCAGTCAGGGACAATGACATTAAGGGATCAAAGACACTCCACAGAAAATGTCTTCCATAAAAGCAGCTCGAAAGCCTGAAGGAGAACTCTCTCACACTTCATTAGCTGGACAAAATCACTAGCTTACAAACACATGCTCCCATTCAGCAGCACTTATCCAAGACAGCACTTTGGGATGTTATTTTATAACAGAAGAATCTCCGTTCTAAAGCAGTTGACTCTGAGGAGCTCCACCGTGTTAAATAGAGTGCAAGGCACCCATGAAACATTTCGGCCCAAAGATGAAAAGCACCTCAGCCAACGCAGCATGAAATATGTATGGCTGGTGGAGCTGGGAAGCAAAATGATCGTTCTGTCACACCGAGTCGGGAGCAGACGCCAAAAGGTGAAGGCAGAGCAGCGACGGGCATGACGGCTCCCGGGCAGGATAAACGAGCTTCACTCCGGAATCCAAATCGCCTCCTAGCAGAGGCAGCAGGAAAAGCAAAAGCAGAATGAGAAAAGTTCACCATTGACTGGAGTGTGAGGAGTTTCTGAAGGCCCCCAGGGCTGGAGCAGCTGGTGCTTTGCCAAACACCTCCACAGAATTATAAATGAAGGAATGAACCACTGCACACCAGTACACTGCCTGATATTTACTGCCAGCCCTTAGACAATGACGTCACATACTGCAGTGGCCGCCATCTCTGAGTTGAGCTCAAATGTAGGTTGGGCCAACATTCAGTCACTAAAACATGGTTCAACAAGATGCCTACAAACACAGGAGACTGTAAAGCGATACTCAAGTGTAAAAAAAAAAAATTAAGCTCTCTCACTTTCATAATCTGTGATCGTTTCGCCCGATTAATCCGAGAGCCTATAGGATATATATTCATGCCGTTACCTCACATTACTGTATCACTAACCACCTGCGGATATATTTTAGGGATGCACCCCATGTTCTTCCTATAGAGTACGAGTACCGATGCTCACTTTCTGGTACTTACCAATACAGATACCAATTAAGGATGCGCAATGTCTAAAAAAATATGCAATACAGTGATCCCTCGTCTATCACGGGAGTTGCGTTCCAGAACCCCCCGCAAAAGGTGAAAATCTGCAAAGTAAAAACCATGTTTATATGGTTATTTTTGTATATTTTAAGCCTTTATATTCTCTTAGATATTGGGCAAGATTCGTTTTGTATGTAATTATGTATGTAAACACACTTTATATACTACGCACAAATATACGTATCGTATATCATTGAAGAGTTTTATTCAATACGTAAAACGTAGTTGTAAACACATTGTAATACATATTTTAACAAATATAAAATATTTACTATAATATACAGTAATGCACTCGTTTTACTTAACCAGTTATATTAGATATATTATGATTATTCCTTTAATATTAGTATCATCTAAAATACGAACACTGCAGTGACGCGCCATTTGCTCTGATTGGGTAGCTTCTCAGCCATCGGCCAATAGCGTCCCGTGTATGAAATCAACAGGGCAAACAACTGAGGAAGCATGTACCAGAAATAAACAGACCCATCGTCCACAGAAATCCGCGAACCAGCGAAAAATCCGCGATATATATTTAGATACGCTTGCATATAAAATCCAAGATACAGTGAAGCCATGAATGTCGAAGCACGATACAGCGAGGGGGTCACTGTATTGCAACTTAAGAATACTGAGATAAAATAATATTAAAAGCGCCTCCCCACGATCACAGCACCAAGCAGGGCACTTAAATTTTTTGCAAAAAAAAAAACAAAAAAAAAACCGAAGGCCTTAACAAAACGATACACAGACAGCCCGCTACACAGCTGGTGTTAAGCCCTGCCGCCTGGGAAGTACAGAGTGCTGATCGCTGCTCATCGTTTTTCAGTCTAAGTGGAAAACAATGAATCGGTGGATAAATTATTATTTAAAACGCCAATGGTTCACAAACACTTTCTTGCGTGCCGCCTCAGACGGTATTACTCTCCACGTACAACCATTACGACATTCTGCCGAATCTATACTGGCTAAGAGCTGCCGTTATTTCCACCGAATGATGTTTATCGTTTGACATTTTCTCTCTGTGTCAGTGTTCGCTATACATTTCGTTTCTGCAGAATGTTGCGCATACTCTCGTGTTTCATTTTTAGACATCTAATTAGATTACTAGTCTGCAGTCTGCTCTGGATTTCAATGTCAACTTTGAAGTATTTCCACACCTCAGATATTTCACCTAGTTTATTTTGCTCATATTGCCGATGTCATTATGTGGTATCGATTACAGGCCCCGGCACATTACCACAAGCATGAGGCACCATCTCTCGTGAATAAAAGGAACTGCCTTTATTCATATTTGATTTGTTTCACTCATGACCGGTTTTCAATATTTTGAATATATTAGTGTTTTTTTATTCTGTAACCACAGCAACACAAGAATTTCATTAGAATATGACCAAGAAGCAGCGTATTTACATGCACAAATCATTCTGTATTTCTTTCGCAGGAAATACAATTTTACATTTAGTCTCGCCAAAAGGTCCCCCAATGCTGCCTACCGAGACAGGAACTCCTGCCAAACACGGCCTGACTCCCTGAAAATGTAGAAAAAAGTTCTTCTGCCTTGTGCCTTCCATGAGCCACAGCATAAGCTGACGCTGTGATTTAACCAAATAAATGAGAAACCATAGGAAGGCAGACAACAGCCCACCAAGAACACTGCCTCAGTAAGGCAGCTTAAGCAGTCAGCAACAGAACACAGCAGCATAGATTCAGCACCAATCTTGGGAACTTTCGTAACCTTAATGGAGCCATTCTTCGTAAATTCTTTCCACTGAAGGGCTTTTCCACATTATACCACGGCCTTTTATTAGGAGCTTCACACAAGGGCAAGCTGTCCTCAAACTGCTTTAAGACTATAGGCAGAACACTGAAATCAAGGTTTTATTTTAATATGCTCATGTTACACACATTGTCATGTAATGCAAAAGAAAACAACATTCTCCATTTGACAGCAATGTATTGACCCCCCCCATCTAACCCCTACTACCCCCACACCCCCAAACTCATCCTCCTAAACACTCCCCACCTCTCCAAAAAAAAGCCCAACTTTGAGTTACTAGTCCCAGTGTAAACAGGTTCACCAGAGCCGTGGCTGTCCCTCCATGTGCCACCCACCACTAGGGTTAACACATTATACATATACATCGTGCACAGCTCAGTACATCATTTTTGATTCAGCGCCGATAATGAAACGAACACAATCACATGGGTGGAACCTAGTCACAAGTAGATTTTAACAAGGAAAACATTATGCTACCGAGAGCTGATTACAGCTAACATTGGCTACAGTCAGTCATAATCGGCAGTGTGGGAAATAACGCCAGGACTGGAGAGAGTAGTTGATATAACCAAGACAGACGGTCAGCTCTGTTATACCGAACGCCGATATCTTACTGAAAATGCATCCAATGTGCTAACATTTGAGATGACATCATCCAGGTGTGTACAGCCAGAGCAAGGCAGAAACAGCCACTGCAAGTTAATCGCCTCCTGGCATTCAAAGGCGTTTCTGTTCCAGGAAACTCTGACCTGGCTAAAAAAAATAATTACAGGTATGGGGTGTTAATCGCTACAGATATGCAGCTATACACTGTAGGAGAGAAACCGCGATTCAGGTCATTATGATTTTATAAAGTTTGTTTTTATTTTACATAATTGTAGGGCTGTCGCTATCGATTTTATCAATAAGCAAGTAATTCACCAATTAATCTGACGATTCAGCAAGTAATCGTTTACAATATATAATAGACATTGTAAATGGTGTATCCTCAGTCACATATGGATAAACAAGGCACTCCAATTCACCTAAGCTGCATGTCTTGGACAGTGGAAAGAAACCGAAGGATATGCCAAAAGGCACGCACACACAGGGTGAACACGCAGACGCCACACACACAGAGCAGCTGTGTGCAGTGGCAGCACTATCCACTATGCCACTGTAGCACCCCGACAAGCTTTCACAATGTGTGATATCCACATGGCATTTCATGCGCCAGCAATTGTCACATTGCAGATTGCGATGGTCTGCTGCATTCCAAACATCTATAAGTTGCACTAAAACATTTTTACTTGGGGGGGGGGGGACTTAGCAAGCTTTATAATTTTAATGAGTGCTCCTTTTGAACATTGACTAGTATTTTAAAAGTGTTTTAAAAAAAAAAAAAAAAAAAAAAAAATCTTTAGTTTGCTGCTGCCGCTTCTGCATGAGCCCCGCATGCGCTCTCTGAGGCACGCAGAATCATTCCTGTCCGTGCTGTTACACTCACTCAGAGACCCTGTGGCGCGTTTGTGAGAAATTACACAAAAATCAATGAAGAGGGGAAAAGCAAAACAAGAACTGCATGGTCACAAAAAACCATTATCTTCCGCTGGATGGAATATTCTGTATTCCACAGAGATACAATATTGAGCAGAAGCAAGTAATTGGTCGGCTCTGCTTTGCGTCTGCTGGCACAACTCCAAGCACCAGTAACATTTTCCAGACTTTGTTGTTAGAAAAGTTCTATTTGGTTATTGTTGAATTTTCAGCTTCTAAATAAATCACAAAAACTTCAAATAAATTTATATTTATTTATACATACATACATACATACATACATACATACATACATACACACTTGTCTCAAAATGAAGGTGTAGATCTTCAACCATGTAACGTTTTTGTGAAGCAGTAATGAGATCCAAATATTTTTTGGACATCACATTCACAAGTTCAAATGTCATCTGCTAAATTTTGTCATCAGGGGTCGGCTGCGGATGACTGCGGTCAGTGTGCAGGTAGCCCAGATGACGTCTAGCGGAAACCATGCTTGTCTGCGCTCAGACCGCACATGTGCAAGATAATTGATTAGGTATTGTCAGTAGGTGGCAGCGTTGGACATTCACAGATCAGCTGTCAACAACAGAAGAGCAAGAATTGTAGTTGATGTTACAGAAGTAATGGTGAAAAGCTGTATGAGGAGGATCGTGGGAGCCACATATCTAATTTTTCATAGTGTCCAGACATTATACCGAGGTGTACGGTACTTAAAAAGGCTGTGCTATTCTAGGCGATAAAATTCGCTGAGCAGGTGGGAGGAGGGTTGGACTCCAGTCTAATTTGGTTGTAAGGATTTCAAAATACAGTGGAATGCCTTATTACCGTAATACAAACCTTGACTAAACTATAAATCTGTCCAAAAAAAAGTTTACCCATTTTACTATAATGCTTGTATTTGTTGCAATACATCCGCCCTCTGCTGGCCTGGTGGAGTTCCGCTGCTGTGCGCGCGCACTGACCGCGACCAGGCGCATCCCGAAAGCCCGAGCGGAAAAGTAAGAACCAAGCTCAACAGGCACCGTCAGTATTAATACTGCATGCAGGCCCAGGGGAGTTCTTCAGATTCAAGGGAACCAGAATCTCCAAAGATCTAAAACAACAGAATGACTACATTGCCAAGAAAGCACAGAGGAAGCCATTCCTTCAGAAGCTGATGAATTCCAACCTTCCACAAACTAAAAGATGACTTTCCTTATAACTATTAACATTACAAAAAAGAAAAGCAAGATGTGGCCTCCACACACATGCAGAATCGCTTTCTAAGAGGAGGATATTAAACCAGAACTGGAAAGCAGAAGAAAAACACAGGTAAGACATTTATCTATGGCTTTCATAACTGGGCAGCTGGACGGACCAGGGCAAAATCAGAAGGCATCAAAGCAACAGGGTCATCAGTCACAACAAGCTTAAAAACAAATCGTTTTTTGGGAAGTTTGGGAAAAAACTGACAGGCTCAGCAAAATGTAAGAACATAGCAAACCACAAAATCATTTATGGCAATGCAAAAATTGCAGTTTTTTTTTATCCATAAGTAACACTTTTAGATATCGGTTTGTGATCTGCTAACATCGTGTGACCGTCAGGATTTTTAAACCAGTCCAGGTTTATGAATGCAGTATGAATGGTTCAAGAGTAATAAGCTTTTAATTTCAGGTACGTCCTATTTTATACATATTTTTAAAAGGAGGGGCCTCCTGAGGCGTTTGCGCTGCTCTCCTCAGGTCCAGAGGAGCCGCAGCACCGGCACCTACGGTACTGAAGGAAAACCGGCACCGTCATTTGCCGAATTTTGGCCTCGATTTGGTACCTAAGTACCGGTTCTCCTGGCATCCCTAATATGCAGCACTGCAAGTGTTAACACCTACATTAATGTTTGAGCTGACTTGCGAGTTGCTGTCTCACTGTTCTCCTTGCCTTCTCCTGCATTAGCGGAATCGCAAAGCCAAGCCGAACTCCTTACAACCCCCCGTCACACGCAGACGGACGCGCGGCTGCACCATATCGCTTTGTTTTCCCGAGAACTAAAGTACATCCATAACAGCCGCTTATATTATTTTACACCTGAACGGGCTGTAGCTAATTATAACCTTAAACATGCATTTAACTTTGACTGACAAGCATCAATCGGCGTCTGACATGATCCGCAGAAGCCCACGAGCGGGTACCTAAAAGCTAAAAATAAACAATCGATAATCTTAATGGAGCTCTAAAAATAACGGTACCGTCATTCATCTTTCAAAGTTATCCGAGATCTCGGCTGAGCAGCCATGGCCAAGAAGCCACTTTCCCCCCCAGATCATCGAATTACAGCCACGCACACCGCATTCACATTTAGGAAAGGGATAAGAGAATAATGCCCGGTGCCCTTCCCCCCACCGAGGTCGATATGACAGTTACACCGAATCCAGCAAGAGCCCGACCGCTCGCCTCGTCGAAGGACAGAAACATACATATTCAATATTATCACGCAAAAGATTAAAAACGTTCATCACTTTGTTTCGCGCGACTTTAACCGGAACACTTCCGTAGATGCAAGAGGCTGCTCATCCGGCCGCACAGCAGATTACAAACAATCATTATCGCGAAACTGAGTAACTGCTAAAAGTGAAACGGTGCTACGGGAGGGAGACACGCGGCATCGCGGCGTTCGGCCGGCGGCCCGGGAACACGCCGCAGTCCGGCTCCCACGTCCGCACGCCGCCCGAGATAAAGCGCTCCGAGCCGCGTACAGACCCTTAGAAACGTCGGCGGAGTAAAAAAAAGGCCACATCCCCCCCATCGGCTCACCTTGTAATTACTGGAGTTGACCCAGCCCGTCAGCTCGTCGATAGTTTTATCCAAGCGCGGCTTCTCCTGCTCCACATCGGTGGAGCGCTGCGCATCGCCCAGGTAGTCTATCAGCTCCTGTCCGACCTGCAGCCGCCGGGTCACGTCCTTCTGCAATACTTGCTGGTAAAAATAGTCCATGTTGTCATTCTCCCCCATTGTTAGCCGCAGATGTGTCCCGCGAATGTATTAAGTTTGAAGGCTAACGCTAGCTAGCTAAGCTATGTTATCAAACTAGCCAGCGTAATCGGTACCATGAGCTCGCATAAAACCCAGATTTTTTTTTTCGTTACAGAAAACTTTTTCTAGTTATTTTAGAACTTGGGGGCCGGTGTACGAAAGCAGACTGGAACTTCCCTTTTTCGTCTGCAAATTTAAGTTGCTCCGTCTAACTTCACGAGTTAGTCAGGCAGCCAGAACCACAAAAATGAGTGACCAGGACTACGACTTATCCGACCCGTCTGCGCAGAAGTTACCAGGCCGCCCGAAGCCCACTTTAAGGTGCCGCGGAGCGCCGTTTACAGCTCATCGCCCCTCGGCGCCGTCCCACGGTAGCTAACTAAATAGTAGGCCTTACAAGCCTACTTAAGTCTTCTTTCCATTAGTGAAACTCCGTCAAGTTAACATCGACTGTATTTTTATGTTTCGCCAATCCTCCGCGGCGCGACCTCGTTCGAGTTTCTCCGACTCTTGATTATAATTAACCCCAAAATAACCGTCCCGACGTCAGGCAGAAACACAAGCCCGCGGCCGCCTACTCCGCTCCGACACTGGCGCGAGCATCGGTCTCCCGAATAGCTGTGAAGGCCCAGTGGGGGCCTTCTCGCCGCACAGCTGTCCAAAGCACTGCCTGCAGTAATAATCATAAACTGTTTATTATTTCATTACAAACAAACCACTCATGTATTGAGAAAAGGTGTTTACGTATTGTAAAATTTAGTTATGGCGTGTTATTTAGATATATGAAAGAATGCTGTTAACTATTTAGTGAAAAAAGGAAGCAACTTCTGCTTGACAACTACGCTTGCCAAAGGTTTCCTTCTCGCACTGCGTGGATTTCGTACCTGCCCAGTTATTAATTAGAAAAGCCCGTTAGCAATTTGCCGCTAATGGTTTTCTTTTCTTTCTGTTTTTGGCTATCTGTACGATGTATTTTTCACGGATTTTATGACACTGATATGGGGAAGAATTGGTAGACCTTTTGCCTTCGTTTATCCTGACTGAGCACAGCGGTTTCATTTATTTAAAAATGAAGAAATTATCCATTTGTTGATAGGATCGCATTTATGTTGAACGGAATGGAGAATGTGGAAGATGTATTGTAGGGGAATTGATTTATCTTTGTTTTATTGAAGCATTTGTAACAGGGCTGCTAAAAGTGAAACTATATATAATATTAACTAATGTGATTTTCTCCAAATAGAGCAAAGTTTCAGTGCTTTAATGTGATCATACTGTATAATTCCAGAATGTCCAAACAATACAGAAAAGAGTAATAAACTACAATTGTAGCTCTACTGAGTTGTATTTGTAGTCCGTCTTATAATCGGTTGTCCCTCGTCGCATTTTTGTTAATATGGCCCAGATTACATTTTCTTTCTTGCGAAATGCTGTAATTTTAATTGGCAAAACATTTAATAATTAAAGGGCGCGTTTCGTTCATTTTTAATTTAACTAGGGATTGATCTAATGTCTTATACATAACAAATGGCCTCATGTAATCTCATATGGGGCAAAATCACTGCGTATTGAAACAGTACTGGACATTTCTGTCATTTCTTCATTGTGCAGGAATCTTTAGCTTTTTTCGTTATTCCGCACACACGCACGCACACACACACACACACACACAGTATGACAAGCCACGATGCTCCTTTTTGATGGCTGTCAAAGCCGCAGCGGACCTGTACGCGTCGCCTCGTCATTTTTGCTTGACTTCTTTCCTAGGCATATTGGTAGTTTACATATACCGCTAATAATGACCGGCTTGTCTATAAATACAGCATTTAAGTATGAAATATTTATGTCTTATGGAAAATAATCGTAATGTTTAAAAATACGAATTTTTTGTATCAAGAGTTGTAGTTTTGAAGTGCTTCTGAATAAAAGCAACCGTGGCTTCTTATATTGGTGTAAGAATTATTACATTGTAGAATAGCGCCGCCCACAGGATAACATTTGTAAGTCATACGGGTGCTATCGCGTCAACATACTGCGGTTTAGTGCCATTTTAAACTGGGTACCGTTAGTCCGGTAATTTAATACTACCCCGCACGTTAACTTCAACGTGATTGCCATGTCAAACCAAGCAAGGCAACACACCATTAAACTTCAGGAGGCATCGCAGGAAACAGGAGGGGGGCTCTGCATATTAGGACAGCACCAGGTGAGAGCCTTCCGTGGACAGAAATGGACCTTCCTGAAGCCGACAATCATCATTCATTTCATCCACATCAAGAGAGACAGATTGCTGCTGCCCCGCGGAGTAAGGTGCTCCGCTGTGAATGCTGACTCACCACCGGCATCAGCGGACCCGATGGTGCTTTCTGAGCCGGACTTTTTATTGCAGTTGTCGGCTGACGCAGTGAACAGCAGTAGACTGAGCACACAGCCCTCAGGGGGTGGGGGGGGACGAAAGAGATTTTATTTCCGATGCAGTCTGAGGTTCCTCGGTGAAGAAGGCAAAGGTCTGATTGCAGAAGGAGGTGTGTTGGGGGAGGGTGGCGTTCGGTGCTGAATTCCAGCGAATGAGCAGCAATCTAACGGAGGCGTCCTTTGTAAGTAATGGTATTTTATTATTAGACTATTTCAGTGCAATGTCAGTTATTGCACTGTAATTTTAAAACATATACATTTTATTACAAATTAGATTGCATATTCAAATTGTGAATTTCTCCCTTTAATGACATAAACAGTAGGGCATAGTCCATGCCCCTGATTTGTGCCTCAGACTGTTCCAGCTCATCAGAGAGGAGAGACGATCTTACATAATTATATAACTTACTTGATGAATGATCAAACGCGAAGGGCTGAGTGCATGAAAGCCATATAATAGTCTGGCACCAGTCTTCAGCAATAATGACAATGTTTCAATTATGATGGCATCTGTAGAGAATTTGAATCGGCCCGATTATGCGGGTTTAACAGCCCTGGACCTGCTTGATTGTGCTTTTTTGTTACATTGTTACATTATTGCCATTTATGTATCACTACATTTAGCACTAAGCAGGCCACTCCGCCCAGGCATGCAGCACACAGACAAGTCACACGTGGTTATGTAACTTGACCAATGATAAAAGCCCAAAGGTGAAGTCACCACGAAGAATGCTATGGTTTGTTAAGATAGATTGTCTTACTTTAGTTTCTCACATAACAGCCTTGGGAAACGAATGCCAGCGTGGAGCAAGTGACGCCCTGACACCTTTTTGCTCAGGAAGGCTGCATGGCTGTCATAGCGGCTCACTTGTACCAGATGCCTGTGTCTGCCTCGGCCTGACTCTCATTTCTTACATACAGTTTAATCCACAGTAAATGATCAGGTCAGCCTAACATTTATGACTGATGTGTACTGATCAGAGCAGACATATTGTTTGTCAATAATAACTTATTGATTATTGTAAACGTGCTCAGAAGTAACTCCATCCCAATTTAAAATGCACATTTTAGCACTTTTATCATTTCCGTTTATACTTTCCGAATACCTGACAACAAGTCTCACCACAAGGTTGTTTCCGATGGAACCTTCCAGAACCTTGGAGCAACAATGCTGCAGTCTCCAGGCCCATGGCCCGCCCTCTCCCGGCCCATGGCCCACCATCAAACACTTCCCGGGATTTTTGTTTGCAAATTGGGCTGAGTAACAAAAACTGCACCTGAGAGTGATACTGATCACCCAGGAACTGCTGCTTACCTGTACGACTGACAGCACAGGCTTCAAGCCTCCATCACATTGTTCCATCACTGGCCATTGCAAGATCACCCTGAAACTTAAACCGCTACCTGTCCAGCTTCACCATGGCTGGATAACAGTTTATAGGAGTGAGCCTGAAGAATCCATAATTATTTATAGGTTCAGCTACCAAAGTTCTAGTCTATGAATCTGGGGCCACAGGAATTAAAATCACAAGGGAGGAGCCAGAAGCTTTAGGTGTCGCTGCAGATAACGACGCCGTCAAGGAAACATGGAGATAGGAGAGCATGCTGATGAGGGTAATGGGTAGATGCCGTCAATGTTAATCGCCGGAGGATGGCAGCTGCGGGGGGGTCTGGTTTTGGGGATCCCAGGCGTTGTGGCATCTAATAAAAAGCAAATAATAACAACAACAACAACAACAATAATAATAATAAATAATAATAATAATAATAATAATAATAATAATAATATGGAGATAAGGGCTGTGGAGGGAATGCACTGTGTAGACTGGGAGAACCATACAGATCAATGCAGCGGGCGAGCATGTCTCTGTCAGATGTGAGGCTGGATTCAGGTTCCGCATCCGCAGCTGGCAGCATGGTGGGCAGAGGGCACATGCGGTCAGTGCTGATCCACCAGAAGGGGCATCTAGTACCATATACAGTAACCACCCTCCATGTCCCGGAATACAGGGAATGCGATGAGCAGAGAACACTTACAAACACACTCGGAGCTGGACAAATGAAGCGATAGCATGCTTGGATAAACAAACAGTGTCTGTGTGGCTGGCAGAAGCAGCCTACCAGGGGGCTCATCTCTCTCCGGTGTGCAGGAACAGAGCGCGAAACACCATAGCCATGTCTGAGGGAGCGATGGATTCAGGCAAACCAGATGTGGAATTCGCATCATACTCTGAAGACAGTGAATGTGTTTGGAGAATTCAGCCACTAAAGTTAATATCAGATTACTCTTTAAATCCAGCTCCAACAGTTTCCTGGAGATGAATCAGCAGGACAAGCTGTGGAAGTACCACTGACAGCTTTGATAAGTTGTGTCTCATTTCAGTTTGCTCAGACACAAACATTTACTGCTGCCAAGACCGTCAAAATGATACAGACAGGGCCCATATGCCCCAGATCATGGGACGAAAAGGGAACAGGTAAGGTGTAAAAATCGCCTTTAGTTAAAAGCACAAGCTTTGTATTTTTAATTTTTAATTACCATTCAGCTTAACACATGCTCTGTTTAATTTTAGGCATAAAAAGGACACCTCAAAAGACCAGAAGGACTGAGGTTATTCAATTAATATTAAACATTATGAACTATACAGTTTAAAAATGCTAAAGAAAAAAGACAGCAAAAACTATCACAAAATTAAAGTAAAACCATAAGTACTCTTGGGATAAGATGATTTTGATACATGGGGCCTTCTTTGCTCCGTAGTGAGGCCAACTGCTGGTGAGAGACCTACAGGGTGAATTCCAGCAAACGGCTCGTTACCAAAGAGAGAGGTGATGACCCAGGACATGCTGGAGATGCCTCCCCCAGCCAGGCGCATCCAGGGAACCGCCCCCCCAGACCGAGAAGCAGCCTGTGGCCCCGGAATAAGCAGACCGCTCTGACCTGCTCCGCACGCTGTCATGGCAACCCTCTGCCGACGGCGATGGAAAATGACAATATAAAATAATAAAGTAAAATCAGATGCAAAAACTCATATGCATAAGCTTGTGTGGCGATTACAGAGCAGTAACTGCGTCGGCGGTTACAGGGCAGTAACCCGGCGTCGGCGGCTGACAGTGACTGCCTGCCGGCTGCCGGCTATTGGCCTCGTCGGGGCAGAAGGCTTTCAGCCGGCACACAAAGCAACATGATATTTTTAATTCACATAGTGCATATGGCCGCTTCAGCATCGCCCAGCCGTGACACACAAACACAGGGTAACAGCTGTCTTTCATCTAGCTGCTCTTTTTGCTGCAGTGTGTCATGTGTTGCATCCTGGTGCATAAAATTCACTTCAGCACCACACAAATAAAATATATACAACTAATTTTAACGGGAGTATAATTTTATTTTTAATAATTAGTTGTACATTGCAGGCAAATTGTCTCTTGAAACATAGCAAGATGTCCGTGTTCCCAGCTTATGCCCAAAACTGTTGTCCTTTCAAAGTCAACCAAATTATTTCCTTTGCTAATTTCTAAAAAACAGAATAAAATAAAAGCTTACCATCAGAGAAACGAAGCCCGGACATAAACCACAAGCACTGACGGAGAAAGGAAAAACTTGAAAAGTTGATTTGGGTCGGTACATGGGTACCGTCAGTAACTGTGGGTCATTGTTCTCCAGAACCTCCTCATACAAACCACATCTAAATCCCCAACTGATAGTCCATGAACGCACAAAGGAGCCTTAGGAGTCACTCAGTGGCGGCTGTTCGGAGCTCCCAGTACTCAGGGAACTCCATATCCCATAATTCCAGAGGAAGAACCGATGTAACACAGGGGCAGCTCAGGTGATTTGTGGAGCTCATGATGCAGTAACATGGGTACACTGCCTACAAGCCTTCAAGCAGATTCACCTTCCGCACTGTCACTCACTGCTTTGTATTCTTTTTCACAGTCCTTCGTACTGTTACCACAGACACACCTGACTCACCGCACTTCCCATCTCAAATGTCTTTATCATAAGTGCTGTAGGAAGGTGAATGATCAGAACCATCACTGCCTTTCCCCTTTACATGAGACTCTGACCCCCCCAGTCCGGCAGGAGGCTGCACTGATTATCGCCAGCGTCGGTTACGGTGATTCACACGTCAAATGGAGATGCCCACCCTCCCCTGGCGGCCCCAAAGGCCTCAGCTGTCAAAGGATGATGCAGCACCTGCAGAGCCGCTGCCCGCCGCCATGCACCGAGGGGGGCGGAGTCACCGGAGCAAAGTAGGCGTGCACTTTGATCTCGGGCAGATGTGCCTGTGGAGGACACAGAAGACAGCAGCATGACACACCAAGAATGTCACACGAAAAGCCCAGGGAAGAGGAAAGAGACATCACCAGCAAACAAATACAGACACCCCCCCACGACTAAGAACGGCTATTACTTAACAGCCATTTTCCCATCATGCAATGTGACAAATCTGTGGTGAAGGTCAGGGGACAGTAATTATCATCCTGATATTACGGGGGTTTTCAAGGAACAGAGTGTACCCCACTCAGCATGGGGGGCAGAGGGTATCCCTACTCAGCATGGGGGGGCAGAGGGTATCCACCGCTCAGCAGGGGGGCAGAGGGCATCCCCACACCGCAGGGGGCACAGGGCAGCCCCGCTCAGCAGGGGGCAGAGGGTTTCCCCACACCGCAGGGGGCAGAGGGTATCCCCACCCAGTAGGGGGCAGAGGG
>JAAGVU020000045.1:16651390-16692552 GCA_011763525.2 Mormyrus iriodes
TCATGTCAATAGCACCTTTAGAAATATATTTACTTAGAAAATTTGTGATGTGTTCAATACTTATTTTCCCCGCTGTACCATTAAGCACAACCGTTGTTAATGTCTTGGATGTGTTAGATGGGGAAAGTGTCAATTACATAGGCTTCAGTGCCAGTTTATTTGTCTTCTAAGTCCATCCATCCATCCATTTTCTGAAACCACTTGTCCTATTCAAGGCGCAGGGGGTCTGAATCCTATCCCAGAGGCTACGGGCACATGGCAGGGAACAGCCCAGAATGGGGCACCAAGCCATTGCAGTCTTCTAAATCATGAGATTAAATTTTTACATAGCAGATTACCTGATCGAGCCTTTTTATGACAATGTCACCTATTTCCTCCGGATGAGTCATTAGTATGATTCCGAATCAGCGCACAAGGAGGACATTCCAGTATGCGATGCCGACCAAGGCCATGTCAGAAGTCAGGGGACACCGACAGACTGAAACATGAGGCCTATATTACGGTGTAATGCTATCCATTTTAAATTATCTGTTCAAAAATGTCAATAAACCTGGCTTTTAAAAGCACATTATGTGCACAGCATCCACTTTTCAAGACAATAATATCGTTCGTATTGCTGCTTATTGGCTCCTTTAAAAGGCAATACACAGAGCAGAGAAAAACATTTGGTGAAGTCATGTGTATTCCTTTAGCGAGATCCGCTATCTGTCCGCTATTCTTGTGATTTCACGGTCTGCAGAAATCGCAATTTCCCGAGTTCAAAAGGCAAACAAGCTCGCGCTCGTAGCCGGAATCGGCCGTAAAAATATTCGGTTCTGTAAGCACGCACGGCTCCCCAGGCAGGTACCGCCGAGCAGCCCCTCCGCAGCCTCCCGCGGGCTGCCCGCTCCGGCCGGCGGCGCCGTTTCCCGTTGATCTCAGCGCCCCGCAGTTCTCACCTTTCCAGTGTGACCCATTACGTATTTACTGACAAACTACTGTGAATTTTCGCAGGCTCTCTCCATTTGCACCCCAATGCACTATTTGGATAGATAAAACCTCTCATCAGTGCAGTCTGTCTGAATTGTTCCCCTTTTCTTTTTTGAAACAGAAAAAAATCATTTTGCTAACCAAATAGGTAGTCTGCCCATGCCTTTTCAACATTTACTCAGCTTTGTCGAGGGCGATACTAGTCTTTCAGCGAATTAAGGACCTTTCAGAGAGAGAGCCGAAGAGGTACATTCTGAGATATTCTCGAAGAGAAAGGCACCCGGAGGATGGCAGCGGCTCGGCCCCGGCGGCTCTCCCTGCTGCAGCTGCTGCGCTGCGCGCTCTGCCTCTGCTGCGGCGCCCCGCGCGCGGACGGTGAGTCCCCCGCCGGAGTCCCGCGCGCGGACGCTGAGTCCCCCGCCGGAGTCCCGCGCGCGGACGGGGAGTCCCCCAGCGTCTCATATCCACACCTGCAGCCGCCGTGAGAAGCTGCTGGCTGAAACTCCGCTTTTATTGCATTATTATTTAATGATCCGACGACCATAGCTGACATTAAATCAATTTAATCAAAAAACCTCAATTACTGAAAAGCGGACGTCTGTCTGAAAGTTTTGCCTTCGGCTGACTATATAACTGCGGTATGTAGCGTTTTCCCGTTTTACTGAAACAGAAGATGACTGAACCTCAAACTGTTGGTGGTCATTTCTCCGTAAAGTAAGCATAATTGATCCTAATATTTATTCCCTTCTTACAGTCTAATAAATGCCGTTAAAAGTGATATGCAGTAAATAAACAATTAATTATATATTAATATGTGACCGTTTGCATGGTGTGCAAGGGGCGATCGGTGTATTTCAATAAACTAATTTTCTTGCCTCCGGGATGGAAAATAAAGGAACAGTTTTTCCTCGCAAGCATGGCTACAATTATTCGGGAATCCAAACGCAATGGAAGCCAGCTAATTAAATCAAACAAACGACATGCGTCATTTGCGTTTTGGAGATCATGTCATTGTTGCTCGACGGCTTGTGTGTCGCTGTGTGTCTGGCTTTGCACCCCTGCAGCCCGCGGAGGAGCTGCGCTCGGCGGGGCGGCGGCGTTGTGTTTAATGGCCACTATCCAGTGCAGAGCCATCGTCTGTAATGCTGCCGGATACCTGCGTCTGCTCCGCGCTCGCAGTGATGGGGTGTTAGGGAGCCGCGGCAGCGAAACCCTTCCAGATGCTGATAGTGGCGAAGGCGCACTGGTGACTCGAATGTGGGATCAGCACATTTTCATTACTGCCATAAATGTAATTTGGCTTGAAAATGTAATGGTGATGATAATGAAGTTTTAAAATAATTATTCCTGCGGTATGTTGAGCAAGTGAAGGTGGGTCCCTGTGAATATTTATGTCTTCGTCAAACTTTCGACGTAAGCCGACTTACAATTCACTGCCATGGAAAGCAATTCTGCAGCTCACAGTAGCGGCTTATACTGATGAAGAAATGAGTGAGAGGATAGACCTCTCCCACATTCTGCTGGATGCTAAGCAGATGGAGGCCTGTACACGCGGCAGGACTTGGCGTGGCCTCACTGTCCCTGTTCGCTGAGAATATCTTCATTCTTCTCTCCTTGTCTGTATAATCTGAAGTTTACTTGGAAGAAATGGCAGACGGTATTACATCTCCAGCCACAGCCGATCGCATGGCCTGCTGTAAATGGCTGTTTCTCGCTCTACTCTGACAGTTCCCTGCTTTGTGAGGACAGGGTTAGGGTGAGATAAATGTTTTGATTTAGGTGAATTTGCATGAACAAGGACTCAATGTTACAGATTTTCTAAACATGGAAAGACATCAAAGTAAAAGGTTATTGTAGTATACTATTCTCCCCAAATCAGGGGATGCGCAGCCTGGAAACAGAGACACAGCAGGAGTTACCTTTTATAAATAAACAGTCGTTTATTCGTGGTGAGGTTTATATGACAGGTGCTTTGTGTGAGTGCAACAAGTCCAGCCGCGCATCCACAGGCCCTAACCACAGAGAGGCGCATTCTGATTGGCGGTGTTTGTGCACCCAGGCCAAAAGGAGGCTGTTTATCTCTGCTACTTTTTGCTTTAGAGACTCTTCCTTTTCATTAGCGACAGCTGACTGCTTTCAGAAGAGTGTGTGAATCACGTCAGCGCCTGACTAACAGCACAGGGCTACGACCTGAACGTATTGCTGTGCTGATTTGTGCGTTTGCTTTGGGCTGCCCCGGGCGGTGCTGTTACCACACCTCTCCGGGTCTGGGGTTTACATCCCATCCCTGCTCGGTTTGTGCAGTTTCCTCCTACAGTCCAAAGACATACAGTTTGGTTAATTGGTATTTCTGAGACTTAAACATGGCTGAAAGCATAAGCATATGTCCATATTTAACTAAAAATTGCGTGTGATTTTTACATGAGTTGCTTTATGCACGTTCCTGCTTTTGGTTATGAGATATTCATCATTATTACCGTAAACCTTAGGAGATGTGAGCAGACAGGATGCACCTTCAGCCCTTCAGCAAAGTATCACAGCTCATCTCTATGTAAAACATTCAGCTGAACAAACAGGGACATTTGTAAGTGCTGTAAATATTATGTTGCATAAAGTTTTGTGTAAAAACAGTGATTTTAACTAGTTTCTGTTGACTAAGTAATGTGCAAAGCAGCATGCATATACTTATTAGACACATCAGACATTACTAGCCAATAGACAAATCAGAAACCAAACCTTTGGCTAAAAGGTTCTTGAAGGATGTTGGTGCTCAGGTATCAGTGAGAAGTAACGGTTATTTACTGATGAAAACAAGGCCAAGTCAGCCTGATTAGCAGCAACACATAAGGCCTTCCAACGTTTGGTAATTAGCTGAAGTGATTAGGGTGCAACAAGTGCGGTTAGCAGAGTCAGGCAGGTTCACCTCATGTGCTTCTTAAGCAACGGTGGGCGCAGTCAGATTGACTTCTAAGGCTGGATAGAGCATGCAGTGTTCGCATGAGGGCGGGGTTCTTAACCCACTGAGGGTGGGGACAGTGCACCTTCATCCTGGCCCAGTAAGTCGTGGGGTGTTTCTCAGTACCCAGATTGCAAAGAGCGTACCTGTGGTCTTGGCACGAGCTTCTTCCTAACTTGACTCCCAAGAACGTACTTGGGATGCAATAAGTCATAGGATTGTTCACATTTAGTGAGGATGCAATCGATGTATCCTTGATATTTGGGGTGGGGCAGGAATGACATCCGGGGATTTTTACCGTCCTCTGTGCTTCTGTTCTTGAGTACTGGACCTGGTCTTCGCCAATGGAAGATGACATAAAACGGGTGCAGGAGAACACAAGTACGGTCAAGTACACATGTTGAGAAACAGCCGTGGTCTCCTCCTCACACGCCCTCCTTCTTTCAGGTCAGCTCTTCCTGTTGGAGGCCCAGAATGGCAGCGCGGAGGCCGGTGGAGCCACAGCCGCGCAGGAAGCATGCGCACGGCACGCGGCTCGGTTGGCCACCGCTGCTGAGCTTCGGCATGCCGTGGTGGAGTGCTCCTTCGCCACCTGTACCCGTGGCTGGCTGGCTGGCCCCAGCATCGGGTAAGAGCGCCCCGTGTCCCCTGACATCAATACTGACACTAGTGATCCCATCGTATCATAATTTTCATTAGATATACCGCCTGCCGTCCTTTAACACGGATACCGACACTGAACGATGGCCAAATGCCATTCCACTGCATTGACCTGGGGCCTGTATCACAAAGCAGGATTTCTTGCTTAGCCAGATAACTTGCCAGATTTAAGGTAGTCTGGGCTAAATGTAAGTGAACGAAGATAAAGTCCATTTAATCTGGGGTGCTTTAAATCTATCCTGTTATGCGGCTCAGCGAGAAATCTGGCTTTGTTATACATTGTAATTCATATTGTAATTCAGCTTCCCCAGTTTCATCTCAACAGACAGACGCCAAACAAGCGTTTCTTCTGAAGCATTTCCTACTGCAAATGTGTGCGCACCGTATCATCGATTTTTTACACAGTTATATGTTAACTGCAGCACCTCTAGTAGAAATATTCAATTTTGGAATTATTCATGTGGTGAAATTAATAATTGGCTCCTGATCTAATGTTTCTGTATCTGAATTATTTTATTATTCATATTTAATGATTTTTCATGCAATCTGTTTTAGACTAGCACTTTACAAGAATATGATTATTACTGTGAAATAGGGCTGTTATTCTGTCCACTACTAAGGCCAATGAATCAGGAATTTGAAAACATTTGTTTTGGGAAAGTGCAATAATTAGACTGTAGACTAAATGAGGAACCACAAATACTGAACATTCTGTCTTTAGTTTTCATGAAAACATAAACGCCTTTAACATCTTATACTTCCACTAGTAAATCTCAGTCATGTGATATTTGCGGATCCTGCAACAGCTTGGAAATGGGAGCGAATCTCAAATGTCCGGACCCTAACAAAGAAATGTGCCCTTAACAGAGGTGGTCTCTGATTGGGCTGTCAGATGATGAACAGATTCATTCACACCAATCTTAGTTGAAGCTGTAGATGGCCCTGTAGTTCCATTGCTGCTGAGTGGCTGCCACATGGCATTCTCTTTATCTGGTGGATTTAAAGGTGCCATTTTTTGAGGACAATGGACTGCAGCTTGTCAGTTCCAGAAGGGCCACATGGCAGTACCACTGGGTGAGGTTGGCTTTAAATCAGCGCATGTGTGATGTGGGATTCCCTCCGAAACGCAGATGCTTACTTATTGCTCCTGATCCCGGTGCATGTGTGACGTGGGATCCCCTCCCAAACGCAGACGCTTACTTACTGTCCCCGATCCCGGTGCGTGTGTGACGTGGGATCCCCTCCGAAACGCAGACGCTTACTTACTGTCCCCGATCCCGGTGCGTGTGTGACGTGGGATCCCCTCCGAAACGCAGACGCTTACTTACTGTCCCCGATCCCGGTGCGTGTGTGACGTGGGATCCCCTCCGAAACGCAGATGCTTACTTACTGTCCCCGATCCCGGTGCGTGCGTGACGTGGGATCCCCTCCCAAACGCAGATGCTTACTTATTGTCCCCGATCCTGGTGTGTGTGTTGTGTGGGATCCCCTCCCAAACGCAGATGCTTACTTACTGTCCCCGATCCCGGTGCGTGTGTGACGTGGGATCCCCTCCGACACGCAGATGCTTACTTACTGTCCCCTGATCCCAGACTGAGCACTGAAGGCAGTGGAAGGGCAGAGAATTCCACAGAGAACAAATTTAGGATCTTCACATTCCAAGCTGAGCCATTCCAGTTTTTAGCCATTTAATGATGTAATTCATTAGACATAGGAGCTGAGCTGGACTTTCATAGAAATACAGGATAAATACTGACGTATTAGCCATTAAGTTATACTTTACCTGTGTCCCCTTGAATCAGCGGTGGCCTCAGTGAGAAGTAGCAGAGCTCCCCCCGGACTCTCCCGCCTGAGCCTGTGGCATTAGTACGTTCTCATGTGCTTGCTTATGTTTTCTCATGATTTCCCCGCCACAACCTAAAGACGCAGCTTTGCGTTGTGGTCTCTCCATCACCGTGTGCCCCCGTGACAGAATGACATGCCTGTCTCATTTTCCCCACTTTGCTGGGAGAGGTTCCAAGCTTGTTGTCACCCCACACTGGGACAGTGGATTGAGGACATGACTAACCACATAAAGTAATGTTTTCATACAGTAAAATTAATTTCACACTCAAAGATGATTGGAAAACTTGTCCTGGATGTAAGGAGCTACATAATGATATTCTGATGTAACGCGATATCTCGGTGTATTTACTATGTAACGCCCTAGTCAAAACAGACAGGGGCTCTGCTCCAAATCACTCCTGAATAGTATGCTGGATAGTGACTCTTGCTTTCTGTAATGCAGTTCGACTTCTAAAATCTGAGCCACTATCCCCATCATGCAATGTGAAAGAGACCTGTTGACATCTGGTCACTCATGATACAAACAGGACTTCATATTACTAAAGAAAGCTTGGATTATCTTATCCTTCATTCTGTTTATGTTATGGCTGTATTTCGTGATTCACTAATGTTGAGTCGCTAGGATATCAATGTAAAGACTTTGCGTTGTGTTCCCCGGATTCCCAACATAGTGAGTTACGCTGGTTTTATTATAAGGAATAGTGAATGAGTGAATGACAGCATTCTAAAGACAGCCAGGGTCACAGTCTGCTACAGGCTTTCAGGAAGTGCTGTTTCTGCATTAGAAGCTGTTCCAGTGAACAGTCAGGTGTTACCTTTGCTGCCTCCTGTGCTCAGGCACAGTGGACTGGGGCGGAACGTCTGATTCCAGGTTCGCCACAGCTTCCTTGTAGGAGAGCATGCGATGACGTGTTGCATCAGACTGAACCCTCCCAGACAAGCTGTGTAGTCTCTCTCTGCGTGTATTCCTTCCTTGTTCTTTGTAACCCGGCTGTGGCCCTGGAGGCTCAAAACGTCCAGTTACAGATGTTCAGTCTGGGTTCCTCACCCCAGCTGCCGTACCGGTTTTACTGTATAATAAATCCCTTATCCTTATAGCCAAGTCTGTCACTGATGCGTGTGTCACTGAGAGTGATGTCTTTTCCTTGGACAAATGATCAAAGAGTTACTCCCTCCGAAACGGCTAACCTGCTCCCTTCTGCAGGATCACTGTTTGCAGCGAATTGGGCAGCGGCCAGCAGACGACGAAGCCGGTGGATGTGACGCTGGAGAATGTCACAGCAACCAGCGGCCACCTGGATATCTTCTGTATGAAGGAACGAGGTCAGTGCATGGCTGCGTTCATGTCCCGTGGACGTGTTTCTGCGAACGTATCACTGTAATTAGTTATTAGCTTCACCCAGAGAAACCTAACGGTGATCAGCGTGGGAGAGTGGCAAAGCAACATTTTATCAAAAGTGAGAAACTGTAGCAATGTTATTCTTTATTTTTAATACTGGACCAACAGAAAACTGAGCTATGAGTCCCCAAACCAGACACTATCATTTGTGCCAAAAAGACATTTAGACGCGTGTGTGCGTGTGCTTGTCCCAGGACGGGAACGACTCTGCACTGCGGGCAGGATCGACATACCCCCCCGAAATGTGCCCATTGAGGAGCCCAGCCCCACTCCCTCCCCCGTTATGCGGCTCCAGCTGCCATCGTGCCCATGCTGTGCTGTATGATAGGAGGGACGGGGTCTGCAGATGGGGGCAGGCTCCTCAAAGGCCTTCCTGTATTGCCAGCTGACAGGCAGGGGGTGCACACACTGGGGCGTCTGCCCCCCCCATGCCCCTGCTTTCTTCGGGGGCCCTCAGGGTTTTGTTGTAAAATTAATATAAGAAATAACTTAACCTGATATTAGGTGACTTGCAGATTGGAGGGGTTACACTCATACAATCACATATCCTTTTGCGGGGCTGGAATTTGGGATCCGCCCCAAAAACAGTACATCAACATCCTTGGACAAACGAGGAAATCTCAGTGTCTGTATCGCTAACTGCCCCAGAGCCACACACACACACACACACGCACTCAAACACACACACACACACCCTATGAGCTCAAACTTAACCCTTGAATGCCAACCATTTGTGAATGATGTTAATCTGTTTTTATACCACTTAAGCAGTTTGTTGTCTTGGCTTTAACATTGTTTCTGGGCCTTTGTATTGTTTTATTATTGTCATATTAGTATCATGGAAAAGAATATTGTAGATTACAGTGCAGGTGTAACATGCATTTATACACACGCTGATTGACTGGCAGCCTGTTTAAATGTGAAACACAGCACGCGTGTGCGTGTCTGTAATTCTCTGACGGGCCCACAGGGAGCCCATGTGGGGACCCGCCCACCTTTGCTCACACGGTGCTGCAGAGCCACACGGGCCTGGAGCTTGGTGACGAGCTGCTGTACGTCTGCGCCCCGGGGTTCATCATGCCCGGCGGGCGCTCAGCCTTCAGCCTGCTGTGCGACAGCTGCGGGGAGTGGTATGGCCTCGTGCAGCCCTGCGGCAAAGGTGAGGCATGGGGGTGGGGGGGCGTGGCCGGGTAATCACACACAACAACACAACACCACCACAACAACAACTCAATAACAACAATAATGTCCCAGTGGAAGGATTCTGTGACATGGCTGATTGTGGGTCAGGATGCCTCTTGGGGGGGGGGCATTTGTTTCCTGGAAACAACTCTCTCACTTTTTGAGAGCTAACACCCTGCTGGGGGCCGTCTGCAGCCATAGGCCTCACGCATTAACAGAGTGGTGGTCGGTCACACGCGCAGCCGCATGGAAGACGCGTATCTGGCAGGTCACAGATGTGGGCGATTACAGCTCTGCTCCGTCGAGCCAAACCCAGCATGCAGTGGGGCGTGAGCGACGTCCTCGCCAGGGTGGAGAGGCTGCTGGCAGGATTCCTGACGGGGGCAGCCCGTTTGTGCCGCCCAGCAGCTTCTGCCGGGCCTGGCTGCTGCTGTTTCTGCTCTCTTTACATGCATCCATTATGCAGGTCTGTCGCTGCCTCAGCGTGAGACTGTGACTCAGAGCTGAAGCTGTGTCCATTTCATTTAGCTTTAAATGCCACAACAAAAATGCCCATTTAATGAAAATACAGAGAAGGTCTTAATGTGCCTGCGCCCCATTGTTCTGCATTATTACCCCAGCCGACAGAATAACCCTGATTGGATGAGTGAGGCATTTAGACTGCTTACCCAGAAGGCTGTGCAGCTCCTAGTTGCTCTCCATACAGTTCTGCTTGCGGCAGCTGAGTGCTTCAGTTCCCACGACACCTGGGTGCCACATAGTATGGCTGGGTGTGTAAAGGCAGCAGCAGCTTCTGATGGCCCTGCTTTGGTCAGGAGAAGAGCGGAGCCCAGGAACCCTAGAAGGCCTGTTACAGCGGAGCAGAACTGGATTCTGGCGCTTTAGTAAAGATTTCGAAGGACTAATGCACAATAAACTGAAAAACAGTCATAAACAGAAACCACTTCCAGTATATAATTGAAAAGCTATGATATTGTTGTGGAGACTTTACTATCCTCTCAGTTTGCTAGGGTCACATGGGGTCTTATACATAAAATACACCTTGGTAACAAGCTGAGCAGTGAGACACTGAACACGGAGCAAAGCAGCACTGCGGTGAGGCCAGTCACCGTGCTACATGCTAATGCAGCTCCATACCTTTGCATATTCCAGCCAATCATATGGCATGCTGAAGAATGACTGTACATCATGCGGTGGTTCATGTTTTTCAGATGAAACGGAAACTCAGGTTGACTATGAGATCCCAGACGAGGAGCACGCTGTGGCAGACCGGACGGGGGACGCTGAGGAGACCAGTTTCCGTGAGGATGATGGATTAGCATCAAAAGAGTCAGAACCTGGGCAGAAGCAGGACGGCAGACCTGGGGAGGAGATGTCTACGGCAGAGGAGGAGCAGCAGACAAGAGGACGGGAGGAGGGGGATGTGGAATATGCTACTGAGAAGATCGGCTATGAGCTCACAGCCGGCACGGATGCCCCGGTCTCCCTGCTCAGCCAGAAGCACCTGTTCTGGTTCCCGTCTGAGACCTTTCATGAACCAGACCGACCAGGGGTCCCAGGTGTTACAGTGGCACCGGCCTGGGAGGAGGAAGAGGATAATCACATTGGCGTGAAGGCGTCCGGCAGTGAGGCGGACAGCATCAAGGCTCATAGCCAACGGGACAGTGTCCCTCGGAACACAGCCAAAACTGGACCTCTGAATTACACCCGGGTCGTGGTACGGGGACCAGGGCCTGAGTCGGACGAATCCTGGCTGGATGGCTACCCTGTTACCCAGGATGCCGGAGAGGAAGGTGGAAGGAGGAAGGAGGAAGGTGGGCTGAGGGATGTCGGACGTCCCACTACAGAGACAGCAGAAGAAGATGAGACTGGGAGAAAGGTGCCAAGCAAGATTGAGCACATGGATGACAGCCGCCCTGACTATGGAAGTTCTGCCCCCTCCTCAGACTCCGCCTACATTGCCGTGCCTCCGACGCGCCCAGGAGATTATGGGGGGAAGCATTTTCCCATGAGACTGACACCACCCTCCAGTCCAGAGTCTGTGCATGTGGGCCTGCACCCATCCACACGGCACAGCATTGCTGAGCACACCCATATCATAGCCGCCAGTCCCGAGCCGGACATCCCAGATCACCCAGCTGACCATGGGGATGGTCGCAAGGTGAAGGTGGCCCCAACAGCCCCCTGGTACACCACAAAAAGCCAATACCCCTTTCTCGACCACCTGCCGGGCCCCACCAAGCGGGAAGAAGTTACTGTGCCTTACCAGAAGGCTCCACCAGGGACAGTTGCTCCTGACTTGATTGGCGAGTTTGCTGGGACTGATCTCTATGACGAGTCTATAGAGAGGAATCTGACTCAGCTGGGGCCTGCAGCTGGGATCCCCCCAACTGAGGGGCCTTGCATGGGGGAGGGCTGCCCTTTAGCTGGCCAGGGGCCTGTGGTGGCCATCGTGGTCGTGGCTGCATGTGCACTGGTGGTGGCTGCAGTGCTGGGGGTCTGGTGCTACAAGAGGAAGCAGCAGAAGAGTTCCGTCTACAAGATGAACGGGAAGGGCCAGAGCAGGCCTCCACAGCATATCGAGATGCAGCAGAAGGTCTAAACCCTGCCTCCTGCCGAGACTTTTCAGCAGCTCGACAGTGTGCTTGTGTTGGTTTGCCTGCTGGTCTGCTAACCTGTTTGTTTTTTGGCCTCGAGTGACGCAAGGAGCAGATTCAAATGACAGATCAGCTCTTGTAGAGATCAAACATAGATACTCTCTATGTCCGGAGCAGCCGTGTGCTACAGAAACGTTCTTTCTTTCACTTGTGAGACTAACAGATTATATTTGTGTTACATTTTTTGTTCTTTTATATGTTCCCGTGCTGTGGTTTGACGCTTATTGCTGTTGCCAAAGTGTTTCCATTGTTTTTGGCCCGTTACATTCCATACAAATTCAGTTCAGGATTAAAATATAATTGGTCATACAGTTTTAATTAGCTTCACAGCCTGAGAATCAGTTTAATGTTTAATGGCACAAACGGTTTACTCATTTTGACTGTACAACTAATAAGTACTTCAAAAATCAAAAATTCAGTATATTGGGAATATTTTATACTCCAAGTGTATTGTAAAGGTCTTGCCTTGTGCATTGTCTATTTGATAACTCCAAAGCCTGCCAAATACTTCAATTCCTTACCATAAGGGAGCCTTCCAGTGCACGAGATACTTGCCTTTGAACTCTCACTTTCTTGTGGATTTTTGTTAGATCTGTTTTAGGTTTTATGTCAGTAATCATATCACAATTATCATTTTGCCTTGAATTCCTCTTAAGAAATGTATGTGTGGGAACATGAACCTTTTTTATGTTTTAAAACTTGACTTTTCTTGTAGGTCTCCTAGGGATGAGGAGCAGAGTGAGATACGGATTATAATTTTGCTAATTTGCTTGGTGTTGACAAAGCCTCCCCTACTCACCTTTGCAAAGTCACTAGCTGACATGCGAATGCGGTGCTGACCCAGCACCGTCCTGCTAGCAGTGTGGGCAGCTCTCACCTAGGTGTGGTGGATGGGTGCTGGCGGGCAGATGAGACTTACCCAGGGCCGTGTGAGGTCAACATGGGCCCCTTGGACCTTACACGCAGAGGGGCGATTCTGAACAAAATCGGCATGTCCTGCGCCCGGGAATTAAAATAGAAACGGTAACCTGGCCTGAGAAAAACGCATCGACTACAATTAACAATCCATCAGCTCCGAGAAGGTTTCATCCACCTGGAGCCTCACGATCAGGACGATGAAAACCTGCTTACCAATTCCTAGGTTCCGTCATGCAAATCAAAGTGTGAAAGCCAGGTAAAATGAGCCCTCATTCTGCATTACTGCAAATGTGAATTTTTACAGTTAAAAAGAAACTGTCATCAATGTTTGGTTATTAGTTTGAAATGAGGATTTCGTCCCTAATGAATTCGCTTTAGGGCTGTTTGCAGATCCCCGAGCCTAAACATTCTCATTGAACCATGGCATGTTCTGTCTTTCTGCATCCATGTGGGGAATTTGTGTGTAAATCATTCTGGTCAATGCCTTTGTTTATTATTAATAATGCAATTTCAGTTTTTTGTAAACTTTTACGAATCAACATCCAGCCAAAATCACCACCAGAATAAATCCATTTTGTGCTTAGGGTACATGCTGGAAGTAGACTTTAGTCTTTTTTATTTTACAGAATCCAGTATGTTCCATTTCCAGTTTTTTCATCAGACGATACCTCTGCTATTTACCCAAAGCTTTTCTCACATACTTTGAGCTGAACGGTTCAAGGCTTGATCTGTTTCACATCCTGAAGCACGTGCAAAATTTTCCCAGAAACTCACGTTTAATCGTAACTTGCCTCCTCATCCCTGCAGGCGAGGAGGCAGGTTGGCCTCAGTCTGAGCCAGTCCCAGAGTAGGTACTGCGTTACCCCAGGCAGTGCACCTGCAGGTGGCCTTCTGGACCGACTGTGAATGTCGGTAGGACAGCAACATCACACTGTATGTGCAGGGTGGAGTTTTTCATGGCCAAATGTCCCAGGGCTGGACTGTCATTGTTCGGGATGCAGTAAAAGCCCCTGATATCCGGCACAATTCCACAGCATAACTACACATATAAAAATTAATAATAATAGCACTATTGGTATGTATAGTAAAATAAAATAATAAAGTATTGCACGATACCTGGGGCAGTTTCCGCACGCGCCTGCAGAAGGCAGTCTCTCTGCTTGCTCCCCTGTTGTTTACCTTGTGATCTATTCTGTAATTTTGAATATCAGACTTAAGATAACAGTACAATAGCCATTAATGTGTGTGCATAAAACGATTGATGTATGTGAGAGTGTGTTAGGATCGCTGATTTTCTAGAGTAACATTCAGCTACCCTGCAGGGTTTCGGATCCGACCGTGCTGGAAACGAGAACTTTAACCGTAGCTGCACGCGACCCCTAATGCGGTGGCGAATTCCTGATTGTCTGGCATTAAGACTGTGCCCGTCAGTCAACATCAGTAAACAGAACGGGGCTTGCTGTGTGCCAGTGTCCAAAGGAGGACTTGGATTTGATGATACCATGCACGTGTCTGGAATCTGTAAAATAAAGCGATTTACATAAAACACCTTGTTCTCTTTGCTTTTACCATCAACACAGGACAAAGAACATTTCGGCAGGTGTGTGTATGTGTGGGAGAGGGTTAACAGTTAAAATCTGTTGGGAACAATTTTAAGAGACTACTTAAATCTTTTAAAAGTCTCACGGACCATGGGAAGCAAGTACTGTCTGTATATCACCAACATCTAAAACCCTCAATTTCAGAAAAACCGTCAGTCCCTTTGCCATCTTTTTTGTCTTCATGAGGGCAGTGAGGCTGACTTGTTGTTTCTGGCAGATTCCAATAACTATATTTTCTTGTTGTATCCTGTTTAAACACACAGCTGGATATTTTTCCCCAGTTTGGATAACAGGAGTATCTAGGTTCTGTTTTCTTGCTTATGCCTAACTCTGCTGTGAGATGTGACCCCGTGACCCCAGCAGGTCTCAGTCACCTGAATAGCTCTGTGCTTTTCTTATCCTGAGACCGGGCTTGACAGGAATCTGTCCCAAAGTGCTTGGTATTGAAGCGGCATGGCTAGCGTTTGGCTGCCTCGCGTTTCTCCCGCTGACGATGGGTCAGGGGGTGTGCTTTCCCACAGTGACGTGATCTGCTGGCTCCGACTTACTGGGAGGGGCAGTGTCTCGCTGGCAGGCGTCTGGGCAACAGCTGGCTCTACTTATACCAGGTCATTATCAGCACCAGAAGCCCCTCCAGTGTTGACCACACATGGCCGTCTGGGGTAGGGGGCTGTTACCCACCAGACTCACAACAATATGCACATTTGTCTGTTTCCACAGCCAACTGGCCCCAGACAAGCCTGAAATAAACAGCTTTGCCACAATACGGCCATTCCCTTTTTACTCATAGCCCACCGTTAGTCACCATGGCCAGAGTCTAGAAATGGGACACGGTTCCAGATAGACTGAAGCAAAGGTAACAGCTATTTTTGTGCCTGAATGTTGTGTTGCAGCCAAACTGCTGCCATTTGGTGCATTTCCTATGCCAGTTAGGAGCAAACACTGGTCCCCATTTATACACGGTTTGCAATGCTAAAGATAAAAAGAGCAGAGGTGAGCGACGTCGCTTACGTCCGCAGCGACTTCCTGCTAATAAATACAGGCGTGCTGCCTGCTCGTCGCCGTGAAAAGGCCTGTGCAGGCAGACGGACTGCATGTGCGAGATGGAAAATATGAAAACTGAGAATGCCAGAACCTTTTCTTCCCCTCCGTAAAACGTTACTTATGCAACCTTTTTATTCAACAACAAGTAGGTAAGAAGATTTAAAATACATCATTGCTTTTTTGGTCCGGTGATAAAGAAGAACGACGTAAGCATTGCCTACATTCCAAAAGATAAATTTAGTTTGAAACTGGAACGACACGCCCAGCTTACAAAAGGGGTACGCAATGACCCCTGTGCCGCGCCCCCAGCTGCCGGTGGCAAAAATCCCAAGAGTGCAGTGGTCAGGATTCCAGCGCGTTTTTCCACATCGCTGTGTGACAAATGGCATAGAGACTCCATGTTCAAACATCACTAAGCAGGCAGAGGTTCTCTCTGGCCTTGTACCTGTCCTTCGCCCTCGCTAGAGGTTTCGGTGACCTCAGTTAGATCCAGAGCAGGACCCGCAGCTTCGCTCAGCCACAAGCTCTTTCTATGAAGTTATAAAGCCAAAGCTTGTGGCTGTCGGTCCTCTCTTGGCTCCCACCTGGGAGCTGAAACACCAGAAGTTGTTTAGCTTTAGTCTTATCTTTCAGAAGGTTATCACACAGCTTCTCAGTGTTGTCTGCGCCTTTGATCGACCCTACATGCATTTCCCTGCCAGCCCAGGGGTGCCACGCCTGGTTTAGAGTCTGCCCTGGCCTTCTCACACTCACCCTTCCTCATGCTAACTCATCACAGCATGACTGCATCTGTCCCACAAGGACTACTGAGGCACAGTACAGGACAAAGGACAGAACATAAGCAGTAACGGTCTATCATACAAAAATGTGGGGGGAAAAAAAAATCTACACATTCATAAGTTGGGAGAAACAGAGCTGCCGCTGGCCTAATATGGTTTGACACGGTTTGATGTAATCACCCCTGGCTCATACTCTTCATTGCAAACTGATTTTCTTTGGCAGCAGAATCATAAATCTTAAAATGAGACTATTATGGTCAGGCCAGCCTGGCTGGCAGCTTTTACTGACAGACTGAACGTTTTCCAAGAAACGCAGGGCTGGTACTTTAAAGCTCAGTATCGCTGCTCCCCATGCTGAATCGGAGGTGTCTGGCTGCTGTCAAGTCATTATCAATTATTTTCTCACATATACAGACCTGAATACAACTATAGCTACAGAGGCATACCGAGTGAAAACTCAGAGTTTGGCTGAAGGGATTAAAACTTGCATATCCAGAAAATAACTAAATAAGTCCGGTGACATTCAGTTAACAGCATTTAAAAATCAGAGTTTAAAAAAAACTCTTTTTAAAAAAAAAAACATACATACAGAAAATACTCTGAAAGCATGGCAAAGTATGTTAGAACCAACATTTCCTCCATTTTCCAAAAACACCCAAAAAGCTTATGGCACAATCAAGCTTGCGTGGATTTGGGTATGACTGTAGCCAAGGCCGAAAGTCATGGCTTGGCAGGGCAATTTTTAAAATGATATTCAAATTCAGCCTTCAGACAGAACCTTCATGAGGATTATGTGATAGGTGAATGTGGAGAAGCGTTTCATGTTCAGAAAAACTTCATTTTTAAAGGAAACCCACGCTGCTGTACAACAGTCCTCAGCGTCAGTAAGGAGCCGTTTGGTTCGCGCTTTACATACTGGAGTGGGAGGGGGACCTGCCTCATCACACACGGGGGAGAGCAGGAGGCGATGTCGGCCAGACACGCGGCACAGTGAGGAATCAGTGTCGCTGTCGCGAGTACCAAAAAAAGAAAAATAAATGCCTTCAAATACATACTGCAAAAAAAAAAACCTAGACCTGTCTTGACTGCATGTTTGGGACGTTCAAAATTGAAGAGGTGTTTGATCAGCTCTTGTTTTTATTTTCCAGCTTCTCATCCAGGAATTCCAGCACCTCCCCCTGAAAGAAAAAGCAAAAACGGAGAGAAACAGAAAAAGTGGTTTGGGAAAACGTGTGAGCTCACACAGAAAGCTGTGCCCAAACTGCCCAATCGGATCCAGTGCGCTCACTCACCTCAGGCCATTTCGCTTAAAACTACCCACTGATGAATTACTACCTAGTCTACTGAAGTGACATAACTAATATATTCATCCAGGGGCCAAAATGGCTTATCCAGTACAGGGTCAAAGAGTACTTGGAGACTATTCCTGGGAGCATAAGCCACAAAGCAAGGAACAAAGGACAAGCCAAAATATAACACTTACATTTTCAGTTCTTTATATTCACAATTTGGGTTTACAATTTGATTTCTTCCGGGGGAAAAAAAAATAAATCAACGCAGTCACTGTGTGAGTGTGCACCAAATTAAAAGTTACTCTTTACAAGTTTTGCCGTTTTCTTTGACAATCAGTCCCTGCCCAGTATTTAATCCCCACATTGAGTCTTTGCAAAATCAGGAAGGATACCATGCAGACTGTCTCCCTCTGTTGGAGCTTATAGCAATTTCACCCAGAGAGGAAAGCCGCACGGTAACATTATGTTTGTCTAAACGTACATTTAGTAGCTTATTTGGGTTGAAGTAGAGGTAACCGTGAGCTCAGTAAATGATCCCTCACTGTAAAAAAGTTAAGTACAAGAAAGCAGAGGGGTGACCGTGAGTAAAGAAATGGTGACAACAGGCCACACTCATGTGCAGATCTTTTAACGTTGTGGTCAGTGATCGCCATGCTGAAGATGATCATTCATAAAGATTAATCAGCATTATTAACATGGAGAGGCAACAACAACAGGGCCTCAGGACTGAGCCTCTGACTAATCACAGAAATGTAGGCATCTCCCTCCAATCCGCTTAAGGGGTCGGGGCTCAGAGATACCTACCTCATCATCTGCCTGTAGCCTCTGTTCCGAGAAAGCCAGCATTTCTTTCTGTATAGTGGTCATGTTAAAGTACCAAACTGCCTCCTGTCAACACAGGGCAGAAAAATATGAAAAAGTGGCATCCAGTGTGAGCCCTAAGAAACAAAGGCCAAGGTGTGTAGGAGCTCTGCAGTGAAACCTAAGCATGACATGCATGAAACATCGCCCTCTAGTGGCAGGCATGTCAGCTCAATAATCACAATAGCGAGGAGGGACCGAAATATGTGTTGACTGCCTTTTTCAAAATACACTCCTTTTCCATACAGAAAACCGTAAATTTACAGTATAGGTCAGACGCATGCAGTCAGGTTAAAGTGGCAGGGGTGATTTGAACAGGACATGGTTTATAAATGCAAGACAAATTGCAAAGGCTTTGATTAGCCATTGCTGGCTCCAAAGGACACTCACCGGACGAGGAAGGAAGTCGTCCTCTGCAAGGCCAAACTTGTCCTTGTGGAAGCGATAGTAGACCATGTTGTTCTTCATGACCTCATCATCGGGGTCAAACAACACATAGCTGGCCACGCAGGGCACCGCCTTCTGTATATCGTCCACTGCCAAGGGCACCAGCACGGAATGATTTATCCCGTCATAATGCATGCTAGGCTCTTTAAACAGCGATATTTTTTGGTATTGAAATACTATGATCAACAAAAATGCAGTAACAATCTTGCTGCAGCCCTTTTTCATGCTCTGAACTCCCAACACATCAGACAAATCTGAAGAGCTGAACCTGGGAGAACCTGACCTCAGGTCCATGGACAACCCCCCTCCGCCAGACCTGAGATGTGGCGATGTGAGCTGCTGGATGTGTGATTCAATAGGTCCGTTTCTACTAGATTTAGAGCTAATGAACTCGGCGGCACCATAGGCTAGATATATGAGCACACCCCCCACTTGCGACAGCTTCTTGACACTGAATTTTCTGTCCCTAAAGGAAACTCTTCACAAATACGGGCAAGCTTTACACTTACGCTTGTAGTATGCAAACTGGAGATAGTGGTACATGGTCCCCACAAACTTCTCACCAGGAAGATCCTCAATGACAGGCGCGAGCTCATTCTCACACCTGACCTTTCGCGCCAAGACATCTGTGTAATGATCTAAAATAAAGGCCATGACAGAAATTAAACCCAGTAAACAAACCAGAACAATCCAAACAATGCAGGCCCAGTAGCTTAATAAATAAATATAACTTTCCCCTTTTAGGAGAAAATGTATGTGTTTGTGCAGTTACTGGCAACCATTTTCAATTTGATTAATTAAAAATTCAAACAAACTCACGCGCTTTCCATTTTCCTGCATTCTAGCTACAAATGCGGAGAGCAAACGGAAATATTCATTAAAAGGCTTAACCTGGCAAAATGCTGATAACTCATTCCAAAGAGCAGCAGGCTAACAGCTGCTCTCTCTTCAGTTCAGATTCCTCATTTGATTCAGTAAACTTAGAATCTGAATTTAGATTAAGTCATATCAGAGAGGTTATAGAGAATGCTTTAACTAGCTGCCCGTTTAACAGGACCTATTAGGAATAGCTAGACCGTGTTTATGTGTTTTTCCCCATGAAGGAGTACTGTAAAAATCATGTTCTTTCGTCATGAACTTTACTCAGTATTAAAGAGCTGTGATGTCAGCTACATGATTCAGCAAATACAACAGTATGGCTGAACCACTGAACTCCTGAATAACTGCTATTGATGGGAAAAGTCATCATAAAATGAAGGAAGGTATTCATAAATGACGGTAAACAATGAGAATGTCTTCTAGTAAGAGCAGCAGTGGAACGATATGACTGCTCAAAAGGCACCGAGAGAGCGCGCCCGGCAGAGGCACCGAGAGAGCGCGCCCGGCAGAGGCACCGAGAGAGCGCGCCCGGCAGAGGCACCGAGAGAGCGCGCCCGTTAAATTTACATGCCAGTCATGAGAGTCCCCTCTACCTGCTATGGAAGGGTAGAAGTCCTTGAAGTCTCGGATTTCCCGGGAGCCCTCTGCCGCAGCCAGGCACTCGCCATAGACCTTGTAGTAGTCCTGCAGTGCTAGCTCCATGTCGGATATTGAGGTCAGGTAGTTGTCTCCATTGTAAGATCTCACTGCCCGGATGAAGAGTGCCTGTGTCGAGAAAGAGAGCTTCCAAGGAGAACTTGGGGGACATGATGATCTACAGCCCACAGCTGAAGCTCCCTCACACTAACCTCTTGCCCTCAGGAACCCAGGCAAATAGCAGATCATCTATAAAGGCACTACATCAAAGCACAGAGACTGTGGAGTACAAACACACAGCCTTTGCTAAATGGTGGTGCTCTTCACATCTGACAGGAATCCCCCACGCCTGAAGAGGCAGTGGCAGTCAGTGGGATTCTGCCCAGGGTGCATTTTCTCACAAGATACTATAAATTCCTGCTTCCTGGTGACATAAAAAAATCATTGCTTTATTTCTATTGCAATTGTCAAAAGAGGTCTTAACCTGCAAATGTTTCTCTATTTTGTTGCCTCACTCTGAAGATGTCAAAACTTTTTTTATATAATTATTCTGTTTCTAGAACAGGGTATTTACTGGTTCATACTTGTACAACAGCAGCATTCTTGCTGGTGTAAGGTGTTTCATAAGCAGCGCCACCATCAGGTTACAGACATGTTGAACGGGCAGCCTCTACAGCGACAACAATAGCGAAGACAGCAGAGGGTGCTCACCTGGTAGGACTTGGTCTCCAGGTCTCTGAGGTGCTCTTCAGTACCTGGCAGGCTCCTGTAGTAAGCCATGTTCCTCTGCATCATCTCATCTCCTGGGTGCCTGAGAAGGAAGGTATGAGCGGCCGACACCGCCTTGGCCAGGTTGTCAGCCTGAGGAAGGCAGGGAGAGAGCCCCATCCTAACATGATATCAATACGTGTTCACTGGGAATTATAATGCAAGTAAAAGTCATCAACTACCCCAAAATACACGGTATTAGAACAACGTGAGATTGCAGAACTTATTCCAGTGATTAAAAACTTTAACAGGTATATCCACTCATCTTTCACTTCAATGTCAGATTAAACACAAACAGCCCTGACAAACCCTAAACTCTGTATTCTTCATCCACCTTTCAGAGGATTCAGGTATAACTCCCACACGAGTAACAATACACTGCCAGTGAGTATCATGGCAACAGGATAACCGTTATTGGGAGCCTACTGCAGTGTGGGGTCTACATGAACGGCACGATGACTTCACACCTCCACAGCTGTGGGTCTGATTCCTGCCTTTGGCTCTGCATGTGGAGACTGACATGTTTCTGCAAGAGTCATCATCATAATCTGGCTTCATCCCACAATCCAAACGCACGCAGGTAGGTCAAACGGTAACTTGAAATGACCTTCTGTGTTTAAGTTTAAAGTTTATTGTCACATACACAGAAAAACATGTACATGTTAAAAACCATGTAGTGAAATTCTTACTTTGCTTGCTCACCCTTCAAAAAAGATGCAAAATAGAATAAATTAGAAAAAAAATTATAAAAATATAAACATCACTCGATAAAGTACACAGTGCTAAACAACATACAGTACCCCCAGCGGGACCCGGAGCCCGACAGCGGATGAGGCTTCAGTATGCTGCACTTAGCTAACGAGTTTAAATACATACATTACAATGACTTATTTTATGACCGAGACGTGTAACTCTGCAGATTGTGTGTGTGTGTGTGTGTGTGTGTGTGTGTGTGTGTGTGTGTGTGTGTGTGTGTGTGTGTGTGTGTGTGTGTGTATCCTCTCCTCCAGGTACCCCAAGACCTGGCACCGGATAAGCAGAAACTCAACATGGACCTCCCATCTGAAAATATAATTCTGCACTCCCAAAGAGAGAGCTACATAAAAATACACAGCCTCTTCCTCAAAATATATTTGAGTAAAACACGAAAAGCACACAGACATCTGCAGAGTTACACGTCGCGGTCTCGGTCATAAAATAAGTCATTGTAATGTTTGGTCGTATGCAACACGCCCGATATTCCGATGATAGGTCTAATACGACGAATTGTATTTAAAATCGTTAGCTAAGTGCAGCATACTGAGGCCTCGTCCGCTGTCGGGCTCCGGGTCCCGCTGCGGGGGGGGGGGGGGGGGCGGGGGGGGGGGGGGCGGCGAGGGGGCGCACGTGGCAGGAACCGGCGGCCCGAAAGCAGCGCAGCAGCGACACGGTGCGTCCGCTAGGGGGCGCTGCCGCCCATCACGCTACTGACAAGAAATACTCAGCTCCGTTACACTACTTCAGTCCACAAAGAATATACTTAACGAGCAATCAGAAACGACTGAGTCACCGGAATGTTTAGCCTACGGCTAAGGGATATGTTAAAGTCCCCTATGGCAGACCGAACGTGGCAGTGTTAATGCTAATGCACTCACTTTGAAGTAAGCGAATTGAAGGTACTTGTAGGGCTCCCGTGCGGCGAACTCCTCCAGCGTCTCCCGCCGCGGCTTGCTCTGCCGGAAAGCCGGTAAGCCCTGCCGGCATCTCTTCAGGCACTCAGCCCGTTTCATGACGTTACCGAAAGATCGCAGCTCCGGGAAGGCGGCGTACTTCCCCTCGGCGTGCAGGCGGGCGGCGCTGCAGTTGCGGGCGCAGAAAGCCTCGCTGTCCCGGTGCAGCCTGTACAGGCGCAGGCTCAGCTCCAGGTACTCGGCGCTGTGCGCCCACTGGCCCTCGCCGTACTGCTCCAGCGCGTATTTATAAGCGGAATCCAGCGGCATCAGCTCGTCTTTCGGGAAACTTCTGAAGCTGTAACTTTCGTACTGACCATGTACAGCAGCCGAAAGCAGAATGAAGAGAAGAGCTGGTGTCGGCGTGGAGACCGGAGCCATTTCTGCTAACGGCGGCGCCCCCCCGCCCGCCTACATCTTACGGACGGAGATGGGTGGAGTTATGGGAAAGGATCACCCCTAAAATCAACTTTTCTAGATGACCTAATTTTATTTCGCCGCAAATTCACGCTTTAAATAGACCCATGATTTTTTTTTTTTTTTTGTAATCTTGTCAAGCTGCATTTTAGAAAGTTGTCTTTACCAGTAGAAAAAATAGATAACTGAACATATTCCGTTATATTTACACAGTGCTATTATTAATTTATTTGTTTAAAATGTCAACAAAAGTTGTGCTATAGAATTAAATAAGTGAGATATATAATGTGATACCCAGGCCGACACAACTGCCCCCAAAGTGCCACGTAGGAGGGTCTCTGCCCTGAGGCGGGTCTGCCCCCTCCCCCTCCTACGGAAGATGTTATAAAAAATAATAATAATACATTTATGTCGGTATTTTACTGAGCAGTGGAGGAAAAAACTACTAAAATAGCGTCTTGCCGGTAGTTTTAGGTAAACTTTGTCAGATAGGTGGAGTTGAGCGTAACGGAGGGCGAGGCGTCACGCGCGGTCACGCTCCGGTGGCGCGCGGGTCCGGTATCGCGCAGGACCGACTCGAGGCTGTTCGGGCGCGGGTTACGAGGGGGGCGCGTGAGGACCTAGCGGGAGGAACGGCGGTTAGAATCTGCGAGACGATGTCTGCTCACGGTGCGACCTATTTGGCGCTCCTGGTGACGTGCGTCGCGTGCAGGGCTCCGCCGGTGCCGCTAACCGACATCGTCACCGAGCGGAGCGCCGTTCCCGAGCGCTGCGACAGGGCCGTCAGCGTCGGCGATTTCGTCAGGTATCACTATAACGGCACCTTCCCTGACGGAAAGAAGTTCGACTCCAGGTACGACGCCTTTCTTTGATTTTGATTTTGATTTTATGGGGGGGCAAAGCCGCGCAGGCGGCACGTTCCCCGGCGCGCGGAATAGCGACATGCTACGATTAACAATAAAGCCCCAATAGATAATCGCGGTAATGCATAGCCGAGTTATTTGCATAATAGCATAAGAATCAGTCATCGATACGTAATTACAGCGCGGTATAATGCTGCCGTCTGCGCTTTAATTTCTTTCACTTTTAACTTTTAGATTCGTTCAGCTTGCAGATTTTCCACAAAGCAATATGCCGTCTGCACGAGGACCGATCCCGCACGCCCATTTCAGGATAAGCAAAATAAAAGTATCAAATACGTAAAAGTATCTTAAGCTTGCTAAACAGCTCTTTGGGCTCTGATTAACTTAGGCCACCGAAGTGTGTTATTCTGAAACGCAGCGCGTTTCTTTGGCGGACGCCTGCAGGGGGCCGAGGCTCGGCAGTCCGTCCCTGCGGATGGCGATGCTGTTCCTGCTGATTCTCCTCTCTGCTCCGTAGCTATGATCGAGGCTCCACTTACAACGTGTATGTGGGGAAAGGACAGCTCATCCAGGGCATGGACAAGGCGCTGGTGGGGATGTGCGTCAATGAGAGGCGGCTGGTAAAGATCCCCCCCCAGCTGGCCTATGGGAAGGAAGGACACGGTGAGACGGCTGGCCTTATACCTCCATGCTATACAACTCTATGACAAAGTGCTTTTTGATGGACTATAAGGGATGATCATTGCAAGGCACTAGTGTCTTGTGTGCAGTGTCCCTCTGTGCGACCCTGTTAAACAGCCTGAGGCCTTCGAGATGGAATGCGACGGAGCGTGTAGCGTGTTCTGAAACCGAGAGGCCATTCTGGCTTTGGAACTGTGTGTAGAAAATGGAAAGTATGTTTATTGGAACATGCATGACAATCCAGTGTGGAAACTGGTGTGCTGCATGGGGTGTCCTTCATCTAGTAGTGAAACTGATGCAGTATGGAGTTTGCAGTAGTATTCCTCTATAGCCAGGCAGCACAAGGAAATGTCAGACCAGTCATTTCTATCACTGTAATTACAGTGGCTGAAATACGTGGCCGTTTTCCTGGACATTTTGGAAAATGGCGTTCTCTGGTGGAATTTAGCATTACAGCAGTATTACTCGGCATGGCACCTCAAGGTGTCACTGTTCCCAGGAAATCTGTTAACCTTCCATTGGCTTATATTTGGAGTTACACCACTCTTAGTAACTAGTTACTCTTGTATATCATACAAGAAGCCATTTCAAATCTATAATAATGTTAAAACGTGACAGGAAAGTGTAATGCTGTGAGCAGACAAAGGGGCCAGATGAGCAACTAAATACTGGGAACTAAGCAGGCGCTTTGAGTAGCACTACGCACGTCTCTCTGAGCAGGACCAGACAGAGCACTGTGAGATAGCGGTATGGTTTGGTATGGAATTCAGGGCCTTTTCTTACATGTATGGGCTTGCAGGTGGGGCGGTGCCACTTTTGCTGCAATACAATGGTTGGACATTTCAACTACCAATCACTGGCACCCTGCAAATCCTCAGCCTTCTCATGAGGACCTTGAATCCCTGCATGCTACTACCTATGCAAGGACTATGATTGGCTGATTTCTTGCTATTATCTACATGCTCTGTGATTGGCTTACAGAGCTAATAAGCATACCTAACTTACACAGGCCTAGCAGCATATCTAACTTATGTCTCTTACCTTTTTTTTAAGCAATGAAGTAATAAAATTGAAAAAAAAGTATGCCTGATAGAAAGACTAGTGTCCCTTCTGAACAAAAAATGGTCCATAAGTATGTTGAAAGCAACCTAATATTTGCAGTCTTAATCGTTCTCGCATGGCCGCAGGGATGCATTGCTTTTGGAACAGATAGACAGCAGATGAAACAGCAGATCACTCTGGGTGACATTAGGACCCCAACTGTCCTCTGTTACGTTCTCAAATGGGATTGGATAATTCTTTTTCCTGTACCCCTCCTGTTTTCCGATGTCCTGGTTGAGACCATGACCCTGGTCAGATTTCACGTCAGGCCAGCAGACACAGCTCATTCTTTATGGTGTGGTACACCACGATGAGGCGACTTATTGTGGTCTGAGATTACCTTGCCAATAGGGTAGCCATAATGGCTTATGACGGTGCTCATCAAAAGCCCCTGCTGCTGTCTGTATCGATACCCTGATTTCAGGTCTCACTGCATCCTATAGAGAGATCAGTTCGATGCAGATCCATTTTTGCTGAGCCTACAGAGCATAATCTCCAACCACTGAACTCCATCGCAGTCCCATTGTACGCCTGTTCTGCCGTCTGTCCAAGGTAATGGCCAAATGGGGCCGTTTTAGTGACAGCATTGTCCCCGGGCCTGCAGGTGACATCATCCCTCCTGACGCTGTGCTTCACTTTGATGTTCATCTGCTGGATGTTTGGAACCCGGAGGACAGCGTCATGGTGAAGACATACCACCAGCCAGAGCAGTGCGGCCGCACCGTGCAGGTGTCCGACTTTGTGCGGTACCACTACAACGGCACGCTGCTTGATGGCACTCTGTTCGATTCCAGGTCAGGCACCCGTTCACACAGCTGACGTGCTAAATAAGACCAAAGGGTTTTTAAAATTTGTCCGTAATACTAAAGAAAATGATAATGTTAAATTTCAGCATGTTTTTATGTTCATTTTTAATACGTAAAAAAAAAATATGAATAGCTAGGAGGATATAACGTGTGATTTTCGCTAGTTTCGGAAATTGGAATTCTCATGTATAAACAAATAGACGCATGAATAGATAAGTTATGTATGTAGCTGTGCAGTCCTGCATGCCATTGTTGTTCCAGGTTGGCTCCTCCCATTATTCATGAGAATTGTCTACCGGTTCTTTTCCAATTGAGGCCGCTGAGTATCCTTCTCCTGCACTTCTGTTATGCTGTAGGTAATCTGCACTGATGCACAGCATTAGTTTTCATTGTTATTGAGATGACATTTTAATTACAAGCTCCTATTTTACTCCTCAAGCTGTAAGACCGCTAGATAGAACTCACTATGTACTGATTCCCCAGGGCCTGTGCACTCCTGGGTAATTAGCCCGTAGGGGCTGTTTCTGAGCCAGTATTCAGCGCACACTGAAAGTTACTCTCACTTGCCTTCCGTAGCCACAATCGCCGGCGCACGTACGACACGTACGTGGGCATCGGCTGGCTCATCGCCGGCATGGACCAGGGGCTGCTGGGAATGTGCGTCGGTGAGAGACGCATCATCGGCATGCCACCGTTCCTCGGCTACGGCGAGAACGGAGATGGTGAGTGCTCAGCAGAGACTGATGCCAGGCTTTCCGTAGGATATGGTCGTATTTAACCATTTTCTTCATAAATTGCAATGTAACTTTTATTAATAAGACACCTTAATGTTTGACTTCTCATTGTAAATTGAACATGAGTTACTTGTGAATTTTCATGATGGTCATAGTAATAGCGGAGTGTCGGAGATCTGGGTTGACAGTCTGTGCGTTGATACAGCTACATACTGCACCCTGCTTGTAACTTTGAAATTTAGTACATTTTAAGCAGACTGACTCGCACCCTGACCATGACCCACCACCCCAGGCAGCGACATTCCAGGCCAGGCCTCCCTGGTCTTTGATGTAGTCCTCCTGGACCTACACAACCCCAAAGACAGTATTACAGTGGAAGGCCAGGTGGTGCCGGAGCCATGTCACCGCAGGAGCAAGGTGGGCGACTTCATGAGGTACCACTACAATGGCACCCTGCTCGACGGCACCTTCTTCGACTCCAGGTGACTCAGACATGCTACTCTTCTTCTGCATGCCATAACTTGCATGTTTCCCCCATGACCAAAGTAATCATTCAGGCTCCTTGTTTATGCATCCAACCTCATTGTCTAACTTGAGATTTGAGCCACCAGCAGTGAAAGCGCTTTGAGTGACAGTTGTGGCTCTTTGGTCAGTTACTCCCGTAACAGCACATATGACACTTACATCGGGAAGGGGTACCTGATCGCCGGCATGGACCAGGGCCTAGTGGGCATCTGCCTCGGGGAGAGGAGGAGGGTCATCATACCCCCACACCTAGCCTATGGGGAGGGGGGCACAGGTAAGGGGGCGGGCAGCCCGTCATGGTGCATGGTCACAGAAAAGACACTATACACCAGGGCTGCAATCAGAGGTGTTTTTTGTGTGCTTCCTGTTTCTGCTGCCTGCTGGCGTTGGGGCACTCAGGCCGGATTCCCGGCTCAGCGGTGCTGGTGTTTGACATCTCCGTGGTGGACTTCCACAACCCCTCGGACACGGTGCAGATCACCACCACCTTCAGGCCTGAGACATGCGACTTACGGAGCAAGAAAGGCGATTTGGTGAAGTACCACTACAACACCAGCCTCATGGATGGCACCTTCATCGGCTCCACGTGAGCAGCCCTCGACACTTAGGGTCTTGTGAGGAGAGTCCACACTAGATGGAGGCTGGCTACGGCTCCCACTGATTTATCCAAAATTGGAAAACAAAAAAACGTACAGCAGAAATTCAGAATTTATTTCAAAATGCTCACATACTGAAGGTGTGTCCTGCACTTTACTGGCACACCCTTCCTTGTGACCTGGGCTTCTGCGATAAGCCCCAGGCTCACTGTGATCCTGCACAGCAGCGGTATTCCAACTTTTGTTTGACAGGGCCCCCTGACTTGGCCGGAATTACACACGTGCCAATCACCCCTTCTAATTACATTCAAGTACAAACCTTTACCATCTCCATAATCTCCGTGTTCAGGCCTTAAAGGGTTACACAGTTCCAGCAAATTACTGAATAGATGTGAGCGATGTTTCAGCATGGTGTGCCACTGTGTGTGTGTGTGACCATCCGTGTCCCCATAGGCACAGCTTTGGGAAGACGCACGATGTTCTTCTAGGCACTGGCCAGGTGGTGCTTGGGCTGGACCTTGGCCTGACGGACATGTGCGTGGGCGAGAAGCGCGTGCTGGTCATCCCTCCCCACCTGGGCTACGGCGAGAGGGGGGTTGGTAAGCGACGCCCTGCTGGATTATCCTTTTAATGCTGAACTCCAGACACCTGGAAATGCTAGCTGCTCCTCAAGCTTATGATGTACACATACAAACAAAGGCAGGACGCATGCTATTTTGGGGGCTGTATGTGGCTCAGTGGGCTAAGCCTCTGTGCCTCTGATTGAAAGGTCAATGGTTCGAGCCCAGCTTCCCCAGAATAGTAATATGTCTAACGGGCCTTAACCCCTTTGCTGCCAAGCTTGCTATCACCCGTATGGAGAGTATGATGGCGTAAGCAAAGAGAGAATTTTCCCCATGGGGATCAATAAAGCATCACTGTTATTATGATTGATTATACTTTCAGTATTTATACAGTTATACAGTGCAGCCTAATTTTTCGCTCCTGCGGCCCTCACACTGTATTCACTGTCTATTCTTACTGATCTTTTCAGAAATAACTTATAGGATGTAGGAACATGTCCCGCATGGCCATGTGTGCCTGGGATCAGTGAGGTTCTCAGTTCTCTCTCTCTCTGTGTCCTGAGCTCTGTGTGTGTTTGTGTGTGTGTGTGTAGTCGGGGAGGTCCCAGGCAGTGCTGTGCTGCTGTACGACATCGAGATGATGGGCATGGAAGAAGGACTTCCTGAGGGCTACATGTTTGTCTGGAACAGTGAGGTGTCCCCAGATCTCTTCAGTGAGATGGACAGGAATCGGGATGGCCACGTGGACTCTGCTGAGGTAGACCCTGACACAGTGTCACATTAAGCACAGGCATCTCTGCATGCCCACAAATTCAGTTTAGCCTCACATGGACTGACCCACTGAAACAGCTGTGCTTGCTAATCTGTGGCCATTTCTCCCCGCAGTTCACAGACTACATCATACGGCAGGTGAACGAAGGCAAGGGCCGACTAGCTCCCGGCTTCAACGCATACCACGTCATTGACAACATGTTTTCCAACCAGGACCGCGACGGCGATGGCAAGATCACAGTCGAGGAGTTCAAGCTGAAAGCGGACGAGCCTCCAGTGCGAGATGAACTATAGAGTACAGGGCACACACACTGAGCATTTCTCACAAACACAACAGTTTTTCCCCTTTTGTATTGTGTTATTATATTGTCTTTGCAATATTTTATTAGTTTTTTAATAATTCCTTGTCTTTGAATCAGGTACTTAAAGCAGCTACAGTACCCAAGTATTAAATGAACCCCCGGGCAGTGTTATTGTACACGCTGATTTCTGGGCAGGACAATGCTGTTGTTCATACTAGTTTCTGTACAGGGAATTACAGAAGGATTTCATCCCTCTTCATGTATGGCATCTGTATATTGTAACACTGAACATTCCTCAACAACATATCCCTTCACACAGACAAACAGAAAATTAGCATTTTATTTATTGAAGTTTTTGTTTATTCTTCCAGCTGTTTAAATAATCCACCACTGCCAGTCATGTCCAAGTCCATGGAGAAAATGAGTGATTGGGCTGCATGGAAAAACCAAGTGCAATTTATTTGGAATTTCATTTTTTAAAATACCTTTTGTCTCCTTCCTCAGCACCTGTTTAGCTTCTGCAGGATTTCATTGCGGCCTTTTCTTTTAGCTTAACTTGTCTAGGATGTAGAGTAAGCATACACTGTTTTTAAACCATTTTCAAAGTACGAAGCACAGCATTGAAGGTTGATTTCCTTAATGCACGACAAAATATCAGAATATTTCAGTGTCTTGAAATATACTCGGTATTTATTTTTAAATATCAATTTTGAAAATGTTATAAAATGAAGTGATAGAAATATTTTTTGAAAAAAATAAATCCCTGTATCACCTGAAAAGCCGGAGTGGAATGGGAGTAGTGACATTTGCTTTATTCGTCCCTAGTTGATGTTAAGCTCAGCAAAAGTGAATGTCTCCATTTCTGAATGCTGCCCCGTTCATCATCAATAAATGGAGGTTGAGGTCCGTTTGCTTTGCAGGACATTACTCTGCATTACAGCTTTTGATCACTTTGCCACAATCCAGACATCTTCACTTTACTGAGTTGCATCAGGTCAAATCCTTGTATAAATGTTTTCTAACTGTGGCTGTATAACGGGCACTTTCATTAACTGGAACTGCTGCTGTGGTCACCTTTTGAAAGGGCCTAGCGATTTACAAATAGTGTAGGTGAAGCTTCTTCTAAATGGTAGCCTTTCAAGCTACAACCTATTTAAAGTAGCTAAGCTATAGCCAAACTACTGTTTTAATATAGTAGTTTGCTACACTACAAGCTACAGAGAAAAAGTAGCTAACTACAGTAAAGCTATTTCATCTGGTAATACTTAATGTTTGTGCTCTAGGATGCTTTTAAGGCAAATTAAAAAAATGAAACGTTAAAGGTCGAAATGAAAATCTGTGTTTTTAGTAATGTAATGTCAAATCACAATAAGGTTTTTAAAAAGTTGATGTTTTTAGAGTAAACCAAAAGTATTTCACAACTGCTGTGTGAAAATTAGAAGGGTTACAACGAAAAAAGATTTTGATAATCTCTCCAAGAACCAAAGTCCTCCTATGCATTTTAATGAACGTGTCTAAAATATTGTGTGCAGTCACGGGTACGCTCGCGCTGCCGGCAGTTGGCGCGGGAACTGTCACACTCACGTGGGGCGACACTCGCGCCGCCGGACGCGCGCATTCGCGCTCTCGGATCAGTCGGCAAGTCGATCAGACATAAGTCGCATAGGGCGTAAGTCGAGGAGGACCTGTAGTATTTTTTAACAATGTGATGTTTGACCACGCTACATCGCTATTTGTAAAAAAAAAATAGTTACTACAGTGTTTTAAAATTTTAAAAATTTGGCTGCACTGTATAGATACTGAAAATATAGTCAAAAATAAAAGCTATAGCGTTTTGAAAGTAGCTGCGCTAGTGATGAGCTATTGTAAAAAGTAATTAAGTTAGTAGCCTCGCTAATTTTAGTTGACTACTCTCCAACACTGGTTACAAGCAACAGATTTTTCAAGTTGAACCTAGAAAACTTTTTAGCCACAGCGGGAAATTTATGAGGCTTAACAAAACTTGATAATGTGAAAAAGAAAAGAATATCTTTAAGTAGCCAATACAGTAACGTTATACGGGACACATCCGGCTATGTACACATGGCAGGGAACAACCCAGGATAGGGCACCAACCCATCGCAGAGCACACACACACATCAGTCAGTTACACATGCTCACCTCTGGGCAGTTTGGTAAATGCAATTAACCTCAGCATGTGTTTGGACTGTGGGAGGAAGCCAGAGTACTACTAATAATAATAATAACAACAAGTTGTTAACACACCTCTACTTCCTCCACAGACTGAGGAGGGCAAAAGTTCCACCCCCCATCATGCTCTCTTTTTACAAAGGCACCATTGAGAGTGTCATCACTGGCTGTATCGCTGTGTGGTTCGGAAGCTGCTCTGCCTCCTGCCGTAAGGCCCTACAAGGGGCACCTCCCTGCCCCCCCTCACGGACACTTACCATACCCTCCTCACCCACAGAGCCATCAGCATTGCTGGTGACTCCTCCCGCCCCTTACACCTTCAGCCTCTTGCCTTCAGGGAGAAGGTATCGGACCCTCTGGACCCGCTCCACAAGACTCTTAAACAGCTTTATCCACCAGACTGTCAGGAGGCTGAACTCTGTCCATTACCTCCCCACCCTGCGCCCTGCCCCTGGACAGTAACATTCACTGACTACTTCAAGGACTGTTTACATTCATACCTTTCCGCTGCTCATTTTGAATTTGACTTATATGATTGCTACCATTTGCACTCTATTGTTCACCATTTATATCACTTCCTTGTCTATTGTCTTCCATTTGCACTACTTGCCTTATCTACTGATATTATCATTTGCACAACTGCCTTATCTATTGTTACCATTTGCACTTTGTCGATATGTCTCTTGCCCTGTCAGTTTGTCCTGTGTCTTGTTATCTGTCTTTTTTATAAAATCTTTGTAATCTAGTTTAAACTTTCTAGTTCTAATTGGAGGGTACGTACACCAGTGAGCGAGAAACGGCATTTCGGTTCTCTTGTATGTCTTGCACATAAAATGTGAATTGACAATAAAATATCTTTGAATTGAATTTGAATTTTGTTTTAGAGAATTTCCCCACGGGGATCAATAAAGTATTGATTTATTATTATTATCACTGTTATTAACATCGCCCATTTGTAATCATGTCTGAGGACACACGGTGGACCAATGGAGAGAAATTCTAAAGGAGGGGCAAGACATTGTACCATCAATCAGACTTTTGACCTGCTAAAGAGAAACCGGTGGCCCCTGGCGTAAAATGCAAATATTTCCTTGTAAGAACCCCCAGGGGTATTCGCCATGGCAACTAATGGCTGTAGGTAGGCGACCCAAGGTATGAAATGTAAGTGTTCCCTTGCATGCACCATGGTGCAGGCGCCTTAACCTGGCACATATCCAGGAGGATCCGGGACTGTGTAACATAACAGCAGGCTCCCAGAAACACACAATTATCTCTGGAATATCAGGGACTATACGGGGGATTTGCAGTCCTTTATACCTCTTTTCACCCGTTAACCATGTAAGTATAACTGCACCCGAGAAAGACGGACCGTGTAAAACTTAGTCATTAGTATGGTAGAATCGTGTAACCTTTGAATATATAAAAATAGAATAGGGATGCTCGCGCCACCCAAAAGAGGCTGGACAATAGCTAGAAAAAGTTGCCAGCATTAGATCCGAAGGAAGCTGGGAATAGCCTCGGCGGGGGCGGGGGCGGGGAGGCCTGTGAATAACGGGGGCGAGCCGAAGAGGACGGGAGACACGTGGAGCCCGCCCGTGACGGGCTACAAGGCAGAAGACAGGGGAGTTAAAGTGCGTGCTGAGGGTGCCCTGCCTTCGCGGAAACAGGCTGCCAGCCTTAAAGTGAAACATCCGCATCAGCCCGCACATCCTTCATTTTCTCAAAGAGTTTCCCAGCCAGCGAAGTCCTTCCTGTTGCGAGCCGGGGCTGGGCGGCGGTCCGCTTCTGCCGAGCCGGAGCCGGAGCCGGGAGCGGCGGGGCCGCCTGTACCTGCATAAGGACGGAGGGTGAGCGTGCAGGAGCGTACGGTCCTCCGTGCTAACCCGTCAGCCGAGCTTCCTTTATGGGCGCCGAGCCGCGTGGTTCCGTGTCCGATGGACCGGAGTTGCTCCGCTTATAATGCGCCATAAATGAAGCGCTAGGCGAACTTTACCTCGGCATTTGGCTGCACCGATGCAGCTGTATGTTAAAAAATGTCGGAATTAGTGACAAACGGCGATGCAAAGTGCCGAGGGGGCGGCGGGGGCTGCAGTCCGACGCCGTTATCAAACTCGTCCTTATTTGCAGAGAAAGGGGACGCGGTACCGGCACGCACTCCTGCAGAATGGGGCTTTAAAACTCTCTGTAAAATGGAAGCATGGAGGCCCGGGCTGGGTGAGGGGTTCGGCTGGGAGCCGCGATCACACACCGCCACCGGGGGCTGGCCGCTTCACGCTGTGCCTTTAATGCACTTTCCCGGCTGCTGGACTTTTATTCAATAAAAATGTCCCACTTTTTTTTATTACCAGCAAATAGTCCGAGTAACAGTTCAGGTAACTGTGTCAAATAAATCCCAATGCTGTTTTCCCAGCTGAAGTGGCGGGCTGCAGACACTCCGAGCCGCCGGAAATGAAGACGACGGCGAAATGTCTCTATTGTCAGGTTTGTCGCAGACCGGCTTAAGGAAAACCAGATAAACTCGCATTTCATCTGCTGCCAACTTAGGCCAGCGGGCTGCTGCGAGACGAGTCTGCACGCATTTACGTTTATGTAAGAGTTTTGTTACTTTGTAAACAGTCTGTAGAGTTTACAAACTACGCCAACGCTTTCGATGGCGCTAATTTTATGTTTATAACGGAATGATACAGATTTGCCGCAATATTTCTTGTGCGAGAGTGAAAGCGTGAGTTTGGCCCGGATGCGCCATGCACACTGCATGCCAGGCTCTTATAACCCTTCGCATTAAGGTCAGGGAAGTTCTGTTCATTAGCTGAATCGGTCCCGCAGGCTTTATTTGCATGAGTATAAACGTGTGAACGTGCAGCGTGCTCATGGCTGCCCCCTAGCGGTGCAGTGCCGCGGCGCTGCGCGGCTCTCTGTGACCGACACCTTTCATTCTACAGGCCTGCAGCATGCAGTTTAACTTCTTCTCTGCCTGCAAAAAGCACATGTATGGAGATGCGCACAAGCAGGTATCCTTTGCTTTCAATCCTAAAGGCTGTTGTTTGTTTTATATGATTTGAATTTATTATGGTTTTTTTCTCCTCATGTCATTTTGTATCATATTCACCATAAAACTGAACTCTCTGGAGGGAATGCTAGTTTTATACTTTGCAAAATAGATTGTCCCGTCTCATTTCAGATGTTCTTGGCAGATGTGATTGTGACTTGTCAGTGTTGGGTTTTTCTGGAAATGCCGGATGACTTTCGTAGTCCTCGTTTAATCTATAATGTATAAAATGGCAGGAGAGAGATGAGATGTGCCCTTAGGTCTGTGAGAAGTGTACATGTTCATTACAGTATCTCTACCCATTTGGGACGTCCACAGAGATAAGGTGTCTAGGGTTTAGTGCCAAGGACACGTACCAGTATTTTTCCAGAACTCCTTCCTGAAACCTAATAAGCTTGATGGTACTTTTTACCCATAAAGTACCAGTCAGTCCCTGCTGAGGGTCACAAAGTGTGGAGAACCACAAACACATGGGAGGGAGAATGACATGTTTCGCACATGGCCTAAGTAGCATGACATATTGGTGAGAATCTGACTTAACTCATGGTTTCTCACATCAGGCAGCTTGGTTGATATCCCACATTATTCATATAGGCAACTTCAGGGAAGTAGATGTTGCCGCAATCTGCTCTAGCTTCTGAAATGTGTAATGGCAGCGTGTCATGGACCTCAGATTTACTGTCCCTGTACATTAAAGCGAGTTCCTTATCTTATAGGTTTTTTATGGCATCTTGACATTTGTTGAGTATAATCTTTGTCCCCTTTTTTTAAGCCGCTGTTTGGAGGTGTTGTAGCCGGGCATTTGTTGTGTAACGGTGCATAGCACTGTGAAAAGGGACAAAAGTGTAATCAATAGTGTTTGATAATTCTTCTTGTCCATAACATGGCTTTGATTTACGTGTCTCTGTTTCTGCACTAGAGAATAGCAAAGCTCTTCCAGACAGGTACCGTTTCCTCTCTTGTCCTGGGCCACTTGTGGGGGGGGGGGGTGTAATATTAACTGGAATATATAGCTGGTTACACTCTTGTGTAAAACTCTAAGCTTGTAAAGAAATTGGAAAATGTCGTCGCTGGCATTTGTATGTAAAATTTATGGAGGGAGACGTCTGCTAGGGGGTGGATGACCTTCGCGTGTTTTGGGGCAGTGATGGGAGTACTCTGTGTGTACACCATGGATGAAACGGCTAGCAGAAGTTACAGCTGCTTTCCTGTCTCAGACCGACATTCCCCCCCCCCCCCCCTTTCGTTTCTGTTCATCCTGTTCTATGATTATGAAGCTCCCCATAAAGGTGCAGGTAAGTGGCCTCATCTCATTGATCTATAATCAGCAGTATATGTACATGTATGGGGAGGTCCTGAAGAATTTATTAAATGTGGAGTTTCTTACTGGTACCATGTCATTTGCAGTGCATTTCCCACAGCTGGTAGTTCAGGAGTACCTGATACAGCCTAACAGATATCATGCTGTAATCGGTAAGTAGTGGCTCTCTTTTTGCGTGTTGGCGCTGCAAAGCACCATGATTAATTTGTTTCATTAAGGCTGTTGAAGAGCATTACCTGAACAGAAAGTGGGTTTGAAACGTTAAACGTAAGCGAGACCTGAGCCTCACTGCACCAGTAGGAGAACCTTGTTGTATTTGTTTAAACCTTGCATTGCTGCTTATGAATGAATTACCATATTATGGTTTGCTATTTATAATCAAATGCCTAGTGGAGCTGTTAATGGGGCCCTCGTCTTTCTCAGGTCTCCATCTAGTAACTGCATGCATTGAAACTGCCTTTGGTGACCCTCCCTTCTACCTGTGTCATCTGTGCCAAGAGAAATGTGCCAGCAGCCACGTCGTCCAGCATCTGACCTCCCCAGATCATTACCTTGCGTACTTTGTAAGAATCATCTTAGAACTGTTAGCACTTTAACAGCCTCATGAAGGTTAACCCTTTAAAAGCTGATTAGGTATGTAAAGATGCATTAGTTTTGTCTAGTGTTGGAATAATGTGTTTCTCAGGCACAGGTAGATCCAGAGAAGCTGCCTTTCGGCTGGATGTCTTCCACGGCAAAGCCCACAGAAACGTACGCGGCGGCCGAGCTGGAGGAGCGCCAGTGCGGCCCTGGAGTGCTTCGGGTGAGAGACGCTGCCTGTGGGCTGCTGGGCTCGGAGCATTCTGCTCTTATGCAGGACACCCTTGGCTTGGGGCAGCATGTGGCTCAGTGGGCTAAACTTATGTGCTTATGACCGAAAGGTTGCCAGTTCGAGCCCCGCCTTGACACATCTGTAGATCCTTGGGCGAGGCCCTTAACCCCCAGCTCCCTGGGTGCTGCTATGGGTGGCTGCTCTTTGCAGCCAGCTTGCTCTCACCTACTGAGAGCAAGTTGGGGGAGGCGTAAAGAGAATTTCCCCGCGGGGATCAATAGAGTATCAATTATTATTATTGTCCAGTTCCTGTCACTGATCCTCCAGTAGACCTCACATCGTGACATTGCCTGCTTTTAAAACAAACCCTCTGACCCCACCTCTGTTTGTTTTTTGTGTCCAGCTTCTAGAACTGCCAAATCTTTTGTTCAGAACTAGCCATGGGGTTTCCTATTCCCAGGGTGAGCTTTCCCGTTTGCTTCGCTTTGGAGGGATATGCTCCTTAGTTTTCAGTGGTTTATCGAATAATTCTTTTGACCCCTCCCCCCCTCAAGCCATGAAGCAGATCTTCAGCACGGATGACTGCAAGCAGTGCCTGGAAGGTCAGTAGGACTGTACGCTTAAACTTACCATGGTGTCACTGATCAACAAACCCACCTATCAGATTATAAAAAAATCTATTTTAAAATCAAAATGTTTCTGCGTCAGTGTCATCATACAAGGGTGCAAGGAATCCACATGCAGTGTGTTTTTTTGTTTTTTTTTAATCTCTCCCAGCCAAATGATGGTTTATTGGAGCAGTAAACAGGAACAGTGTAGGCATACTCCAGGTACTGAAAGGTAGCTCAGATACAAAATAACGACCCTCCCCAGCACAGTACTGTGTGTGGGTGTTATGAGTGAATTTGCATATAAAGCGTGACCACCCGCAGAGCGTGGAGCCTCTCCACCCTTCGTCCTGTTCCCAGACTTTGTAGCTGACATCTGATTTTCTTGTCTCTTCCTACTTGCAGTTCAGAGCATTGAGTCGTTCAGTCTGCAGAAGTACCGCGAGGAAGCGAGTCGGACTTACCCCTTACTTGGTTGGTACTGCTCAGATACAGTTTTGATGTATCTAGCAAACTGCTGTCTGCCTTTGCCTTTGTTAAACAAGCAAATCTCAGTAATGCTGTTCCTAGCAATAATGATCTGTAAGTACCAGGTTCCCACACTTAAATCTGCCAGTGTGGTTGTTCAGTCTCGGTCTCTGTGCCTGCAGGCTTGCAGTTTATGGTGGAGCTGTGCTGCGCAAATGGCAGCAGCCCCAGCTGTTACCTGTGCTTGCTGTGTCAGAAGAAGGTCCGACGAAGCCAAGCTGTGCCTCATCTCGTCAGCTTTGACCACCTCTTCGGGTACCTGGTGAGCGCAGCCAGTGGGCAGAGTACAAAGTCAAAGATGCCCTCTGAGTGTTAGGGCTGAGCTGTCTGCCCATATGGGAAAGCTTTTCTTATTTAAATTTTTTAATCTTTTACTTAAATCATAAGATTTTTATATGACGTTCAAAATATGCAATGGATATTAACGTCATGTGTGATTAGACACATGTCCTTTGATGTGAAATACATAGGAAATTAATGTAGTCAAACGTCCGACATCTATGCTTAATCCTTATGTGTCATTAGTCATATGCGCCCTTGTGAAATGCATTTGGCAAATATGTACGTCCTACATTGATTTACAATGCTTACGAAACATGTATGTCAGTATTAGTCTTCATGTTCAATTCTTTGAATGAACTCAGTCGAATCGTGGACAGTGGTTCTGCACAATTAGAATGAGTATTTTGATAAGGAAACCTTTTTTTTTTTCCAGTTCATACATTCAATTTGTGTTCTGGGAACATAATGGGAATTTTTCATGCCTAATTAAAACAACTGAATGTGGTTTTGTTTCATTAGAATAATTTAAAACCGATACATTTTTATTAAACGACAAACCATAAACGTAATTCCTACTAAAGCCGTAGCTTATCAGGTAAGAAACGCCTGACTTGTGAACGTATATAAATCAGCCGTTGTCATATATTGAAATAAGAAAAATGCTTGATAAACTGCATGCTCCATAAGGCTTTCTCTTTTCATTCGCGTGTCTAGCTGGGACAGTCTTAAGTTTTTCAGCCGCCTGACCTGCAGAGCATGAACTTGCCATGGGGGGGCAGCAGAGTATTCTTGTTGTGCTGGTGGATGTGATGGTCGGTTTCTTTAATCAGGACCAAATGCATCCATCGTCCCTGGAGAGTAAAAGCAAGTATAAGGTTCATTCGCCGGTCTTTCGCTCCATGATCCTGAACCTGGCGCAGCAGGCGGAGCAGACGGCCTCTTCCGCGGACTTGCAGGTGGGCCGTGCGAGCATTCTCACTGTGACAGGCCAGAACCTGCACTGCGACCTGTATCTGATTTAGGATTAAATACCTCATTTAGGATCTTGTACAGAGACACTAAAAAGGGCTACGTTGGACTGATGGTGAAATCTGCGTTTTGTTTTTGAATGCAGTAATGTCAAAACTACCAGGCAATGGCATTTGTGGCACTCTGGATTTTTAAATTTGAGATTCTGCCCCTAGTATTCCTACCACGATCATAGATTTGTGTTCGTTTTATTACTCTAAAACAGAAAAGGAAATATTACATCTGCAGGCATACGAAATGTTCTGGAGGCTAAAAAAGAGAGATGGCTGCATGAAATTTGTCAACTATATGTTCACATTTTCTGAATTTTTAGGTCATGAAGGTAGATTCAGAAGTCTTTGTGCAGATGGAGACTCTGAGCTTTTCTAACGGTGAGCATTCATGACGACAAATGTCATTAAGATGCTCAGGATTTTATTTACATTCTGGAGTCTTGTACCTGCTTGGAAAATCATTGTCAAACTACCTGCTGCCTCCTACTCCCAGCCCTGAAGACGCTGCAGGAGATTCGCAAAGAGCAGAACCTGGGTGATCTTCAGCCCCAAGTGACTCCAGGACACCGACTGGGTGCGTGTCACTTTTTCGGTCGGGGCGGGCACAGATGGGGGCCAGTGCACTCTTGCTACCAGAAACGTCCGGATATGCGATCAGAAACGTCAGCGTTTGCCTTTGTTTGCCCAGTGTAATGCCAGTGCAAATAACCAGACTGTCCTACACTACACTCGCAAGGACGGAAGCTTCTAAATGCTCATTTAATATATAAATTATTAATTTTTCAGCCTGTAGTAGGAAGAGGAAAAGATCGGCCAGCAGATCGGGTAAGAGAAATAAGGACGTGAATGTTTCCACCCAGTTTAGGAGTCTTTTCCAAAGCGGCTAATATTCATATCACAAATATGGAAAAAAAATGTGATTTTTGTACTGTAGCGGGGCGGGCTGCAGCTGAATCGCTGGTTTTTCCTCATGGCTTCCCGCTTCTCTCAGGCGACGTGAACGCTGACGAGTGCATGAGCCTTGGGCAGCTTCTGCGGAGTCCTGAGCATGTAAAGATGGGGCCAGGTGGGTCACACCGGCTGGCTGGGCAGCAGCAGCCCGGCAGGAGCACGACCGTTCTCATCCGTCGGTCCTAACCTGCGTCTTCCTCTCTCCTCCATCACGACAGACTCTCAGCGGACGTTGTGCCGGCTTGTTTGTCAGGTGATTTTTTTTTATTTTTTATTTTCTTCTCGAGTGATTTTTACCATATTTGGAAAGTTATTGCATGGGGGCTTAAGACCCTTTTGTTCAGTACAGTGATCCCTCGCTGTATCGCGCTTCGACATTCGCGGCTTCACTGTATCGCAGATTTTATATGCAAGCATATCTAAATATATATCGCGGATT
>JAAGVU020000045.1:16701067-16713861 GCA_011763525.2 Mormyrus iriodes
CCCCCTGTCTTTGGTGGCCGGCGGAGGGGGGGGGGGTTGGTTCAACAACCAATTGTGGCCTGTCCCCGCGGGGGCCCCACCCGGTTTTTTATTTTGTTGTTTCGTCCCCCCCCCCCCCCCCCCCCCCAAACGAATTCCTTTAAGTGTTATTTAAATCAAAGGTTGCAATATGAGTGGCAGCAGAAGCTGAAATTGTTTGTAGTTCTCGAACAATTGTGAGCATTTACTGATGCACAGTTACTGATATAAACGGTGGGCCCCCTCTGGGAATTCAGAATCGACTCTCTGGTATAGACACTCTGGGACCTGCTTCCTGTTGGTATAACAAAGCGTCCGGTTTTGGCTTTTGCAGAAATCCCTGTATCCTGAGCTCCTCCATTCCTGGAGGGATGACCCTGATGAAACTGCCTGGCTGGTGTACCACCATGACAAAAAGTGGGATGTCCAGGTGTGCTTAGTGACATTTCTGCGTAGGTAGGATCGTCTCAGCCTGTGGGCCCTCAGCTTTATTTCCTCATGCTTCTGTAAGGTGGTGAAGCTCCGTCCAGCTGCTTATGAAAGGATTGTCTCGGCGCCCTTCTGCATGGGTAAGGTTACTAACACAAATGTTAGTTACTGTGATTTGCATGGTTCAGCGCTTCTGTTTATGCGGTGTATCTGTGACTCTGTGTGTATGTAGCTGTGCAGATGATCCGGCAAGAGCACGAGCAGTATGAGCCCCGGCCGCTGATCACCCTGCAGGACGTCCTGGGTGAGTTCCTCTTGGACACAATTCCGCTTCCTGCTCATGCCCTCCACAGAACGGAAAACCAAAGTAGAACTCATCCGGAGTTTTGAAACAAGTGTGTGCGCTGTACCGGTTTGCCGAGATGCACTTCCATGTCCAATTACAAGCGCTAAATTTCAGGCTTCTCCATTTGTCATTGTTTTTCCCGTCTAAATGTGTGTCCATTTCACTGCTTCGGTGATGATCGCATTCCCTTTTATACTCCCATGCAGCCTCTGTAGAAACACTTACCTGTATGGTGTAACGACGACACAGGACTCTGTTTGACAAATTTGTCACATATTCCAGTGCATGAGTATGCCTCCGCCCCCACTGCATTTTAGCTATGAAGCACAGTGCAGAATGTCTTACTCCTTAACCCAGTGGAATAATGAATTAGTTTCACTTTACACCCCCAACTGAGACCATCAAATGTCCTTTGATCGTATTCCATGATGTCTGTCTGTATGATTATTTGTATGACTCTTTCCTTCTAATGGTACTCTGCTCTGTAGACACTGGAGCTTCTGGTATCACCCGAAAGCGGCCTTCCAGACACGATGGCCGCTGTGGAGCTGCAGCCTACTGCAGCTGGCAGGCTCCATGCGGCCGCAGCGAGTCTGAGAAGCAGGGCCAGGACGCTTATCAGTGCTGCAGGCCCCAACCGCATGCCAAGGCAGCTAGTGGCATGGAGTCAACTTTGTTTAAAGGCCGTTCCCTGCAAAAATCTGTCCAACCGCAAACTTCAGACGGCTGTGAAACCAGGAAGTCTGTGAGGTCAGTGGAAAGTACTCTACGTTCCGTCCTCTTAGTTTTGAGGATGTTTGGCTCTTAAGAGGTTTTTGACTGTTTATGGTCTGCTAAAAATAAGTACCCAATAGCGGCAGTCTTATTAGGACCAGGAACAGTCCACAGAACCAAGCCTCTACATCATGAGGCTTTATTCCCAGGGCTGAAGCTACACATACAATAACTTTTTTTTTTTTTTTTTTTTTTTTTTTTTTTTTTTTTTTTTTTTTTTCCCTTTTTTTTTTTTTTTTTTTTTTTTTTTTTTTTTTTTTATACTCCCTCCACCCCCCCCCCTCTGCGGAGGACCTTTTTTTTTTTTTTTTTTTTTTTATTATTCATTTTTTTTTTTTTTTTTTTTTTTTTTTTTATAGCCCTCAGTGTTCTAATTCTTGCTCCTCCCCAACTTCCACCCTTTACACCAGCCCCGAATATCCTGGTTCTGCCCCATTGGTTGGCACTGATTCAAAGGTGGGTATCTTGTTGGGCTTTTTTTTCCCCCCCCCTTTTTTCAGCTGCTTGGCTGACATGTTCTTTGGAGGTCTTGGATAACGGCTAAACACACTGTCTGTGTGCGTGTGTGGCTGCCTCAGCAGCACAGTGGGGTCCTGGTGTGGCTGTATGTCCCCAATGCTATGTGACCATCCCCCCCTCCCCCCGTTGCACTGCCTGGTACGTCCAGCTACACCCTGACTCTGTTCTTCTATCCCTTGTCAGACTCTCACTGAGAAAGTGCTGACTGCCTGGAAAGAGATGACTGAGAAGGCGGTGAGCTTGCTCGACTAGCAATGCATTTATCATTCATAAAACAACTCTCTTTTACCCAAGTTTCACAAAAATGTCCCCTGCAGGAGATTGACGTTTCCTTCTGTGACAGGATAATGTTTTATATTTTGTTGCTTTGCCAGTGACCATGCGGACATTTCGGTAGGCTGGGCGATACGGCAAAACACCGTTTATATTCGTATGAAATAATACTTATTATTATCACAACATAACTGAAGTCATTTTACTTCAATGCTCCTTTTTTGCTTAAATGCCCTGAGAATCGCGCTTAAGCAGATCCAGAACGTGAAAAAGGTGACAAATTGGTCTGCATACTGAAATCTAATTTTAATAAATAAATTGTACAAAAATAGGCTATTTTGTCATAGGATCTAATGGGAAATGACAACTGCAACAAAATGCACTAGGTTTGTTTCTGACTGCCTGGCTGTTTGCACCAGGGAACAGGTTTGACAATGGAGCTGGGCAGTTAGGCCCAAAAAATGAAATAACTATTTTGAGAGATTTTCACGATATTGGTATTTGGCATAATATTCTGAAATTCATATGTAGAAAACTGTAAAACATGACTGCTGGCTTTGAGTGTTTATTATGATGACCAAATTGCTTTACTAATAGTTAAGGAGCACATCACAGGTATAATGAAATTACACCAACAGCAGATTCCCACCTCTACGGAATTTGTGTAAAAAAATGTAGACTACTTGCATAATTAAGTTAAATTTGTTTAGATTATATCACGATGCAGAATAACAATGATTGATACGAATGTTCATAATCACTGTTGCCCAGCCATAGGTAGGGGTGTATTAGCCGGACCCAGCCGTCTGACATTCCTGCAGCTGATGGGGTCTCTCATTTTCAGGGAGGGACCTAACGGCCGCACTGCCCCCTACAGGAGTGGAGGCTGAACAAACAAGTGCACAGACAGACATGTAATGAATGATTTTGATCGTTTAGCTTTTTCACAAGTGTGGTGCTTGAATTTCCTAAATGCAATGTTTTTGTTTATTTCAAACTTTCTTTTTTTAAATTCTGGTAAAACCTGATGAAAATATTTTCCAGCTTTCATGGACACAGCAGTCGAGATGTTCATTTTTAGAGCATGGACTCTGCAGGCAGAGTGTTCTGTGCTAATGGCAGCAGGCCATGTCCCCATGCATGCTGTATGTCTCTTTAATACAAACTCTTCTGCCTGTTTTTGGTTTCTAGCAGCTTGTGCCCACGTGTCTTTCCACAGGAGCAGGTCCTAGGATCCACCTACCTTGACATGGCTTATCACTATGTGTAGGGCTGAATTTTCCATTAGTAATGGCTGCTATCCTGCTCCCTGGCATATTAAGGCTTGCACGCAGAGCTGCTCTTGCAGTTGCAGTTTCCCTTTTTGCCTAATAAGATCCTATTGTAAAAGTGGCAGTGGGTGGGCAGGCCACTGGGATGACTTTATTCCCAAACAAGTGCATGAAAATAAGCAAAAGGTGAAACACAGACATCCTTCCTGACCTATTACTGTCAACAAAAGTAAATTTTTCTAATGGAAAATCTACTAAAAATCATTGCGTATGGAATACATGCCTGCCCCTCATAAGAATGACCTGTGATCGAATGGGGATCATTTTATCTGTATAGAAATTATTTTCACAAGAGATGTTTCCATGGATTACAGCTTTAGATATGAATGCAAAGCATTTTGTTTCCTTTGTATAAAGAGAGTCTTGCAAACGTCGTCTGGTGAAGACGGTGATCTGAAATATTAAAGTGTGCATTATTCTCAGACTCTCAGTCCGGTGGCCGGTCAGTGATTTATTATTTTATTTTTTTTATATATTTCAATTTAAAGCTGGACTTTTAATAAGAGAGTATGTAGAGAAAGCTTGGGTAGTTAGACTGCAGCATTTTCATTCGGTGAAATTTTAAGTGGGTGAACCCTCCCCCCCCCCCCACCACTCAACAAAACAATCTGGATGGGATGGAGAATTGGATGTCGCTTGACAGGGCCATGCTGGGGATACATCACTGTCATTTCTTTGTCAGCTTCTTTCCCATTTGTGTACATGCTTATCTCAGCATTACAATAAATGTTTGTTTCTTGAGTTAAAATACTAATAATTTTAATCTCAAGAAAATCACAGTAGGGTCTGTGTGATATTACACGGTCCTTCCTTAGTCCTACCATTGGTGCGTCAGTTCTGTTATGTAACAATATACTGTTTGTCATACTGTGTATACAATCAAAGATTTTAAAAATCTTCATTAGTTTAATTTTTTTCCAACATCAGTCATTTTGCCAGTTACAGATCTTAAAGATGGCCCTCTGCTCAGGATTGGTCATGACACGCAGCCGCCGTTAGTTTTATTTTCACTTTTGAGTACAATACAGGAACAATTTAATACCACATAAGATCTAGTCCTTGCTGATACGATTGTCATGCTACATTTATTAATTTATGCCTTCATTTTGCTTTAAATATAGCGGTTAAAATATCTTTTGTAATTTCCATAAAAAGAGCACTGGGTAAGGAACAGGTCGTCCTTTCAAGGTAATCTTTATGGCTTTTAGGGGAACTACACTGTGGTTTGTAGTACATTTCTTGATGAATCATTCCGGCCTCCTTTTTAGATTAAGCCAAGCTGCATTTTAGGTTGTCTTCCTGACGAAAATACTGGAACATTGATAAATGCAAAGAGTACAGTGTATTTGGCACTGGGACAACAACGCGATACATAGGCAATTCTCACTGTTGTATCAGGAAACTGACACGGTGATGTGAAAGGGCCGGAGGTTAAAAGACAGACGAGTTTGTGGTTTCAGTTTAACAGTGTTAATGATGCTTCTAAAGTTTCTTGTGAACTTTAGCTGTGAGGTGGGATTTGCAGTTTAGAAAATAACCCTATGCATGTACAACACCAGGATAAAACAGGGCTGTTTCCAACAGCGGGCACCATTAATCCATTTTATTTACATGCACTTAAAGCATAACTGACAACAATGTATATGCTATAGAAATTATGAAAGGTTTATCAAACGAATGTAACGTGCTACAAATTTCACTGTTTTGGTACTGCTGGTAATGTAGGGTTTATTGTATTATATTACATGTTAGAAGTAGATCAGGCATCCTAACTCACTGCACCATTTGCTGGTAACAGCGCTGTCCTTCGGCTTGCTGTGTGGCTTGTCTCCTGCACATTGCACTTAAAGTCCAAGGAGTACAGCTTGTAAGAGGCATCCAAAGAGGAGTGCTGTAAGTAGAGAGAAGAGATCTGACAGCCAATAAGACGGAACATTCCAGTTATAACGCAATCCCTGAAATAACTGCTCGTCCACTCACCTGATAAAGAGCTTCTTATGGGATGGCTTAAGTCTAGAGCAGGAGAAAAAGATGCAAAAAAAATACTTCGTTGACATAGTAACTGGTTTTCTAACACAATATCTGCAGCAACAGAAATGAGCTATCAGGATATTCATAGCATCCTAGGATTTACAGTATAAAACGGAATGGTTTGTTGCACAAGTCCCGTCAGCCATGCACTTTGAAGCAGGTGCCCATAGCCAGAAATAAATGGGGGGGGGGTCTCCCTGTACATGCCTGGGAGCCTCTGCTTGGGGGAAAACCTGTAATTTTATTACATTTCTGCTTTGGAGACATTCTGTCAGGCCCTGGAAGCTACTGCAATCGCATGTCCGCGAGGGGCAAGCAGGGGACAACAGGAAGTGGTATTTTTGCCCCCCATTATGGAAAACCTTGTGCTGTTCTGTTCTGAATTTGCTTTTAAAAATGTACCAAAAAGACTATTTGGTGGCTGAAAAGTAGGTTTACAGTTTATTACTCCTGCGTCCCACTCAGCTGCACCTGCGTGGCCCATTTCAGACATTCCGCCATTGTTTTGCTTTTATATTGTGCCCCCCCCCCCCACTCCACACTTATCCTGCCTCTACGCTCAGGGTAGTGAATATGGCTGGAGTGACAATGAAACTCCACTTGACACTTCAGTATAAAATGTTTATGTAAGGATTATATTTGTGCTCTGGTACGAATCTATCAATTTCATTTAAGTTGGTACCATTCAGAGATGAAATTTTGCATATTGTTGCATTCTTACAGACCTTAAGATACAGATGGCAATTCTGTAAACACCCTCTATTTAATAGGACTTGTCTGATGCAGTTTTGTAATCTGCTTACTGAATTACAGCGCCGCCAGGCCAAACACTGTGAAGCAGGACCTTACCTCTCACTTGGAGGTAACCAGAGATGGTTCTGTAGTCGTTGATGTAGCTTTTATCATACACGGTGCATTTGTAGTTCGCCATATGCTCCTCCTTCACTTTTTCAATGATCAAGTACACTTCTCCCTCCTCTACTTCTAGATCAAACCCTTTGCTGATTTTTGTATCGGTGGCAGACTTGTACACTATCTGAGTGTTGTTTTTCTGCCATGTGATGATGTCGGCATTTTTCAGGCTGTGTTTACACTCCAGTCTCGCTCTCTTGTTAGCATCAGCATGCCATGACACATACGAGGCTGCAGGACAGAGAATACAGGATTCAAGACGTAAAAAAGGAATTAAACTCCATTTAGCTCTGTCTGCTCCAGCCTGCTGCCCTCATGTTCTCCATTCATGGCTCTTTATCATAAACGAGTTTGTACCATAATCTGGCCGTCATTGTATGAATGTCAGTGCACAGCCATGCACACAATCCCCAATATTAAGAGACACTACAAAGTTCTTAATTAGTTGCGGAATATTAGTATGCTAATGCAAGTCTAAGTTCATATTATCTAAAGTAACTTAGAGAATTGATGTGTTTTTTTCCCCACAGTTTGGCAATTTAACAACTGGCAGATTAAGTGGCAGTGCCACCCTAGAACCAAGAAGGGGAATTCCTTAATCAGTGGCTTAACTAATTCTGAACTTCACTTCCATTACGACCCCGAGATCACCATCCTTTCTGTGAGCTTGTGGGAATTTTTATTGTAAAGATCCCTTTCTTAAACACTGTATTAATCTAAAGTATATATGAGAACACCTGGTTTTGATACGATACGCTTGATGTGTGACCTCCCCCCCCCACTTGAAGGCCTTAAGGTAGGTAAGTGCCCATGTAATCAGCCAGAGATACATCTCTGTGCCCTACACTGTCATATGGTTCTAAGGGGATTTAGTTTAACCTGATTAATGCTCACGTCTTGTGTTACTATTGTTACCACACAAAGCCATGCTGTGCCCACATACATATCAGAAACATTGATGCATCTCTGTTAGAAAAGAGATTCACTTGCCTGTGGTGAAAAATAGTAAAAAATGTAGAATGATAATATCCTTCACCAGTATTCTGAAAGGCAATAAAACACAGAAACACCTTACATCGAGACATTTTGTACTTCTATACACTTTATATAGTCATGAAGTTTGTACTGTAATTTGCCCTAATACAATATGACCCCCCAAAATTTGTCAGTTTTGTCTAATTTTCCAGGCGGTGGCTTTGTGTTGCTGATGAAATTTGGCCCTCTGGGAAAACAGCTGGTGGCCCCTGCCCTAATGTTCTGTATTTCATGAACATTCAATGTAGGAATAGGTGCAGTGTTAGGATAAAGAGGCTAGTGTTGGCGGGGAATCAGGTTTATAATGGGACCAATATAGAGTTGTAAGTCAAGAGTTACAGGTTGGGAAAAACCACCTACAAAATCAATATGTGCATATATTCACTGAAAGAATTAAAAGGAACACCTATGCAGACAGCTGGGGCCGTACACTATTTACACTTTGAATTTTAATATCCAGTCTAACAGGCAGAAAATCTTTGTAGTCCTGTTTGCAGGGGATTTCAGTGCGTTCGTATGACATCCAAGTAGCGAGTTTTTAGTGAATTCGTTTCTGATACCTACTGCGGTAATTTCATTTTTCTTGGGAGTGGTCTGGCTCCTGAATTGCAGAAGGGCTCACATGTTCACTGCGACCTGGAACACAACCGTAAACCACAATGACGTCCGACCATCTACAGGCCCCAGGCTTAAAGCATCCGGGATTATTAATTATAGAATAAAAGCAAAGCCTTGTGTGTTTCGGCGGAGTTGATAAAAAAAAAAAAAAAAAACATATAATGACGGCCTATTTCCAAACAATGTGACCTCGGATTGCTGCTACCCATTTACACGTAGACTGAGAAATAATTGTAATATTCAGATATGACCCTTATTTCCAGCTAGGGCAGCATTTTAAAACGACAAAAATATATTAGGCGTGGGTAGCCATGCAGCCTCTCATCGGGCTGACGGCTTTCGCGTCTGCGCCACGCGCTTTGTGCAGGTCTGCTGTTCGCAGTCTCTGGACAAACGAAACTGAAAGACGAGCTCAGACCCTTATCTTACATCACCCAGACATCCAAAAATATATATTTCTTCCAAAGATATTTTCTGCTGTCCATTATTTCAATAGAAACATAAGGTGTATATATAAACCAAGTCTGGTCCAAATAACGCGCGTGTCTTGCACGATGTCGGAAAGAGTGGGTGATGCTGTGAAAAGCGCCATTTTTCTCGTATTAACATAAACGTCGCATAGCCAAGAAATTCAGCTGCATATCTTATCTATTCGACACATACACATAAATTACTTTTTGTTCTAAATAATTTAGGTTCCGGTTCGAATTATTCTGATTCGAATAATTTATCTACACGAAACGTTAACATTCATCCAAGCCTCAGCTAACAGGAAAAACGACATTTTAGATACAAGCCATTCCAAAAAAAAAGCTATTCCCAGAATGTGTAATAGTATAATACTCCTCTGTCCTCTCCACCAGGGAGGTACAAGCTTGAATAAGCCTATGGATTTTACCAGTAAGCAGCTAAGCGTCCCTTACAGGTTAATAACTAAGTAACATAAATAAAACTGAAAAATAATCGGTTCAGGCGGCGCGTACCTTTCTCTCCTGGTATTTAGTTGCAATTAGAAGGGATGTCGTACTAGCCTGGCGTGTCTCTATATTCTTTACTTCTTCTTAATGTCAGCAGTTTTCGATGCTGCCCCTCCTTGAGAGGCTCCCGCTCCCTCGGTGCGCGTTAATCGGAAGCTAGGCGTCTCGGAAAGCAGCGTCGGCTACATAAAACAAAAGCGCCGATTATTCGCGAATTGCTACATACGGCATATCAGTATGGCCTGTTACTCACACAGACATCGTGTTTTAGGTATTTTTATTCAGGGAGGTGGGTGCGAGATAAACGGGGCGAGGGGAGGGGTGTGCGTGGGGGGGTCGGGGGCAACGTTCGCCCATGCCACGTTGATAACGGTTAGTTTTACATTGCATTTAAGTATTTTTTTAAACCACCTTTGAATCCGATGTTATTTGTTCGTAAATGAGCGTCACATTTGCAGACCATTAAGATGGACCTTTAAGTTTCAGAAATTGCTTGTGATTACAGGCAACTGCACGAAAAGACAAATAGATAATACACAGTATACATACAAATACTATGATGTAAAAAATAAATTGCTGACGTGCACAGGTGGTAATAGATGGGTGAATATGACAATAAGTACAGTAAATATTGCACGAGTAAAATAAACAGTATCTGTTAAGAACAGAATAGGTATTGTTGTGCGTATGCCATGGGTGATTCAAGGTCTGTCCAGTACGCATGTATATCGAGAACTTTCGATATTTTTTGTGTTTTATTATTTCTTTTTGCTTTTTGGCACGGCTTTCAGAATATTCGCAGAAAATATGTGGTATGAAATAGAGCAACGTGTCGCAAATGATTCATGATTCACATTTTTGGATAAAGACTAACCGCTAATGCGGCATCATACCGCACGCACTAACTACTGCTTTTTTTTTTACCATATCATCTGTGTTTATTATATCACTGCGGTTTGTACTAGTAATAGACAAACCAGATGTTTTAACTGTGGGGTTTGGTTTCTTTGCTTAAAGTTAACGCGTCAGGAACTGCGGCTTAACGATCTACGCCGCGAGCTCGAGCTCCTGCAGCGCGCGCGCTGTCCGGCGTTTCTCAACCGTCTCTCCGGACGTGGAGCGGCTCCGAGGGGCTTTAATTTAGTTACAGATATCCTAAAAGTCAAACCTGATTTGGCAAACCCGTCTGAAAAGTTTCGTGGAATTGAAGAATAGGAATGAATCTGTCTCCAGGTAGGACTGTTTTGTAGTAATTCGTGTCAAATAAACAATATTTACCCTTTTACTGAGGCGTTCGGGAAATACAGGGCTGGGCGATATGGCAAAATATTTTTTCATGATAAGTTCTTTTTCCACATCAACCGATATCGATAATAATCATGATGTAACTCAAGTCATTATTTCTTTACTTCAGTGCTCAATTTGTAGGTTAAATACCATTAAATCGCACTTAAACCGATTGAGAACATGAAAAAGGCGAGGAACTGAATGGACTACAAACTGAAATATAATTTTTATAAATAGAACATACAAAAATAAACTTTGTATTTGTCGTAGGACCGCTCGGAAAGGCCGACAGTACGTTTTGTTGCTGGGTTTTTCTTTGACGGCCCGGCTGCTCCAGGGTGCGGGTTTGCTTGGGCCTGGGCCATATGCCCTTAAAAACTACATCGCTTTTATTTTCACAGATTTCCACAATATCAATATTTAGCAAAGCATTCTAAAATGTATATATAGGAAACGTCAATATGACAGGAAGTTTTGAGTTTTTCTGAGTATGCTGACCCAATTTTTACTAACAATAATGGAGCATGTGACCGGTATACTGATGATTGACGCCAACAACAGGCTCATACGTGGATGGAATTTGTGTAATAAAATGAACAAATATATACCTGTTAATTATGCAAGAAAACGAGTGTTTAGGTTATATCACGGTACTCACGATATTCAAACTGAAGACGATATGAGTGTTCATAATCAGGATAGGATGTTTTATCGATATGTGACCCAGCCCTAGAGAAATACTTATACTGAGACTGCAATTGTGATGTTAGTTAACAGAGTAATTCACATAAAATTTTGAGTACAGGTGGATAGAAGGAAAAGTGTTACAAGATTTCCTAATATTCGTTATAAATATTCGTATGACGTAAATCTAACTGCTCATTCTGTTCAGATTCGTAAATCATAATAAAATGAAATGAAGCGAATACCTAATTGTCTAAAGAAAAATGTATTTTATATTTTTGTTTTTTATTCAAAGAAACATGATTGAATGGTTTCGTGTGATGCCTTCTTATTTGTTGGGCAAGAAATTTATTCATAGGCTATGTAAATGTATTAGTATGGAAATTCGAAATAACTGTAATATGTAATATATATACAGTAAGGATGTAAGTAAAATTTTTGGTTTCTGTATAGAAGCTGTTGTATTTTTACGGGGTATGTGGCTGGAGCCCGTCTCAGGCAGTGTAGGGCAGATGGCAGGGGTGCCAGTCCATCGCAGTTTTCACTGCTTTGCCCTCTTTAAATGACAAGGAAATGTCCACAGAATATTCCAGTAGATCTTAAGTAACGTCTTGTTGTTTTGGCCTTTTTAAATAATTTTAAGTGTTATTTTAATCTCAGCTGTGGAGCCTAAGTTGGAGGAGCTCAAGAGAAAAATCAGAAACCTCCAGCAAGGTAAACACCCCCAGAATTACGAAGCCTACACCCAGTATCAGTAAGAGCATGTTCAGTTACTGGGGTCAGAAATACACCAATTGCCTCAGGCCTCCTCCTCCATATGAGTTTGTGCACATCTATACTCAGTGTATAACACTATTTATTTGTCTATATTGAGGAAATGTGTCCAATCAGTACTTTTTTCATACTGAAATCTGTTTTATCATATTATTTTATTTCTACTTATTCTATTTTTCTTTTCATGTTCTAGGTTGTCTGTGAATGTCTGAACCTATACTGGCAAAACAAATTCCGTGCCTGACCAATAAAGCGAATTCTGATTCCACTTCAGCTTATACTTCATCCCATTCAGTGGTTTGTTTTCTCTCCATCCAGTTGTTTATCTGTTCTGCTGATTGTTATTTCAGTTAAAAACACACTTGAAGATGATCTGAGGGAGGCTCAGTGTCTGAGGCATGTGCTGCAAGAAGAACAAGACGCTTGTAGGAGAAGTCGAACCCTTAACACGTATTTACAGTAAAGTTACAGAGGTTTGTGTAGTATCATGTAAGTGTTTGTGACCTCCTGTACAGTGCGCGCAGCGGCTCACCAACTGGAGATGACATACAAGGAAAAAGAAGGTACAGCAGCAGTGTAATGTAATGTGAGCACTAGCAGCTCAGACATGGTTTATTTCTCACACCTATGCTCAATTCACTGCGCAATGGACACCTGATACATCACTTTTTATATATATATATATATATATATATACACACACACACACACACTGCTCAAAAAAATTAAAGGAACACTTTAAAAACACATCAGATCTCAATAGGGAAAAAAATCATGCTGGATAGC
>JAAGVU020000045.1:16716453-16727124 GCA_011763525.2 Mormyrus iriodes
TATCCCAGAAGTTTAACTGACTTGATGCTATACTCTGATTAAAAAGTGTTCCTTTAATTTTTTTGAGCAGTGTGTATGTGTGTGTGTGTTTATATATATATATATATATAATATCATATGGACTAAATTAACAAACACACACATTATATATATATGTGTGTGTGTGTTTAATTTAGGCCATATGATAAAGCCAAACCCTTACTATGCAAAACCCCTCTAATAATCTTTATTGCCAGATCCACTGCCAAGATTGCCTATTATATTCCGTGAGGTGATTACATCTATATTAGAACTACCCAAACAAGTTCAACTTTGACATGTGCTGTCAGGTTTTTGCTTAATTTGTACGTGACAACTCAGTAAATAACAGTGTCACACAGTTATATGGTACACAAACTGTAAGACAAATGAACATGGACAAAAGTTTTTTAAGGGCCAAAGCGGAGATTTTGATTTCAGAGTCAGTGAAACCAGAAAAACAGGAGTCAGGCCATGGATAGAGCTACAATTGTGTGATAAATGAAAAGATATGTCTGTCATACAAATAACTGTACGCACTTTTATTGTATTGGAACTGTTTTAGTTGGATTTTTGTTTTTCCTCGCAGCGTCTTGCAAGGTGCTGCAATATAAATGCAAGGAGCTGGAATTTGATTTAAAGAGGTAATCATCATTTGCATTGTAGCTGCAGCATGTGGTTATAAATGAAAATATTACATATAGCAATTTCTCATTGTAAATCGAGTTATGGAAAAGGCTGGTTAGTAATTTAGCTTACCTTTGTCAGCCTGAGACCATTAGGATATTTTAAATGAGGCACTGTCGTTCCTACATGGGCAGCAGGTGTTTTGTGTCACTCCTGGCTTATATGTGGATTGCTTTTGATTAATGCTGGACCCTTGCTGTTTCTTGCAGAGAGCAGCAGCTGAGCAGTGAGACTGAGGACCTCGTTCAGCAGTACTCCTCTCAAATTCAAGAGATGAAGCTGAAACACAGGAAACTACGGTACTGGTTAGCAACAGCTCATTTCAGCAACCGCTAATTCAGTCAGGGCTGCTGTCATCCACAGCTCATCTCTGGATGTGTTAATGTAAGCTGGGCAACATACAGCCATGGAAAAAATTAAGATACCTGAGCACAATTTTTTGTTTCACTCAAATTCTCAATTTTTCAGTGTGCACCTGTGAATAATATATATACATTTTTTAAACTGCAGTCTGGTACTTCTCTGCTTCTCATTAATGAAGGGCTTCTTCCTTGCTTTATGGGTCTTCAGTCCTGATATGAACTGTCCTAACAGTACGCTTCACAACTGCACTTAATGTTTCCCATTCCTTGATGTCATCCTACGATTCATGAGAAACTGTCATCTCTGGCATTAGAAAGTCGCTTCTGCCCTTTACATGGCTGGTTTCTGGTCGTTCCCAGTGTCTGCTGCTTCTCCTTGTTCTTGTGTACTGCTGTCTTGAGAAATTTTGAACCTGGAAGCAACCTGCTGCTCAGCGTAGCCTCACCAGCAGAACCAGGATTAAACCAGGATTTAAAAATGCAGCTTTGTTTAAAAATATAGATTGGTCTCTTAATTTTTTCCAAGTATGTGTAATATTACAGGCTCTTCTAACAACCTCACATTGTTAGAAGGATCAATTTTATTTATTTTTCTTGACCCAATATCTTGAACAGCTGATAAAAGATCATACAGCACTGAGCTATAATATTAACCATCCTAAATAATTATCACAGGATGAAATTTGAAGGGGAGCTTCAGCAGCTGATGGCACAGCACAAGCACCTCTACTCAGTTTATGTGAGTTTAGGATGGGAATTTGGGTTACTGTTTGAAGAAATGGGCACTTAAGGGAAACATTGCATGTTGATTCTGGGGCATTGAAGTTGTGCCTTTGGACAAAAAAATGAATAGCTAGTTTAGGAGAATCTGCATAAGCTGCATAAATGGTTTATATACACTGTCAGAAAAAAGTACCATTCTGTATCTTTGAGGGTACAATTACTTCTCATTGGGGCTGTACCCTCAAGGGTCTGCCAGTTGTACCATAGCTGTAGGTAAATGTACCTTAGAGTGTAATTTAAGGTACAGAAATGGACTCTGAGGAACATTTTTGTACCATTGGGGGTACATTAATATTGTTTGTACCATGGGGAACAAAACACTTCCAGGGCTGTGCCCTCTTTTCTGGCAGTATATGGTGAATATCTGTTAGGATAACGGGTAAACCGGGACACTTATATGTTTGATAGTGAATTTCAGGGGGTCTCAAAGTCCAGACTGGGGTCCTGATGCAGACCAAACCATGAGTTAATCCAGACCCAGCCGATAATGCACCTTATGAATCAATATGGTTAACATGAAAAGGCTTAATGTGGTTTGAAGTACAAAAATATAACGTAGAGCCACCAAATTTCACACACACATAATTCGTCATCCCCCCTCCCCATGACAGAGAGTTGAAATGATCAGCGAACTTCCCCATTATACAATATTTTATATATTGATATCAATATCAAAGGTTATTGTTAATTCATTAAAGTTCATGAAATACTGTTTTGTTATTGAAGTTTGTTCCGGATCTCTGACTTTGAACTAATATCTGATGCTCAAAAAGTTTGAGAATCTCTGCTCTATATTTTTATGTCTGTGGTCTATTAACTTAAACTCAGTTGTGGAGCTTTCAATAACACTTTCATGGTTTAATATTTATAATTAGGATCATATTCTTAATGCGAGAAAATAAAATTTTAAAACTTGTTGCAGTTTACCAATGTCCACTCTATATGTGTAACCTTTAAGTCTCCAGAGCAGCTGCCTGGAGAAATCACGAGGCTTCAGAAAGTCACAGCGCAGTTGCTAAAAGCAGGCAAGGCCCCTACCTGCCTCATACCTTTGATCTGATTTATACTATTGTCCTTATGTTCCGGCTCCATCCGTTATAGTTTATACACTTTCATTTTATTCAGTAAAATGTAGGAACCACTGACACTGTCTTGTTTTCATGCCAGCAGAGGAGCTGCGGCTGGCGCAGCTTAGTTCCCTCGAGGAGGAGTTAAAGCGAATGGCAAGTGTACAGCAGCCAGTGGGGGGCGCTGCAGACACAGCGGAGGCCCACCTTCAGCAGGCCAGTGTTCCTCATACCTCTTAATGCAGAATGCAATTTTATGGGTTCCAGTGTGCAAAGCAAAAGCAAACCCAGAGGAAGTTGTTCTCATTAATGCGTATAGCAAGATCTCAGATGAAATGGGCCCACCACCTATCAGTATTTTATAATGGACCACAGGAGATTTGTAGATGCATAAGCTGGGTATAGCTGGATGGTTTGTGCACAGTAGCAAGTGTTAGCCTTTGTAATTTACCTGTATGTCTATGAACATGACACATGGGAAAACAGTCTGCAGCTGTTCTTTTGCATTGTTGCTTTATGAAATAAAATTAATTTAAATTCAAACATTATAGTTAATTTATTCATCTTATGTTTATATAAATTTTAAATATTTTATATCACACGTGTTGAGTTTACCGTTTGATATCCTTTTTCGCTGAATGAGCTTCGGGACGGCGCCTTTGTCGTTTCTAGTGCTATTGCGCCACCTATGGGTTGATCTTTATCCCACCGCTCAGCCACAAACACACACATTCGCAAGCATGAGCTCGTTTTACCTGCGGTGCGTTTCCTTGACGTTACTGCTGACCATTCGTTGTGGATGTTTCTGAAGCATAATTCCATTGCAAAATTCTGAAACCTTGGTAGGTATTGAAGAATTAACTTAAAATAGAAAAACGTAAAAACAGCTTCGCTTACCTTTTTCATGTAGTTTGTATTTCAGTACACAAAGTTTGACGGTATTCGTTGTAAGCGGTAAACCACAACGCATTTCCAACCTGTACTGGGAACAGCTTCCTACCCTTGATACACATTAGTCTCTCAACACATCTGGGGATTGTTATAAAAACCCGTTTTTAGCTTGTGTCTTTATAGTCAGCTTGAATTATGTTACAAAAGTAGCAAATACAGCTTCAAAACAATTTTCCACAACATTACAAGCTTGCTAAATATTTCTCCATTGACTATTGCTATTTGTTGATTTTAGGTAATATTTTAGTGGTTTACATAAAGCAATTAAAGATTTTAAGGATTCTTTTTGGCCATTTAACTGGCAGCCTGTGATTCTGAGCCTGCATAACTGTGCTCTGCCATATTATTTTTATATATATATAGATATATAGATATATACACACACACACACACACACACACACACACACACACACACACACACACACACTCTTCTCTTCTGTAAGCTGTGTTCTAACACTGGAAATGGGGTTTAAAAAAAGCAAGAATAATTCATGAGATCACCTTTGCACACCAGCTGTCTTTTTACCAAGTTAACAAAAGACACCCGGTCCTCAGTGGCGCTACATTCACTGAGTACTCTGATCGTCCCCTTTTAATAATCATCTGAACCAGTGATACTTATAGTCATTAGACTGATGCTTGGGGGAAATTGTATTGCATTTGAAACTAACCTCACGATTCAATCAATATCTAATCGTAAAACAATAAATCACAGTGTGATGTGGAGTTAAAATCATGTTTTTCTGGACCTGTACAGTTGTGATTCATTCAGTAAAGGATTCTGCATCTGTGAAACAGTAGACATGGCTGTGTACCAGGAACAATATTTTCGAGCATGTAACAAAGGAGCACATTTTAATACAACAGACATGGAATATAATTAAAACATAACTCCTGTGTTGAATTCCCTTTCCACTTATGTCAAAGGTAATTGTGTATATGCACAAAATATAGTACAAATAACATATAAAAGCACTTAAATGTTGAGACAATTACAGAATTTAATCTGCTACCATTTAATGTACCACCCAGCTGTGTAAGAAACTTCAGAAAATAGTAATCATTTAATGATGAGATGTGCGTAGTTCCTTTGTTGGACTTTGGAGTACTTACACAAAGGAAGATCAAGTCATTCTTTGTAAATCACCTTGCTGCTTACATCCCCGTTTTGTTTTCTTGCAAATGCACCCTGAGTCACCAAAACCCACATACTTGTTATTTTTACATGCTACCGGTCATGTCAGCCTCAGCTGGATAGTGAGCACATGCTCCTTATTTGTCAGATCAAAACAAGGGCTTTAACCCTACACAGTCAACCTCACCTGAGGAAATGAAATAGTTGTTTATTTTGGTGAAATATATTCTCATTCTTTTGTCTTTTCTATTCGTTGATTTCCCTCTCTCCTTTCCCATTTAAATTATGATTATTGGGATGCAGGCTGTCATTCAGAACAGCAACAGATCCATGGCTCACTGTCATGATTTCATTCAAATCTGTAGGCATGGTTTTGGCAGCATGTTTCCACATAACACTCTGGCCTCGGCCTGGAGATCCTGCCCTGTTGGCTAACTGCACGGCTGTGGTTGCTTACATCCAGTACCAATGCGCACACAATGAGGGTAACGGCTCAGCGGTTCGCTGCTGTTCACAGGTGTTCACAATGTCCTTTTTCATGTAGTCCTTTTATGTCAGGATTTTAGGTAATTTATCCGTTTTCGCTTTGGTGCTTCAGATGTCAAAAACTGTGCACACAGCCAGGCGCAAAATAAAAGTGGTAGGGTGGAGAGAACAAGTGAATGTGACAACTTAACCGTGACGTTAAAAAACACAAAGGCGGTAAAAGGGAACGAAAATCTTTTGTCTGCCAACATCACATCTGTAGAGTTGTCTCGTTCACATTCTTTTCACTAAGCCTGCTGCATGTTCTAATCCTGCTGTGGGGCAGACGCTCTGGAATTGGTTCCAAGTGGAACTCCTCCAGCACAAAATGCATTTTAGTGTCTTTGTTGTGTTTTTCCAAGGTGGAAGATGCCAGGCAGTCTATGCATCCGATCTCTGAAGCAGGATTATTGTAGCAAAATATTCAGCAGGAACTCAGCAGTTGCTTCCCATCTGCTTCATTATCCAAGAGTATTTCCCATCTGTTAACACACAGAAAACATAGATTGGGGAGCATTCAGCTGTCCTGACATTCTGACTTTTCAGTAGCTCATGCAAACGAGACTGTACTACCCCCTGTCATGTGATTAACCAATAATATCAATTATCCAAAAGCAGTAAATCCGTTAATCTGCATTGTTTAATAATTTGTATAATAAAAACTGCAAATTAATATCAAAGTTATAACTTTATCAAATTGGAATACTAAAATTGACATTTTTTTTTTAAATCCTTCATTTTAGGCAAAGATGTAAAATGTGTTCTGCAATGAAGGTTTTTTTTCCACCATGAATAGTTTGAAGTAAATGATGTCATAAAATAGATACCCCCCAGAAATTCAGTTTTCTAGAAATAAATAGCACCATTCTAATTGATTTACAGTACCTCAAAGCGACTATAGACCTTCTTCTCTTTACGCAGGCTCTCAATCCTCTTCAAGATACTGTCTCTTTCATGGGTGTTGGCTTGGGTACGTTGGAACCGGTTCCTGCTCTGGTAAGTTATGGATGGATTTAGCTCTGTATTCTTCTGCTTGTTGCCATCCTCTTCTTTGGCCTTTTCTGCACTGTCAGACGGCTGCTTGGTCAGCTCCATCCTGTTCTTTTGACTATTTGCAGAGATCTGCTCCAGAATAACCTTGGTATCATCGCGAAGGTTACTGCTGTAGAGCATGTTACTAGTAGAGGACTGATAACGAGGCTGGTTTGTTTTGGAGGCTGTCTTGTTGACTCTCTCTCCCTGACTCTCTGTCGTCATTATCCTACTGTCGCCTTGTGGTGCTTTTGTGATGCTCTCAGATGCTGGGTTGACATTTTGAATGGGCTTCTCTGATACTTCTGGAACTGTATACATTACCTGACCTGCCTTTTCCTCAGCGGCTGCCACAGCTTTCTTGTCACCTTTTGATCCAAGCAATCCCTTCAGTCTTTGTTTTTGCTTCTTCAGAAACTCCTTTGCTTTAGTGTCTTGCTTGCCTTCCCCATCCGAGTTCAGAGAGCTGGTGGACCCAAGCCTCCTATGCAGCTTCTCCCCTGACTCTCCACTTGTTGCGGCCGTAGCCTTCTTCATTTCACTCTTCTCGGCATCTGTGGCATCTGTGAACATCTTCTCGTCACATGAGATGCGTCGAGTACTTTTGAAAGGATTCAGTGAATCTTTTTTAAAGAACTTTGGAGAAGGGAATGGTTTTGTTGGCTTTGAGGGCAGAGCTTCTTTGTTTGGCACTTCCAGAGCATCACTGAGCTCTCTCTGCCCTGCAGACTGAAGCTCAGATTCTTTAAAATTTACTTCTGATGATGTCTGAGTTATTACTGATGTTCCAGGCTCCATCTCTGCTGTTTCTGGTTTACTAGAATTAGGTTCTGTTGATTTGTCAACAATGGCTGATTTTTGGGGAGCAAGATTTGGTGGAGTGTCTGAGAGGTCTGGCTTTTTGAGAGCAGGCTCCGGGCTTCTGACAGCAGATTCCATTGCCATCCTTGATGCCTTTCGTTTGGCAGCAAGATCTTTGAAGTACTGAAGCCTACTCTCAAGATCATTCATGCTTGTTGCAGTGCATAAAGGGTTTGGAGGGTCCACTGGAGGTGTGGCTTCAGCCATTTCCTTGGGTAAAGGTTCCTTCATCTCTTCTTCACTAGATGGAACCTTAGATAACTCCTCTGTCTGTGGAGTCTTTGTAGGTGCTGGGTCTTTTGCCTCCAGCTTTTTGTGATTGCTCCAGTCAAATGGCTCTCTTGACATGGATCTCCTCTTTTCCAAAATCTGAGCAACAATAGAGGTGGTTTTATTGGGGTTTGTCTCATCGTCTTCGTCATGACGTGAGACGGTATTTGCTACCAGAGAGCTGTGCTGCTCAAACTTGGATGAGCTGAAGATCAATGAAGATCTTAGTCTAGAGTTTCTCTGAAGAATTGGGTTCAGTCTGCTGCGGAAGGACTCATGCTTGGTGAGGCTGATCTCCCTGGGATCCCTGCTCTGTACATCCTCTGGTTTGCTTTCAGCTCCAGTGGTGTATGGTAAATCAGAGGTTGCTCTGTATTCCGTCTCTGGTGGAGCCAGATCTCCAGTGTGTGGAAACCCTGCCGCTCCAGGCAGCATGGGCTTCCCGTAGCGTGGGAGCATATCAGTCCTGCCAGATGTAATGTTGAGAAATTCTCTGGTACGAAATCTGGCCTCCGGTTCTTGCAGCTTCCCCTCTGAAGGCTGTGGGCTCTCATCAAGAGCATCAGGCCCCAGTGGCTGCAACAGGCCCTCCTCTTCTGTGTTTTCATAGGTACTTAAATATGAAGAAATCCTCCAGTTCCGCAACCCCTGCTTTGCACTGGGGTCCTGTGGTTGCCTGTCCATATCGTCCCCAGCATCGAGTTGTTTAAGGTCAGGGGGGTGTGGCTGCGTAGGGGAGCTCTGACATGCATATGACTGGCCCATACTTGGCCTCGTTGGTTTTGTCTGAGTGTAGTGACCCCCACTGGGACCCATTACATTCCCAGATTCATGCATTGTCCCTTTGCAAGTGTCAGGAAGCATGCAGTCTCCCATGCGCCTATAGCTCTCTGGGGGTTCTAACTCAGGTAGGCAAGCTGATTCCAAATGCTGATCCGAGTGATGGAGGCCTTGGCTCCTTATTTTATCATAAATTCCTCCTTGGAAGTGAAACTGTTCTCTCTGGAAGTGCGTCTCTTTCTCTTCCAGGTTATTCATGACTCGGTGTTTCATGAACTGTCGAGATGAGGAGTAGCTTTCATATGTCCCCTCTGCATAGCTGTGCCTCTTGAACGCATTCATTTCCATCTGGCGGGAGGCTACCATTGATCTGCCTTGGTCCAGGAAAGATCGTTCCATCCTGGAAAATTTATTGCTTGACATCTGCATCTGGCCTAAATCCTTGGTTGTATGGCGAAAAGGGTCTTCCCACCTGAATGAACGATCAACATCCATTCGTTCCCCAAAGGGGTATCCAGACAGTTCTCCATGATGGGCCGTGTCCAAGTGCAGGTATGGAACACTCCTAGGGTTCCTTAGTGACTGGGTCCTTTTAAAAGCAAACTGGCCGCCTCCATATTTGCTGCCGTCCCCAGGAAATGGCACAAGAGCGTTCTCCATGACCAGAGGCTGAGACTGAGCAAACAAAATCCGAAACTCCTCATCAAAAGTGGTCACCAGCTCCCCAAGGAAAAGGTGAGCGATACAGCGGTGGATCTTCTCAAAGGACCACATGAAGCTGTGAGAGAAGAGCAGGGAAGAAAAAAGTGCAATGCCTTAGTCAGTGAATAAGCAGAACACGTCAGCGATTACATTAAACATATATTTGAAAAATTTGTTTGTTGTTGCTAGAGTGTAAATAATGAATGTACAACATGATCATTTACTGGATGCCTGCCTATTAAATGATGTGCAAAAATAACTAATTAATAACAAACCGCTTATGAGGGCTCACCTGTAGTTACCACTGAGCACGGCCCGGCAGTCAGCCAGCAGGAAGCGGGCCATCACCTGGCCCTTGAAGGACTTTCCTGTGCGGCAGAAGTACGTCGTTCCTGACACAGTCCTCACACGCATCATCTGAAACAGAAGTAATGTGCCTCACATACCCAGCACCATCCAGTTTCTTACTTTGCAGATATTAGTATAGAAGATTATAGTTTTCTTTGAGCTGTCCTCCATCTATTTTCTGATCATTTATCCTGGAATGTGGAGCCGATTCAAGGCGGAATAGGGTAGAGGCAGGAGGACACCCTGGGCAGAATTCCAGCCCATCACAGGGTACAAACTCCCAATCACAATACATTACAGGCAATACAGAGATACCAATTAACCTAACTTTGCATCTTTGGACTGCAGAGTGAACCCACATGACAGAGGAAGAATATGCAAAGTGCAAATACACAGAGGCAGGATTTCAGTGATAAGTGCTGCAAGTGTGACACCTAAGGACCACCGTAGTACCCGAGGTCGAGCAGTCTGTCTGATTACACAAAAGCAAAATATCTAATATGCTATGGCAGCTTTCACAACCAGTCCTCGGGGACCCACAAACAGTCCACATTTTTGCTCCCTCCCAACTCCAGCAAAAACGTGGACTGTCTGTGGGTCCCTGAGGACCAGATTGGAAAACACTGTGCAATGGAAGCTAATTTTAAGTTAGTTAGTAAACACTGTCATTGTAAGTAATTTATACTATAGCATATTTACTATATGGTGGTTTTCATTCAGGAAGTGCATATCTAAAAACACCTGTTGTAATGGACATTCTATAAGCACATTTGCATTACAGTAATCCCTCGTCTATCGCGGGGGCTACGTTCCAGAAACCCCCCGTGAAAGGTGAAAATCTGCAAAGCAAAAACCACGTTTATATGGTTATTTTTGTATATTTTAAGCCCTTATAAACCCTTTATATTCTCATAGATATTAGGTAAGACTCGTTTTGTATGTAATTATGTATGTAAACACAGTTTATATACTACGCTCAAATATACGTATCGTATATCATTGAACAGTTTTAATACGTAAAACATAGTTGTAAACACGTTGTAATAATACATATTAACAAAAATATTTTTTTATTTACTATAATATACAGTAATGCACTCGTTTTACTTACCCAGTTATATTAGATATATTATGATTATTCCTTTAAT
>JAAGVU020000045.1:16743140-16755227 GCA_011763525.2 Mormyrus iriodes
ACATGCAAACTCCACACACATGGAACCTGGGCGGAGACGTGAACCCTGATCCCAGAGGTGTGAGGCAACAGTGCTAATCACTGCACCACCCCCTGACAGAACCAACACTTAGCAAATGGAAGACAGCTAACAATGGCCAATACAGGGATGAAAACAAGAGCAGGAACATATATACACAGAGCACTACGGAGAGCTACATAAGGAACAGGTGCGTGTCATAACAATCAACCCTGGGAATCACATACAACAAGCAACTGGAACCAGGTGTGGGAAGTGAGGACACAGGCTACCCAGCAGAGACCCCTGCTGGCCAAACAGGAGCAGGACAGGACAGATGGGCACCGATCATGACAGTCTCGGGACGCTAGCTTAGTTCAGCAAGAATATTGCTAAGTCATTGATTTCATAAGAGAAATCATTACTTTATTCGTTTGTTTACAAAATATCACATTAGAAACAGCCAGTAGCTTTAGTAAAACATTCACTTCACGTAGTGCTTGGGGGCTTATTAATTAGTAACAACTTTACGATAAACGTTTGTGTTTAGTTTCCCTTTGGGAGGCAATGACTACAATTGCAATTAATAGAAAAATGCAAAAACGAAACTGAATGAGCCAGTGGACTTCGGGGCACCGTACATCCACTGAAATACATACTAGTTCATGTGATCGAGTTAGTGCTGTTGAAATCCAGCACATGGAGGACATTCTAGCAACCAAGTAGTGCTATTGATGTTGACGTATAGGTAAATATCCCCGACTGCGCGTTTTAGTGGCAATGACGCAGCCAGCAGCCACCGTGTGGGGGGCTCTGGGAAGGAGGCTGGCTACGGCGTCGTGCACTCCGGCGAGTGGCCTGGCGATGCAGCAGGCTCCTTCTCTCCAGACCCCACCACACTCCCCTCCCCACAACCTCCTCGAGGAGGAAAAGGTACTGGGGGCAAAGAGGAGGTGCCGGTCCAGCGGGAGCCGCAGGTAAGGCGGCAGCTGCAAGTGAGCAGGCAGGAGGTGATGGCCGGGGCGGGGCCGGGGAGGGGGCCAGGCAGGAGCTGAAGAGGCTGGACTGGACTTCGTACTCAAATATACCACTATTATATGTATGCCCTTACAGCTGAGGGGCGTTTTGTACTCTGCATTTCAATTAATCTTTCTAGTACGCTTTTTTTCTCCTACAGTACAGAAACAAGTTTTGTTAAGATCAGAAGCAACTCGTAAGTGTGGCAGTAATATAATAAAGCAGTTATATCAGTCGTGGGCAGAAATATTCAGATTGAGAACCATTTATATGTAGCTATCTCTGCTGGATTTCTACTAATTGTAAAGTACTGCCGTTGGGAGCATGACTCCTATAAGCGCTTTGATTTTAGTGACCTGCGCCGCCTTGTGCGGGTCTAAGGGCGCCCTGGGGGGAAACGTGCTGGTCGTGCCGGGGGAGTACAGCCACTGGCTCAACATGCGCGTCATCCTGGAGGAGCTGGTGAGCCGCGATCACGGCGTCACCGTGCTGGTGAACTCCGCCTCCCCGACGGTGGACTACACCCGGCCGGAGCGGTTCCACTTCGAGGTCTTCCCGGTGCCTTTCAGCAAGGCGCAGATGCACGGCCTTTCCGAGGAGATGATCCGCTTCTGGGTATACAATGCATCCGACGCTTCCACGCTGGAAATCATGTCTAAGGTGATGGAGGTGATGAGTCTGGCGACGCCTCTGCAGAAGCAGGTGTGTGACGGGATGCTGCGGCACGAGGGGCTGCTGCGCGAGCTGGGCCGCCGCGGCTTCCACGCGCTGCTCTCCGACCCCATGGTCCAGTGCGGCGACCTGCTGGCCGAGGCGCTCGGCATCCCCCTCATCTTCACCCTGCGCTTCTCCTTCGCCTACACCCTGGAGAGGTTCTGCGGGCAGCTGCCAGCCCCGGCTTCCTACGTGCCAGCCACCCCAGCGCAGTATTCCGACCGCATGACTTTCGTGGAGAGATTAACAAACGTCTTACTCTACGCCTTTCATAGCTCATTTTTTTACATGCACTCAGTAGTCAACTGGAATAAATACTACAGTGACTTTTTGGGTAAGATTAAACGAAGACAAAGAACGTGTACAGAGAAAATACTCAATAAATAATACAATAGCATAATGAACGAATTCTGATAGCTAATTTAGTTATATCATTTTTGATAAATGGGAACATTTTGTGAAAGTAATTAAAATTAAAATCGATCATATCACTATTTTTCGATAAAGGTTAGTTTAATTAATGTTTACTGTCATCCGCTGAGTTTATGTTGCTTTCATATGGGGCCAAGTGCCAAACGCTCGTTTCCGGGCACAAAATACATTCTGTGTGACAAACAGCATTATTTACCGACGAAATCAAGTAACGCCCTGCCGCATTTTGCCCACGAAAGCATAAAGACTAAGCTTTCTTTCGTGGCCAGAAATAAAAAGAAATGTTTCACTTTGTGCACAGAATTGAAATCAGCACTTAGCATTTCGTGGACAGAAGAAAGTCATTTCGTGGACGAAATGTATTTCCCTTATTTTCTCCAGCTGTCCTGCATAATGTACGAGAACGATGAAATACGTGCAGATAATACACGAGGCAGATCGCAGTGGTGGCACGAGCGCTGACGCCGGAGTGACAAAGGCCGCCGTACTGAGTCAGTGCGCAGCCCGCATGGTGCAGGACGCGCGGCCGTAGCTGTACGATGGAGGCTCGTCTTATCGGTCACAAGATAAGGATTGCATATAAAGTTCAAGGTGCACAGTTAATAATTCATTATATTTTGCATTATATTACTGAAAAGCCGTTGCATTCTGGATCAGAGTATAGAGCAGAATGAACTCCTGTTCATGTTTGTAAAAAGCAGTCCTTCTGTACACTTCGATAAGTTCACTCTAGTGAAAATGCTCTCAGTGATGCAAAAAATCTCTTGATGTTCTCTGTTGATGACCTGGCTAAGGTGAAAAAAGGCACCACAGTACGATGTCAGATGTCTGGGGCTATGGCTTTGATATGGCTGTCTGACTGTCTGTGGGTTAAGTATATATTGTTTCCCCGCAATGTAATAAAACCTGTTATTTTGACATTTTGGGGACCATTTTTTCAATCCCCACAAGGAGAAACTCAATTTTATAAAAACCTGTGACTGTAATCAAAAAACTAAAAATGTCACACTCTTGCATTTTGTTTGGTTACTTATGGTTAAGGTTAGGGCTGGGTAAGGGTTAAGGTTGGCATGGTTGGATTAGGGTTATGCCCATAGAAATGAATGGCCATGAAACAAAGGTATGAATACAAATGTGTGTGTGTGTGTCTGTGTCTGTGTGTGTGCGCGCGTGTGTGTGTGTGGATGGTTTCCACGTCCTGATGGTTTAACTGCTTCATTAAATGAAACTCTGTTCCGTCTGTACAGGCAGACCCACAACGGTCTGTGACGTCATGGCGGAGGCTGATCTGTGGTTAATAAGGACCTACTGGGACCTTGAGTATCCTCGGCCTTTATTACCAAACTTTCAGTTTGTGGGGGGTCTTCACTGTCAGCCTGCCAAACCACTGCCCAGTGTAAGTGCCACTGAAGCCTGACCTGAAGTGTGCCTAGTCAGGCAGCTTATGGGTATGGAAAACTGTCGATAACCACAGTCTGGTGTGTCAGACGTTTCTCCACAGATGAATGCGAACCCATATTCAGAATATGTGAATAAGCACTTGTTTGACAGGGTCTCGGAGGAGAGCTTTGCTATTCAGTACAAGAGAGGGATATTATTTTGAAATTCACATGGGATTTTCAGCGATACCTATATTTTAGTTCATGTGAATTTTGCACAATAGTGCAAAGTACTCTGCTGTGAATCAGCCAGAGTCACTAAAAATATATATTGAAGAAAGTGACATTAAAAATGACAACTAATTAAATCATAGTGTAAACCTGCATATGGCTATAGTTCTGCTTGGTGGTTCCATGTCGGCAGCTGGAAGGTGGCAGGAGAGATAATTCACAGAACATCACTAAACAGTTTCCAAAGTGATACACCTTAAGGGGTAACTTACAGATTATTTTCATTATTGCATGTTTGTGTTGCTGCTGAAAAGCTTTGCAGGGAACGTAGACTGTTGTGTTTCAGGATATAGAAGAGTTTGTGCAAAGCTCTGGAGATGATGGCATTGTGGTGATTTCTTTTGGAACACTGATCGCGAACCTGACACGGGAAAAGGGCAACATGATTGCTTCTGCCCTTGGACACGTTCCGCAGAAGGTCGGTGCCAGACAATTAAGCAAACAAAACAGTTTTCGAAACAATTTCATACTCTTTCCCATGCATACAGCATATTTGGCTGGCAGACTTCATGTTTGCTATCTGTTCAATAGCAGCAGAGCTCTCACTGTTCTATCACCTTAACTGTTGCAATATCTCCTGCTCTGTAATGATCCAAGAATGTTCACTGTGCGTCTGTGTTCTGCTGGCAGGTTCTGTGGAAGCATAGTGGGCAGAAACCAGACACCCTTGCTCCTAACACAAGGGTTTATGACTGGTTACCTCAGAATGATCTTCTGGGTAATGCGCTCACTGTCTCTAAAATGCTACCTGTGTTTGTGTAAATCTCCTCACTAATTAGGTGGCATAGAGTAACCCAGCATGTTCTGTTACATTGATAAGGCCATCCCAAGACCAGAGCTTTCGTTACCCATGGTGGAACCAATGGCATCTATGAAGCAATCTACCACGCCGTCCCCATGGTCGGCATCCCCATGTTTTCTGACCAGCCGGACAACATGGCCCGCATGAAAAATAAAGGAGCTGCTGCTGTCCTGGACTTTAACACCATGCATTCCAAAGACCTGGTCGACGCCCTGAACGCTGTGATCAATGTGCCATCGTAAGCCAATCATGAGGGTCATTGTCACAATAAAGTCAGAAAACTGTATCTGTGCATAATCTTAAGGCCAGCCTTTTAAACCAAAGGTTATTTTATAAAGTCACTAGCTGTACAGAATGCTGGGCTACATATTTATCATAAAGCGTAATCAACCTCAGTTTAACATGTAACCCAAGTTACTGTAATATTTACATATAGTGTCCAAATGCAGTGCCAAGATCATTCATTAAAAAAATGTGCTATTTTATTTCCGTTTTTAATTAATTCCCTGACTGTCTGAAGTCTCTCTTGATTTTTTCTATGCGTTTTCATGTGATTTTGCTCTCACAGGTACAAGGAGAGTGTCATCAAGTTGTCTCGGATCCATCACGACCAGCCGATGAAACCGCTGGACCGCGCCGTCTTCTGGATAGAGTTTGTGATGCGGCACAGAGGAGCCAAGCACCTGCGTGTCCAAGCACACAACCTGACCTGGTACCAGTACTACTGTCTGGACGTGCTTGCTGTGCTGTTGGGCAGCGTGGTACTGGCTGTTTATACCTTTCTGAAGGTGTGCAAATATTGTTTCTGGTTGTGTTCCCGTAATTCAAAAGCAAAGGACAAAACTGAATGATTTCTGTACTTTTTTTGTACTTTACTAAAGAGCTTCCTTTTCGATACACTTTTTTTCCCTATAAACAGCTACTTGTATCAATGTCTCAGAAGGTAGTTGAAGCAATTTCAGTAAGCTGCTAAGAGCAGAAAGCTGCGAAGAGCAGAAAGTGGTGCTTTTCTCTTGTACAGCAAATGTAAATAAGTAAATATTGTCATGTATACTGAAATGGGATTCAAAGGACAATGTTTTACATGGTGCTATATGAGAACAGGAATTTTCTATGATGCATAAATTAGATGATCTTTCCCTCTAACCTGAAGTACGTCATTGATACAGATACTTTCATTTTTAATATTTAGTGTCCGTGAATAAAAAAATCAGCTAAATAATGTCTGACCCATTCAATGTTTCCCTACATGACATAAATCCTGTTTTGAATGATGTGTCGCTCCCCCTAGTGGACATTGGAGACCTTACACTCCTTACCGGAGTGATTCGGGGACCAAATAATAATGAGTACTGGTCAGTCACTTAAGTGCTATTTTGTTTAAAGTAGTACGGAATTGGGGGCCGGCACGGTGGTGCAGTGGTTAGCACTGTTGCCTCACACCTCTGGGATCAGGGTTCACGTCGCCGCCCGGGTTCCATGTGGGAGTTTGCATGTTCTCCCCGTGTCGTCGTGGGGTTTCCTCCGGGTACTCCGGTTTCCCCCCACAAACACAAATGTTTTTTTGGCCAAAAACATGCCAAATTGCCCTTAGGTATGCATGTGTGTGTGAATGGTGTGTGAGTGTGCCTTGTGAGGTTCCGGACCCCCCGCGACCCATATGGAATAAGCGGTTATAGAAAATGGATGGATGGATAGTACTGAATTGCATGCGGTGCTGCTTTCACAGCTGCTTTCTCTGTGCTTATGAGTCCTCATTCCACAGTGCATCAATGGACTGGGAGGCAAACTATGACGGTCTTTGTAACTCATGAATATTTACATGCATCTGCCGCCATTGGATCTTCTTTGTTCAGCAAGGAGTTTATCAGTTTGTAAGTCAGTTTAACAGAAGCAAGTTGTATATGTGTTTGGGAATCTGTTACACTGTTTTATGCTGACTTCCGTGCATCTACGTGTTGGGCAGGGTCACCTATGGGGGGACCGGGTCAGCTGTGCCCAGGTCCTCTAAATAATCTGTTGGAATTAATTGTGAAAAAAATACACATATGTGAAAATTTGTGTGGAAATGGTTTATTGTCACGCCATGGCAAAAATGTAATATTTAGCCAGCCCCTACCCCCTCCACTCAGCTGTCAAGATGGCAGGTTAGGAAAAGTCAGGTGCGATAAGAAAATGAAATTTCGATAAACTGTCCATCAGGGCCCGGCTAGCACACATCAGCCTATCACATCACAGAAACAAAAGGAACTCCGACCAATCATATGGTAGCATTTTAAGAAGGAAAACCTATGCACAACAAACGCACAGCAATGTCCACTGCGTTATACAACAAACAGCATGGATGGGTGATAGTACTGATTTTCTATGTGATCCGACAGCAAGTGATACCACGGTTGGTGCCCCGATACTGATGATCGGTGTCGGCTACCTCGAAGCGCACACGCGTTCTTTTAAACATTATTTTACGGAAATGATCCGAGCTTCTCATCCCCAGACACTTTCGGGAAAATACTAACCGGAAACTGGCGAAGCGTTTCCAGCCAATCAGCAGCGAGCAGGAAGTCCGCCGCCTTCCCACAATCCCCCGGGCGCTTGCGAGTCAGAATGAGGGAAGATGGCGGCGAACCCCAGCGCAAACACGCCTCTTTTCGAATGTCCAACATGGTAAGGCGTGGCAGCTGAAGCCGTCGCTCACTTAATGGGTTTAAAAATCAGGTACTATATGCAAACGGCCGTGATAATCTTGTAGAAATATGCGAGCCTCGTGCAGCCCGGAGCACTGCGCCGCCTTTATGAGCCTTTCTGCCCGCGCCGTGCCGTGCATTGTGCGGCTCCGGCGCTTTATCGCTGCCTGTAATAGGCAGTTCACGGCGAATGCATGGATAAGTATCCGAACAATGGGCGCATCTCGGTGGGCTGCCCTCCAGCATGCACTCTGCAGGTTTCCTTCACTGGAGGCGCATTCCGTCCGTGTCTGCAGCAGCTTTTAAAGTCGCTGGATTTCCTTAAACACGAATTTAAAAGGCTGCAAATAAGCGAACCATCCCGAGTTTAGGTGACTTGTTTAATAGACTAGTCATGCATTATGCGGTCTAACCAAATGTCCTTTTAAATAAGACATCGCGCGTCTGTCTTCATTCGTCTTTAGATTTGGAACCGAATGCACTTAATTATTGCTATTATATGTATGCCAGTGGATTTGGATAAAGCGTCTGGTTAATGTCCGGCTGCGAAGACATTACGTGGCCTGTTATTTTAGGGCAGGGAAGCCGCCGCAAGGTCTGCATCTGGATGTGGTGAAAGGAGAGAAGCTTGTGGAGGTAAGGGGGGGGGGTCTTCTTTCAACATGTAACCAATGCAGAATGTGTTATAACTAACATTTGATGAACTGTGCTACTGTTTCATGGCCTAATCAGCCTGGTTTGAATGCTGCCATGTTTTAGTGTTACGTTCATCAGGGGTCACTCGTTCCCTTGTACCTGGTAACACGGGCAGTTCTGCTTGTGAATAAAGTTGTAAATGTCAGTTGACGTCATCCTCTCCTTTTGGAGACACTTTGAGATGCAGGTTCCAAACTGGAGAAGCAATTCCAGTTTTAATTTGGTTACTTAGATTTGCTTGGTTGATGTTTAGTCTGCGGTCAGATTTGGTTGTTAAGGACTGTATTACTGCTAAATTTAATTAGGAGCTGCAATACCAGGTAATACGACATACTATCCATATTTTTACCACAATAATAAAAGTTATGCTGGATCAATTTTACGGTTGATATCGCAAAGATTTGTCCATCCGCCCTAACGGCTGGGGCGTCCCCTGGCTGTGTACACACACAGAAGCTGATCATTGACGAGAAGAAATGCTACCTGTTTGGGCGCAACCCAGATGTGTGTGACTTCACCATTGACCACCAGTCATGCTCCCGCGTCCACGCCGCCTTGGTGCACCACCGACATCTCAAGAGGCTCTTCCTCATTGACCTCAACAGCAGTGAGTGCACAAGGGCTTGCCGTCCTTACTTCCTTCATGGCTGATAGTTTATTTTGGCTTTTATTTTGAGGATGTGTATGTTGATACTTGCATGCCATCCCTTTGGCAAAAAAATGGACAGAAATGAACAGCTGAGGATGTCATCTTTCTGCCTGGGAAGAGTTTGTGTCTGACTAACAGCACTGGCCTGTGTATTTGATGACGAGACGTTTTAAACTGTTTGCAGCTGTTCTGGTTTCTTGTGTTTATGTTGGCTTTTCTTTAATAAGGTTGTATAACATGCCTCTTGGGTTATATAAAACTGACTTAATATTTAGATTTTTGGTTGATTTATTGACTTTTTTTTTTGTATACAATCGATATTGAATCTACAATAGACAAAATGGACAATACGCTCTATACTCTTCATCCTGTAGTTAATTAACTGTTAATAGGTAGTGTTGCTGCTTTTCCTGAAGTACTGGCCGAAATGGTTGTTGGGAAGTTGAAGCTCTTGTTTGAGCCTATGGAATTTCCTCAGTGTTCTTTTTAGAATTGGATGTATCCAATATCTTCACCTTTTTCTTTTCACTTATTTGCTCAAAAGAAACATTAAAAACACACTGTCACTAGCTGCTTCTTGCCAGTTTCGGTAGGCAAACTTTTCTCAGTCAGTTGGGAAAATTTCGCATAGCATGTGGTCTTAAAGTTTTTGATCCGTCAAATTTGCATCCAAACATTTTGTGGATATGAGTCATTTCTTCATGATACGTTTGGTGTGACGCGGCCTTCAGTCGGGTTCTTTTCAGTCCTTGACGGCTACTTGTCCGCTTCGGGACTGAGTGGCTCCTCTCACCCACCAGCTCATGGCACTTTCTTGGGTCACATCCGTTTGGAGCCGCATAAACCGCAGCAGGTGCCTATCGACTCTACCATGTCATTTGGGGCATCCACACGCGTCTACACCCTGCGAGAGAAGCCCCAAGCCCCGCCCAGTGCTGGTGCAGGGGAGAACAAAGCTGGGGAGGACGAGGAGCTCCGTGGGCTGTTGGGACTGCCGGAGGAAGAGACGGAGCTGGAGGTGCGTATGTGTGCGTGCGCATGGCAGCACGTGTCCATGTGGCTGTCCGTGTGTGTGTGCGCATGCGTCCGCCTGTTTGCGCATAGACAAGGGCGGGAGTGTGTCAGCTTTTACCATGCATGCTCCATCTGACAGAACCTGACCGAGTTCAACACAGCCCACAACAAGCGGATCTCAACGCTCAGCATTGAGGAGGGCAACTTGGACCTGCCCAGACCCAAACGGAAAAGGAGGAGCTCCAGGGTCACTTTTAGTGAGGAGGAGGAAATCATAAACCCAGGTGCAGCGCTGGCATATTTATAGGCGCACTCGTGCTACGTGCATTCGCATGGCTGCAGCGCCGGCATATTCACAGGCGCACTCGTGCTACGTGCATTCGCATGGCTGCAGCGCCGGCATATTCACAGCCGCACTCCTGCTACGCGCATTCGCATGACTGCAGCGCCGGAATATTTACAGGCGCACTCGTGCTACACGCGTTCGCATGGCTGCAGCGCCGGCATATTCACAGCCGCACTCCTGCTACACGCATTCGCATGGGTGCAGCGTTGCGCCAAAGCAGCTCTGCAATAAATGGCTTCAGGTGCTAACGTTCCCAGAGTGTTATGCCTGTCACACCACTAATGCAGGTTTCCAGAACTGGAGATGCTTTTTCTGATCTCTGCCCTTTATGACTTGTCACACAGAGGATGTGGACCCATCAGTTGGTCGCTTCAGAAACATGGTCCAGACAGCAGTGGTTCCCTTGAAGGTAAACAGTTTTTTCATAATAACTTGTGGGTGAGGTAGATGGGAAGTCGCTTCATGGTCAAATTAAAAATAAATTGGCTACATATAGGTTTTCAGTAATTTTGATTTAAAAAAGATGAGACTCCCTAATTTAGAGTAACCATCAGCGAAATGTCTGCCCTTCGCAGAGGAAGCGGTCCGACATCCGCAGTGGGCTGGGCCTGGAGGAGGCCATGGCTCGCCGTGCACACAATTTTCCCTTAAGCGGGGGCCTATATGGAGACCTGCCACCTACCAGCAATGAATTGGGCCCCCACCCAACTGCTGCCCAGAGCGGAGCCACCATCCTGGGAGGTCTGCCACTACCCTTCCCCAACCCTGCTCCGGAGGTGGATCTGGCCCCCGCTGCCTCCCAGCCACCCATCACTCTGAACCCCACCCCTGTGCCTGGACCCTACATCGCAGAGACGCACAACGAGCCTCGCAAGAAGAAGTACGCCAAGGAGGCGTGGCCTGGAAAGAAGCCCACGCCTTCCCTGCTTATCTAGCTCTGCCCACCAGGGAAGGGGCGGAGTCACTGTTCAGTGGGCGGGTCGATAGGTGTATGTTTGCGCAAGACTGGCTGAAATGTGGACTTGGGGACAAAGGTGGGCTGTGGAAAAAGAGGGCTTTCATTTGTTGCGTCATTTTGTGTGTTTCTTTATTCTTATTAAATCCTGAGGTCACCGGTTGAAGGCATATGGACTAGTCACAGGTCACTTTTCTGAGTAAAATCAGTAAGATCTGAGAAGGAGGTTCCCTGATGGGGGCTGGTGCTGGAGCCCTCTGCTCTGTGGCATCCCAGCTGCCCCGTGTCAGAACAACACTTTCTGATCTGTGGCAGCTTCACAGACTTAAAGGAATTTTGCCTCTGATCCTATGACCCTGCTTCTGTTCAGTGATTTCCAGTTTTCATTGTATGTGTGTTTGTGAGTGTGCTTGTGAAAGATGACTTCCCATGGCATGTGAGGATGGTAGAGGATGTCATCAAGATGCGCAGGCTACAGCCTGACCCCTGAGCTGCTCTCTGATTGGAGGTTGCTCATTTACGGACCTTGGGGGTGTGGCTATGGTTCGGTCCAGTTTTGATGGACCATCACCGATAGGAAGTATTTTTTTTTTTATTTGGATGTTACCCCAGGAATGGACATGATTTTATATTTTTATATTTAACGTGAGCAGAGGTGGCTTTTCAGCTAAACCTCATCGTGAAAGGTCTCGTCTGTGTGTCTGGATACTCCTTATGTAATAAACATTCCCACACATCCAGTGTTTCACTGACGTTTGTGTTGGCAGCTGGCCAGTTCCCTAGCTTTACCTCATAGTACAGCACCCATGTCTGTCTGCAGGCTGGTGTTTTCCAGTCTGTGACAAGTTCGACTGCTCTTAGTATCAATTTAGTTCTTAACTGCACACTTTCTCATTGGTACGGCAGATGTAGGGCTTCCCCTTATCAGTGGTTCTCGGTCCTGTTGCTGGCGCCCCCTGCCTGCCAGAATGCGTTTTCGATGGAAACATTCTGGTGGAGTGGGGGGGTTTCTGGGAACAGGATTAAGAACTACTGTTATATCACCTGCCACCTTTTCCGTGTTTTTCTGTACATTTCTGCTGTTTTGTATTCTACATCCTTCTGGCAC